>JAQNBH010000011.1:39335541-39410541 GCA_028752905.1 Cladorhizidae sp. MBARI D1340-BT2
TATTATTATTATTATTATTATTATTATTATTATTATTATTATTATTATTATTATTATTATTATTATTATTATTATTATTATTATTATTATTATTATTATTATTATTATTATTATTATTATTATTATTATTATTATTATTATTATTATTATTATTATTATTATTATTATTATTATTATTATTATTATTATTATTATTATTATTATTATTATTATTATTATATAAAACTAGAAATAGTCATCACTAATATACTGACTAGTGCCTAACACTGCTGCAGTGTTCCACCGCTGGATTGCAATAGAAATTCTCTGGAGTAGAAAATGATGGGAACGTGGTTCGTCACACTTTGCTTTGAGACGGCCAGCTAACTCCCGAAGGAACAAAAATGCCTCCCCTCCAAACATTCCAGTGGTCTCTATCCCAATTCGGACAAAGAAGTGTGTAGCAACAATGTTTCTGTATTTTTCTTTTTTCAGGACTCGGCTCTGTTTGCCACTGCCCCAGGACCTTCATGTAATAAGTTGGCACAGGATGGAGCAAAGTTGTCCACACATGTAGCGTCCCACACAAGGATACGGACATTCTTCCAGGGGACAATGGAAGCTCCATCAAGACACTTGCCATCCGAGCGAGAAATGCCTGAAGACTCCAGGTGAGAGGGAATATTTATGGAAGCTAGTGATCTATGAATAATGTCATTTACAGCTGATGCTCGAGAAACGACCTTGACTCCTCCGACAGTTGAGACCATGGGTGCCAAACTGATTCACTTGGGATCTACACTGCAGACAATTGTGGGGATGAGAGAGAGGAACACCGAAACACAAACCAGTAGCCACCCTAATCACATCATCATCCATTCAGAGGCCTAAGGATGACATGGGAAGGCCATGGATCCAAGATCCTGACTCCTTCCTAGCTGCAGCCTGAATACGTACCCGTGAAGTTAGGTCCACACTCGAGTTCAGGAGGGAATCAAAAGAAGCCTGAACATGAGGACCATCCCAGGCTTTCTGTTGGGAGGACCTAGGATCAGATGGTGGCTCACAGCTATGACCTCGACACCAAATTTCCAAACCATCTTCAAATTCAGAGTAGTTTGAATCACCTAGGTAGTCAGGAAGAATCTGGTGGATAAAATCAAAAGCACCTGAAGCCGATGCCAAAAATGCGGAAGGTGCAAGCATCACAGCACTTCTGATCCCCAAACCACCAAACTTCACTGGAAGTGATGCCTGAGACCAAGCTTGATCTTTAGTGTTGAGAAGAATGTTGGTGATCTCACTCAAGATGGTACACTGAATTGAGTCAAAATCTTGAAGCTTAGATGAAGAAAAACAGGGAGAAGATCGTAAAAAAATAGTACAGTAGCTTTGGAATTGCAATTGCGTGATGAAGCAGCATGGAGGTGTCTAAGTCTGCGTCCCATAAACTTTAAGGAGTCTATCTTCTCGTTAAGCATCACCTCAACCCCTTCCATACCACCAATAGGAGAACCTAAGAGAGTGGCAACCTCTGGATTGACCACACGAAGTCCTGGAGCAGCACAGAGAGATTTCCCTGAAGTCTCTGGATCTGGACAGATAAGCTCACATTTCTCACCATTAAGCTCCAAACCCAGCTCCTCAGCCACACTTTCCACTCTATTAAAATCACTGAATACATCATCCAAGCTACCCCCAAGAGTGCCAACATCCAAATAAAATACACTAAAATTGGATGCCAATCTGAGTGTAGTCTTGTGAAGAGCAAGACAAAACAAAAGTGGACCCAGGGGATCACCCTGTTGAACTCCTTCAGATGACTGAATTGTTTCATTTCCAAAACAGAGTGATGATGGAGCACTGTAAAGTTGAATGGA
Source organism: Cladorhizidae sp. MBARI D1340-BT2 (assembly GCA_028752905.1). Classification (NCBI taxonomy): domain Eukaryota; kingdom Metazoa; phylum Porifera; class Demospongiae; order Poecilosclerida; family Cladorhizidae; species Cladorhizidae sp. MBARI D1340-BT2. Next base: position 39,337,401 of record JAQNBH010000011.1, read on the forward strand.
CACAAGGTAGCAAATCAGGAGCTAGCTCTTCCACAGCAGATAACATTTTGTCCCTACGAATAGTGTTAAATGCATAACGAAAATCAAGCTTCAGGAGGATATGGCCTGGCTGTAGATTATGCAGGAAATTACGACCTGCATGAAAAGTAGATTCGGCTCCAGAACGTACCCCAAAACCCAATTGAAGAGAAGCTAGAAGAGCACCTCACTTGACAGCTTGCACATTTAGCTACCAGGCATCTAAGCATGCACGTAATGGCTATGGGATGCACACCTCCATCCTTCTTGTTCAAGGCGACAAGAGAAGCCCCAAAGAAGAAAGGGTGAACAAAGGTTGGAGTTTTTCCCAACAGCACCATGTTGATGAAAACAGTGATGGATGAAAGAAGTAAGGGACCCCCATCACCTGCAGACTTGCTGATCATATCCTTAAGATGTTGAGGACGTAAACCATCTGGTCCTCCAGCAGATCCACAAGGAAAAGAGCGAATGGCCTTAGCCACTACTGAAGGTGAAACTTCAAAAGGTGGAACATCATCACCCTAAAATTGGAGCTGGGGGAATGACCAAATTAGGATGAGGTGGAGGATGCTTATCCCGCAAGGACTTCAGAGTGCTTTCACTGAAATCAGCCAAAGAATCATCCGAGCTTGCAATACGGACAGCCCCTCTAAAATCTCCATCATTAACCCTTAGAACCCTATGCTCCCTAATATAGGCATGCCTCCCACCCTGTTGTCCTGGAAGGAAAATGATCAAAAGTGTTTATATTTATTGATAATGCAAAAAAGAAGAAGAAAAATCGGCCGCTCGGCCTCTACGTATCGCCCAAAATCCGGCCGCTCGGGTTCTAAGAGTTAAGCTTAGAAGCAACCCTCTTAGCCATATATTGTAAGGGGTCATGTTGAGTACAAGGAAAAATGGATTTATTGGGCCGAGGATTCGATGTAAGTGAGAGATTAGATTCAGACTGAATTAATGAGTTGGTCTGAGAAGCAAGGCTTTTAAGGCAACCATCTTCCCCTGGCACTCTGAAACACCGAGACGGGAAATTAAAAAGGCGATCCCATTTGCCAACATCATTAATGGAGGAAATAGAGGAAACTTCATCAAGAATAACAGCAAACTTAGAAGCTGAAAAATTTCTAGAAGCACGTGGTGGAAGGCCAAACAAACGAGAATCACTCTGAGAAGCCTGGGAAGACATCTCATCACCACTGGAAACCTGTCCTCAAGTATGGGAAAAGATCGGAAGCCTGGACAGCGGCAGCCAATTCGACCATGAACCTTGAACAGAGCTCCAACCCTAACCCAAAACAGACATCCAATCCCATCTTTAACCCTAGCTTAACCCTATCTCCAACCCCAGTTCCAACCTAACTCTAGCCCCAACTCCAATTCCAACCCTATCATCAACCTAGCCCTATCTCCAACTTAGCCCTATCTCCAACCTAGCCCTATCTCCAACTTAGCCCTTTCTCCAACCTAGCCCTATCTCCAACTTAGCCCTGTCTCCAACCTAGTCCTATCTCCAACTTAGCCCTATCTCCAACCTAGCCTATCTCCCATCTCCTACCTAGCCCTATCTCCAACCTAGCCCTATCTCCAACCTAGTCCTATCTCCAACTTAGCCCTATCTCCAACCTAGCCCTATCTCCCACTTAGCCCTATCTCCAACCTATCCCTATCTCCAACTTAGCCATATCTCCAACCTAGCCCTATCTCCAACCTAGCCCTATCTCCAACCTAGTCCTATCTCCAACTTAGCCCTATCTCCAACTTAGCCCTATCTCCAACCTAGCCCTATCTCCAACCTAGTCCTATCTCCAACTTAGCCCTATCTCCAACTTAGCCCTATCTCCAACCTAGCCCTATCTCCCACTTAGCCCTATCTCCTACCTAGCCCTATCTCCAACCTAGCCCTTTCTCCAACCTAGCCCTATCTCCAACTTAGCCCTATCTCCAACCTAGCCCTATCTCCAACCTAGCCCTATCTCCAACTCCATCTCCAACCTTATCTCCAACCCTTGCTCCATTACTATGTCCACTCAGTCTTCAACCAACCCTAGCTCCTAGCTCCAGCCCTAGTCCTGACCAACGGCCTGATGTGTGTACCTTGACTTAGACTGCAGCTTGCTTTTGGCTACTAAACAAGCCCTGTGGTATGTGTGAAAATAGTGCGATGATGAGCTATGATTTTGTAGGTATCTAGGGAAACTGGTATCATTACCTAGCATCCTGCACCTTTCATGTCAAGGGAGAGTAATCCTGTTGACCGTCATGTATTTGACCAAAGGAAGATTTCACATGACCAGAGTCTTGACTCCCAGGCTCTCTAGAGGGGACTTCTACCTGCTCATGCACTGCTGGAATAGTCGCACTTAAAAATGGATGGAGGAGTGGGATGGTGGGGGGAGGGGGGGGGGGGGGGGGATACAAGTCCATATTTGGAATTGCACAGGGGGGGGGAATCATGGGATATAGCTATTTTTAACTCCATATATTCCTCTATATGCACATTATATTAAAAGAGATCTTTCTTGGGCTTTCATTAGGAATTTGCAAATCTGTTATTTGTAACCATCAGCATCAAGCTAGGACATGTTTGATACATAGCTCCCTCTCTATATATATATATTCTGGTAATACAAATAGCAGTCCCATAAATGCAGGATGAATGGCTTGATAGGGTGATTAAAAAGAACAACTACAATTTATGAATATTTGACTAGAATTTGTACTGATCATAGATCTTTGTACTGATGGACCACTTAGTGAGTGTATCATCTTCTGTGGCCAAGGGGAAAAAGGAAGCAAGAAAAAGTTACACACTTCCATTGCAGATGATTTGCATTCCTTTGAGACTGTGTACTGCTCTGTCAACTTTGAAGTATTGGATGCAATCAGCATTGTGAACCATGCACTATATGACAAGTATGATGCAATGTTGATGACCATTTTGAACCAGCCTAATCTCCATGATGACAAAAATGATATGATAGGATGGCAGGGGTAGGACATGATGGCCGAGTGTCATACCGTTGAACCAGTATTTACCACTTGCATCCTAGATCAGTCACGTCTGCTGCTAGTACACAGCTTCTGTTATACATTCCTGAAGCCTATATAGCTACATCAGGATGTAGACTGAAGTATCCAACTTTGTTTTATGGCACTTTGACTTCTATGGAAAAAAAGTTAGAATAGACATCAGTCTTTAGTCTAGATATCAAAGCCTGGATCCAGGATTGTTATGGGGGGGGGGGGGGGGTTTAGCTATTAGTACATAACAGAGATGTTCTGAGTGTCTGGTGGATGCCCTGCCTGACATTGTATAAATATAAATACTATTTCTGAAATATAATATCAGTTCTGATACCACCTATGTATGAAACATGATTATGGTTTCAAGATTTAACAGTGCTCTAGTTCAATTACTAACAACATGCATCATGATTGGCAGAGTTTCTATAATCATGCATAGAAATGTTTCACTTGCTTTCTCATATTTGTCAGATGTTAGCTTGAAATTGTATTAAATGTAGGGGGTTTAGTTAAAGAGTGGGGACATAATATTTGATTCGGCAAAATACATCTGAACAATGGAAAGTCTGGGGTGGTCCACTTTGAAGGTAGGGTTGCTCATATTGCTTGGCTATCACTCAGCACATTTTCCTTGGCAAGCTGTATGCCTGAGCTGCATAGCACTAGTGCAGCACAGCAGTGTAGTCAGCATTTGTCATGTGGTGTGTGTGTGTATTGTGTGTATGCATGTGTATGTGTGTGTGTATATAATACAGATGAGTAATAGCAGCTCCAAGTCCATTTAAGCATGAACAGTTGGTTACCCCATGATGCAGGCATGCACATGTCCTATTTCCATGGAAACAAAGGGATTGGATGTTGAGGGGAGGGCAGGGGCAATGAAAGGGATGAGGCTGTCTTTTGAGCACCTCTATGCATTTTGGTCATTGCTGATTGGTGGGAGAAGACTTAATTTTATTGGAGTATGAGGAGCATCAGTACTGGGAGTACTAACATGAATATATCCATTTACCTGTACTAATGGTAGTGGCTAAAGGTCCTTTTGCTGTGATCAGTTCCATAAATAGTGGAGTGGTGCTATATGTCATCATCATGTGATGATGGATCAAGATGTTCTCGACAATAACTAGATAGAAACTACACTTCATAGGTGATTCTTCTTTGATCACAATATTTTTTTGGTCAAGCAAGCTGTACAGCTTGTGACAGGTATGGTCAGTGATTAACACATGTTAGCTTTTGTGTGGTAGGCATGCAGATAGTAATGTGCGAAAATGTTATTCTCAAGTTATCTCTGTAGCGTCAGCTTGTAAGGTTATCTTATTTAATTACATGGTAGTTAATTTAGAGGTATTTTCTCTTACACATTCCTTCTCTGGTGTCCTTCAGGGAGGTCCTGCAATTTGGATGCAGGGTGAAACAACTTGCCTCTCCGTATATAATATAGCTTGCATGATCATCATATATATATAGCTAATTCTCAATCGACATCATTAGTACTGTACTGGATACTGGATTAGAATTTAGCTTGATACTATCATGTGACTGATGTGAGCACATGAAAATTTGAGTCTTAAATATATAGCGAGTCCTTAATTTGAAAGCTTGAATATATGCTGTGCTGTGCATGCATGTCTTTGTATGGGCATGTATGTATGTGTGTGCATATGTGTGTGTGTGTGTGTGTGTGTGTGGTGCATATGTATGTGTGTGGATGTGTGCTCGTGGATGTACTGGCAGTAATATGTCTGGAATGATACGTAGGCAGGATTTTATAAGTGCAGATCCCACAAGTATAGATACAATTATTATTGAAGATGCAATGCAGAATTCCATTCTCAGATTATGACTGCATGGAAATAGACTATGCACACAGAGAGCATGGTATTGGGTAGGACATGCTAGACTACAGACATAAAATATGACAGTGTTAATTTGCTTGTAGACAAAATTGCATCAAGCTTCACATTACTATGACATAGCTGATAGATATGGCTAAAGACATACACATATTAGAAACACAAAACCAAAAAAATTCACACGCATGTTAGTAAAAAAATTCTGAAATAGCAACTGCGCATAAAATTATGGCCACCACTATGAGTACGAGTGCCACCGCTCCTACGGAGAACCAGCATTACTATTGTCACTGTCTGGAGGAACCTCTTCTGCCTCAGTAGTAGTGACGGACTCAGTGGTGGGCGGGGTAGTGATGATTTCAATATATTCCACACCTACGACCGTGCTAATAGCGTCTGGAGTGCTCTCACTCCCGATGGCACAGTTTTCTTTGGACTCTGAGAAATCAAAACTTGTTTTGCTACACATCAGCAGTTGCTCAAGAGTGTAACGAGCTTTAATCTCTACGACTTGACTAGGATGGAAGATTGACGTTGTTGATGAACCTTCAAATACAGTAACTTTACACCAGTAATACCCATTGTGTAAATCTGGATCGAAAGATGTAATATACAAAACAGAAGATGTACTTGCCATCGTTGTCTGGATAGTCCATGCGGTAGAAGGAAGTTCCTCATTTGTTTTACCAGCACTTGCACTAGACTTGGTGAAAAACCATCCGATCTGAAACTGCATTCCTGAAATTGTACAGTATAAGGCCACATCTCGACCAATGATGTTGCAGTCTAGTGGAGATTCTGCTATCTTCCCAGGTTGTACCTCAAAGCGTCTGACACAGTCCTGGCAGAGTGACCACTTCAACAACGATACCAGTAAACAAAGCACTAGGAAAACTTTAGCCATGATGTAGCTAGAGTACAGTTGTCCTCAGAACTAGCTACTGCAGTGATTTTTATACATTTTCACTAGCCAGGAAGTGGGAAGTCACACAGGTGCGTGGCAGAATACTTTCTGAGCATCAGATCTGGAAGACAAAATTCGAAGTATGCATGCACCGGATGCAGGAATGCAGGAGTGCAAAGATGAGCATTCACTTATAATGGGAGTGTTAATTAAAGACCAATAAATCTTCAGTTGAAGTTAAAAATCAACCCTCTATATAGCTTGATGCGTAGACTACAGCAAATCTGATTTGACCAGCTTGCCCTTGTAATGGAGATAAATATAATGATATGTTGCAGAACTTGACTGATGAATAATTCTGTAGCTAGCTACTTTGTAATCTTCTGCTAGATCTGTGAATACAAAATGTAGGCTCTGGAACCAGAGTGAACCCTAGCCCTAATGAGGAACTAAAATATGATATGCAGCACAGACATGATGATTAGCGTCATCCATAGAAGGGGACACAGTGAGTTAGTGTCATCCATGGAAGGGGACACATTAGTGTAATCTATGGAAGGAGACACGGTGAGTTAATGTCAACCATGGAAGGAGACATGATGAATTTGTGTCATCCAAGGAAGGAGACATGGCCATGGAAGGAGACACAGTGAATTAATGTCATCCATGGAAGGAGACACAGTGAATTAATGTCATCCATGGAAGGAGACAGAGTGAATTAGTGTCATCCATGGAAGGAGACAGTGAATTAGTGTCATCCATGGAAGGAGACAGTGAATTAGTGTCATCCATGGAAGGAGACAGTGAATTAGTGTCATCCATGGAAGGTGCATGTGAAAGTACCAACAAAACCAACATTCATATTCTATTTGGGAATGGAAATGTGAAGAGGTCAAAGGGTGGGGTGGTGGGATGTGAGACATTGTGGGGGAGGGGAGTAGAAGCGAAGTGATCAAACTGGATGAGGTAGTCTCCAGTGGAATCAAGAGATATTTGTTGACTTGGGAGCTCTCTATGAATGTTCACTCAAAATAATATAGCGAGCTCAATGTGCCTGTGTAATGTTATAATTACCATCACGCTCAGGCTAGACTTGAAGTTGATGAATTGGCACTACAATTGTTTCCTTCTTTTTTGTTTTGTTGTGGGGAGCACTATTTAATTATTGTGACTTTACATGACAGGTGGGAGTGTTGTGAAGGCAAGAAAGTAATGTCATGTGAGAAAGCCTGCTTGGCTTTCTAGCAGTACTTTATAACACAGCCTGACCAGCACATCTAGCTGGAACTACTTAAAAAGTGTTAATGTGGTTAAATGAAGTTCACCATGAGAAAGAGATATTCTCATTCCTCGTCATCTGGTGTCTATTGGAGGAAGAGCAAACAATATTTATAAAATGTAGCTTTCTATTGTGAAATACTAAAATATATGTACTTAAAAATGAAAGTATTAGTAAAGTGCACTTATTCATATAGTTTATAGAACCCCCTCCCCTCAAGTTCAAATGTTCAAGTGATGACTAGGGAAATGGCTCGTCCCCAACCCTGATGGCAAAGATCCCATTACTGAGGATGCATTCCCACGCTGCACGGCCACAGAAATCCGTTGAAGAAGATGTTGATGGGTGTTCTCTTCGTAAGTCACTGACCTCAGGCGGCGTCCCAACTTCCTGAAGAATGCCTTTGCTTGAGGCCCAAAGGATCCACAAGTCTCTACCGCCACAGGTACAAACTTGTATGCCGAGTCCAGGTGGGCGTACTTCTCACCCTTACAAAATCTCCGCCTGGACTGCAGCCAAAAGGTTGGATGGGGCAAAGGTGTCACTGCAGGTTGCATCCCATACCAAGAGTCTACCACTTGACCATGGAATGATGGACATGCCATCAGGTCTCTTTCCATCGGACCGAAGCAGACCTGATGGCTCTGTGAGGGATCCTGGTACTCCTGCTACAACTACACGTTGCTCCGCCAGGCAGTATCAGCAATCTCCACGACGGAAGTCCTTTAACAGTCTATCCACCTGTTACTTAGACGACCCAAAATCAGCCAACCTCTTACTAGGCTGCTGTATCCCTGATCACTGATCAATTGAGTTAGGCTTTTATGACAAGAGTAAACACAGTGGTGCAAAGCGGGTGCACCGTCCCACACTACAACAATAACACGCAATACGCAATACTCAATATACACATCGGCCGTAACTAACTTCTATATCTACCAGTCGTTCTCTTTACGAGCTGTTCGATCCTCTCCCACCACAGTCGTTCCCTTATTCCTTATTAGGTCCTGCTGTCACGTTCGCCATTCCTTCCGTCAACCAATCAGATGAGGGCACAAGTTCTTCTAGAAACTTCTTGACATCGCCCTTAAAAGGTTTCTGTGTACTCACGAGTGCACTTTCTGGCGACACACCCATTGCACATCCTGTCAAGACGTTCTCACTCTTGTTCACTGGCTCCCGTACAGCAACAGTCAGAGGGGGTGCCATCTCTGACAGGCTCCAGCCGGGAAGGGACATTTGCAGCAGTTAATGCCCGATGGATGATGTCATTTAAAGCACCATGGCGAGAAAGCCTTCCCTGACTGTGCCTGCAGCTCAACCCATGCATGCCAAACTGGTTGACATCCGATTTACAGTAACTACAAGAGTGTGGCTGGCACAGGGGTGCTCCAAGACGTAGCCCAAATGCTATTCGAACTACATCATCGCTCATTCGGAGAACCAGTGAGGAGATTGGCAGGGCATTAAGCCAGGCACCTGACTCACATGCAGACACTGCGAGAAGACGAGCTCTGGTTTTGGGGTCACTAGCATTCCGCAAAAGTGACTCTGCCCTTTCCAAAATATGAGGGATGTCCCACGACTTCTGCTGATGGGAAGCAGGCGGGTCTGGAGGAGGCAAGACAAGGTCCATCACCCCAGAGTGAAAGGGCAGCCTCAATCTCAGGATACTGGACAGCACTAAACCGAGGGGCGAGGTCTGTTGCCGCGAGGATATGGTGAATGAGATTGGATGATCCATCAGCAGAAGCCAAAAAGGCAAAGGGAGCAAGATGAACCGCACTCCTAATTCCAATACCTCAATGGTTCACTGGAAGGGTGGACTGTAGCCAAGAAGGGTCATTGTTCTGAAAATCTATATTAGTGATATTGCTGAAGATCGACTTGAGAAGGTGGTCATAGGCTGGAAGATGACTGGAAGAGAAACAGGGAGCACAGCAGAGAATGTGCACATCATCTTAGGGATCGCAAATGAGTGACGCAACAATGTGATAGCATCATGTCATTGCAAATGATTGTTCTACTCGTTTTAATACAATGGCACATATATAGGGTGCACCATGAAATATCTCACCTCATAACAACATAGTGAGCCACAAGAGGGAAGAATTAAAGAGCTCATAGATAAGTATAGAAAGGGGTGTTCCCATTCTTGACAGATCCATAACTCCCACATACTCAATATTTGACAATTATTTGAAACAAACTCTGTGTGTTTTCTTTAGGGCTAATTTTTTTTAATGTGGGTACAACCACACCAAAAGTTACATGCACCCAAAGATGGGGAGTAAACTTTACGCAGTTAGTAGATAACATGGCTACTCCTTATTCGGTGCTGAAACTCGCAGGGTGCCCAAGTGTCAGTATAAGCCTCATTCTAATTGTCTATAGATATATATTTTTGAAACAATAATTGAAATTATAATTTGTTATAACACTTCTATCACCTCGAAAAGTGAAGCACTAAATTATAATCACAAAAGCAGTATATTATATATATATAGCGGTGTTCAAAATCTGTTGGCGTCACAAATTCGTGAAATTTAGGTCTCCAAATTTAAGGTTGCTTGTGTAAATAATACCAATTGAAGCAGTTATGCGCTCTAAGGTAAGGACACACCCTTTTTTCTACAATCGACTTTTGGTCCCTTTTAGTTTGAAGGAGTAGCATATGATCATGTGTGCAGTGAGGAAGTAATTATAATTTAGCGTAAGAAAGTAAACCTGAAGAGGCACGTTAGTAATCTGCACTATACGGTCAACTGTATGTTCAGTATACTATGAACTGGTATGCCGATGTTCAGGTGGATATGTACTGTACCTCGCAGGTTCGACAATATGCAGCATCGATTGAAATTTCACCTTGCGCTAGCCAAGTCAACTTGGCCCTACACCTAGCTCTATCCCAAGTCCAACTCCTAGCCATTGCCCCGCTAGCCAGAAATGGGTCGCATATATTATAGCACTACATCCGCAAAAACAACAACAATCAACCAACAAAATTCTTATCTTGGCTAAAACTGATTAGGACTGGAGCCAGAGCTAGAAATGGGACTACTGCAAGTGTACTAGGATTAGGGTTAGGACTAGGGCAAGTATCCATAGATAGGAAGGCACAATCCCTCAAACGTGCACTGGGCCCTGGCGGATTATGCTCGAATTTCTGCCTATTTTTCTTTCCTTTTATGCTCCTAATATTCACCTATTTTTCTTTTCGTTCTACCTATTTTTCTTTCCTTTGATGAAATTATGCTCCTAATATTCACCTATTTTTCTTTTCAATATACCTCTTTTTCTCAATTATGCTTTGACAAAAAATTGTTACATCATTTAAAAAGAGAATATAGGCAATCAAGGATTCAAGATTCGAGACATTTTAACAGTTACAATTATCTATAGACTATTATAGTTGTACTGTAACATAACAGAAAGTTGTAAGTAATCCTCCAAAGAAGTTTCTTACTTCGTAGAAAAGGTATTGCTCAAAATTGAGAATGCAGCTGACGAAGGCTGCACCAATAAGACTAATCTACACGTGTGAGTCCAGTTAGGCAATCTACCATGGCACTTCCACCAATCAATGGGATCTACGCTATCCGAAACATCCTCAGCTGCTGCAAGATATTCAGGTAACTCGGACTTTAAGCCATTAATCACTTCTGTGTTCATGAATGGGAAGACAGTAAGTAAATCAATATCAACAGCAGTTGGCTTGAGTTCATTCACTTTTGAAGGTGAAAAGTAACGTGCTTGAGAGGTGTGGATAAGTGATGCATTCAGTCACTCTTATGTCTAGTCTAAGAAATCATTTCGATTTCTCCTGAAAGTCTGCCTATTTTTCCTGAAAGTCTGCCTATATTTCCTGAAAGCTTGCCTATTTTTCCAGCATTATTCTCAATTCTCTGAACCACCTATTTTCCCCAAAATTATGCTAGCATAATCCGCCAGGGCCTAGTCACAAAGCCGTAGCAAAGGGTCCGGCTACTCCCGGTGTCATAAAATTCTGGGGCCCATGAAATAAGGGCCCCCGCGGCCCCTCATATGAATAATTATGGGGCCCCCCCATCTATATAAGAATGGGGGCTCCTTCGTGGCATTGGGCCCCCCCCCTTCCCATCCTCTTTATGGATTTAGGTCCCCACTTTTGATGAGAATGCCCCCCCCCCATTTTTGTTGTAATAAAATAATTCTCATTATTCGATATTCGATATTCTTATTCAAGAACAATTATTTAAGATTCTTATATTATATTCAAGAGAATGATTATGCACAATTTATATAGACTATATATATATATAGCTACATATTATTCAATGATAAATAATAAAATTATTCAAGGTGAAGGTGACTATATAGCTATATATATACATTGTAATGAACACTTACACTCTTTACAAAACCATTTTTTTAGATAAAGTTGGTGATTGAACTCCCACACACTTGAGATGATATATACCACTGTTCACTGGATCATGTTATCATATACTTCTGGTAACTCGCAGGCAACTTTCACTGACTTATGTCCCATGAAGTGGTGGTGCTAGGCGGATGCGGCAGAAACACAGCACTATAAGTCGATAACTGACTTTTGTTGCCTGGTTTTGTGTGTGCCAAATGAGAATGATGACTATCAGCTGATGACAGAGCTAATAGGTAATGAGACTCTTACACAAAGGCTGCTATAGTAACTATGGCTAGAGCCAAAGCTCTTCAACAGCACAATTATTGTGTTGATGACCTTTACCTTTTTTGCTGAATCAAAACAGGAAAATTTGGATCCTCTAGTAGTAATACGTAATGACTGGATCTTGTATGCATGTATGTGTATAAAACCAATACTACAAAGCATGAGGTGTGATGCCCCATATAAGGTAATTATTGTTTGTATATAACAACATGGATAACTGACACTTTGCTGCAGAAAGAATACAATTGGGTATACCAAACCATTTCCTCGATGCAGGTCAAGTTCATGCTAACAGAATAGTGTTTGTCATAGCATAGGTAACCTCGGTGGCTTTCACTTGTCACAGAATTCCAAGAAATTATTAGATAATTAATCTGATCACTATTGTGACGGATGGAATGTAACTCGATACAAGTTCCTCTACAGTGACATTGGCGACTCTTTTCGACTTGTTCGGTATTTCAAGGAAGGAAATAAACTTGATGTTTCTGACCTTTGGGAGTGGTCAGGTCAATATTTGTAATATGTATGGCTCGCGAGAGCAATAGTTCAGGAAAAGTGCTGATGAATCTTTGTATATGAGTGGTGACTGGTATTTCAGATCGCAAAGACAGCGGATTGTCATGCTGGAGTTAACAACATGCATGAACCCTAAAAACAACCATCTTAGTCCTTAGCCAGTGCATCTTTCACAAGATACTTTCTTCATAACTGAACATTTTCTGTGGGTGTTGATCAGGACAAATGTTCACATAGAGGTGCTTTACTAGATGTAATAACAGTTTGTTGATTGTTCATTACTCTCAGCTCACATCATATGCTTTAAGGTTTGTCTTTAAATCAGCTTTTTGGTTTGAAGATAAATCTTAATTTGTTGATTACGATCTTCTGCTCTATCCTCTTTTGATTAACCACAATAACACCTCTCTTGTCTTGTCTCAGCCAGCTTCCTCTCCCTCACCTGATACCAGGGTTGTGAATTGGGTGGCATACTGCTAATGCCAAAATGCACCTATATAGCTAGTGTCAAGCCTGTGCCAAGCTCACAGACAGGATTATGGCTCTTTGTCTATAACCACACCAGAAAGTGTAATGACCCAAAATATTTGGTGATTCATACAGCTAATAGTGATTGAGTCAGTCTGTCCCTTAGCTGAGATAGAAACAGCACTTCAGAGTATTGGCATTCCATGTGGCACAAATTGCCTGGTAACATTATTAAATGGCCTTGTATTGCCAAGTGGCTTTGCCAAATATTATATATATATTTACTCTATATGTGACCGTCAGAGCTGCATTTCTGTGGACTACTATTCTTTTTTAAGAGCACTGTCATGGAGAGACCTTCAATACTTGGTCTTCTGGTTGTGTGTCTCTCATTGAAGCTGTCAACTTGTCAGAATTGTGAAAGAAGATTTCTGGTGGAACCTGGCCAGCTAGCAAACTCTCCACTAAACTGCAATACTGTCGTTGGAGGAAGTGTGATCCTCAAGTGTGAAATTGAGCTGACTGAACAAATGCAGTATCAGATCGGCTGGCACTTTATAGCAAGTCTGAAACAAGAGCTGGAGAGAAACAAACCTCTGGACTAGAAAGTGGTGTGGGTGGCTACAGGATAGTTGATATGATTGGTTATGAAACAGTCCTGTTCAACTTTGAAAATTGTACCCTTTGAAGCCGACCTCCACAGTGGATTTTATTGGTGTGAAATGTTCAACCTGACATTTCCCACATCTGGTGTCACCAATCCAAGCCAGGTCGTAAGCATCGCAGCTCCTTTGTCTTTGGACCAGCTAAAGCAATGTGTCAGATTCAATTTCAACTTGTTTGTCCCAACAATCAGATGTGCCCTTGGGCCAACAGGCAATGTTGACATCGTCGTAGGTGTGGAGTTCACTAACCTGCCTTCATCTGATGAGACAACCACAGCGAAGAGTTCTTCAGATAATACGATTCGCACAGCATTAATCTGGTTCTCCGTTGGGACGGTGACACTCATACTCATAATGGTGGGCATCATTTTGTGTTCAGTTGCTATTGCAAAGTACTAATTTGTGAGTAAGTACAAAGCAAAAAGTTTAATAGTTTGTGTATAAAGATTGACTTGCTATCATTATTATTTTTTGTATGTGATTATTGAAAATCTCCTTTCTTCTGGGGGTTGGGGGGCCGGGGGGGAGGGAGGGAGAGGAAACTGAATTCTTAGGGAGTGGGTGGGGGAAATTCAACTTTGGGGGATATCCCACGCACTCACTCCCCTGTCTGTCTGTATGAAACACCATCAATGAAGAGGCTCCAGATTAGGAGCTGTAAAAAAACGTTTTGCTGATAGCCCAAGGGTATAAATCCCAATACACACATCAGACCTGCCGACTTCAAAATGGGGGACCCATTTACATGCGGAAGGCGTGCCTTTCTAGGGAGGTTAAGGACACACCCACCAGCAGAACGATTTAATGGCGTGTTTTCCCGCTAGGATGCAGGTTGATTAATTTCATGGTCAATAAATGCATTGATTCATGTTTGAGGACCACTTCATTTTTTGCTTCATGGCAGTGGAAGTAGCTTCAGGTGCAAAATCCCTTCAAGCATTCAATACATCTGGCATTTTCAGGATCTGACCATTTTTCCATCCAGTCTTGGCAGCTGTTGTAGTTTGTGTTGGCTTTCTATGTGAGTTGTAGGACCTGATTGTCTGAATCAGATGTATTGACAGTGACTTGTATGATGGAGAGCATGCTAATTTGTATAACTATACTACTGACTTGCATGTAGTAGCTACCACTATATACCATATTGAAGTATGTGGAGCCATAATAATTCAAGATCGAGCTAGCAGTTAGAGTGCGAAGGTCACACAGTTTGCAGCGGGAGGATTTGACCCATATTAGCTAGCTACTAGTCAGGCCATGGAGATGGCGACTCATTGACACAGGCTTCTCCACTGCATAGCTGACCAATGCTATACCAAAGCTAATCAATATTCAAGAACAAACAGGTGGAAACCACCACTACAAAGCTATTTAAAAGCTGGGGTAGCCAGCAAAATGAGGGACATTAGGCATGTCTGGCAAGACAGTGGGACAGGGGCGTCAAATGTGGGACCACCCTGCGAGATTGATATATATATATCATATACAAACATATTCATGTATCACCCTGGTTTAGCCATGACCCCAACTCTAGCCCGAACTCTAGCTTCAACCCTCCCTAGCTCAGCTCTAGCCCCAACTGTAGCCCCAATCCTAGCCCCTACCCTAGCTCCAAGTTTGACCCAATTCTCAACAGCCTAGCCCAACCCTTCCACCAAACCTGCTCCCAACTCTAAGTTTCAATCCTAGCTTGCCCTAGCTACAACTTAACCCTAACCTAGCTCCAACCCAAGTCCAAAACCTACCTAGCGACACAACTCTAGCTCCAATCTTGCATCCAACCCTGTCCCAACCCTAGCTACAACCCTAGCCCCAACCCTAGCCACAACCCTGTCCCAAACCTAGCTACAAACCTGTCCCAACCCTAGCTACAACCCTAGCCCCAACCCTAGACCCAACCCTGTCCCAACCCTAGCTACCCTGTCCCAACCCTAGCTACAACCCTAGCCCCAACCCTAGCCACAACCCTGTCCCAGCCCTAGCTACAACCCTAGCCCCAACCCTAGCTACAACCCTGTCCCAACCCTAGCTACAACCCTAGCTACAACCCTAGCCCCAATCCTAGCCCAAACCCTAGCCCCAACCCTAGCTACAACCCTGTCCCAACCCTAGCTACAACCCTAGCCCCAAGCCTAGCCCCTACCCTAGCTACAACCCTAGCCCCAACCCTACTAGCCCAAACCCTAGCCCCAACCCTAGCCCCAACCCTAGCTACAACCCTGTCCCAACCCTAGCTACAACCCTGTCCCAACCCTAGCTACAACCCTGTCCCAACCCTAGCTAGAACCCTGTCCCAACCCTAGCTACAAACCTGTCCCAACCCTAGCTACAACCCTAGCCCCAACCCTAGACCCAACCCTAGCTACAACCCTTGCTACCTGTCCCAACCCTAGCCCCAACCCTAGCCCCAACCCTAGCTACAACCCTGTCCCAACCCTAGCTACAACCCTGTCCCAACCCTAGCTACAACCCTAGCCCTAACCCTAGCTACAACCCTAGCTACAACCCTAGTGTACCAACCCTAGCTACAACCCTGTCCCAACCCTAGCTAGCCCCAACCCTAGCTACAACCCTGTCCCAACCCTAGCTACAACCCTAGCCCCAACCCTAGCCCCAACCCTAGCTACAACCCTGTCCCAACCCTAGCTACAACCCTGTCCCAACCCTAGCTACAATCCTAGCCCCAACCCTAGCTACAACCCTAGCTACAACCCTAGTGTACCAACCCTAGCTACAACCCTGTCCCAACCCTAGCTACAACCATGTCCCAACTCTAGCTATAACCCTGTCCCAACCCTAGCTACAACCCTAGCCCCAACCCTAGCTACAACCCTGTCCCAACCCTAGCTACAACCATGTCCCAACCCTAGCTACATCCCTAGCCCCATCCCTAGCTACAACCCTAGCCCCAACCCTAGCTACAACCCTAGCCCAAACCCTAGCCACAACCCTAGCTACAACCCTGTCCCAACCCTAGCTACAACCCTAGCCCCAACCCTAGCCACAACCCTAGCCCCAACCCTAGCTACAACCCTGTCCCAACCCTAGCTACCCTGTCCCAACCCTAGCTACAACCCTAGCCCCAACCCTAGCCACAACCCTGTCCCAGCCCTAGCTACAACCCTAGCCCCAAACCTAGCTACAACCCTAGCTCCAACCCTAGCTCCAACCCTGTCCCAACCCTAGCTACAACCCTAGCCCCAACCCTAGCTACAACCCTGTCCCAACCCTAGCTACAACCCTAGCCCCAACCCTAGCCCCAACCCTAGCTACAACCCTGTCCCAACCCTAGCTACAACCCTGTCCCAACCCTTGCTACAACCCTAGCCCCAACCCTAGCTACAACCCTAGCTACAACCCTAGTGTACCAACCCTAGCTACAACCCTGTGTCCCAACCCTAGCTACAACCATGTCCCAACCCTAGCTATAACCCTGTCCCAACCCTAGCTACAACCCTAGCCCCAACCCTAGCTACAACCCTGTCCCAACCCTAGCTACATCCCTAGCCCCATCCCTAGCTACAACCCTAGCCCCAACCCTAGCTACAACCCTGTCCCAACCCTAGCTACAACCCTGTCCCAACCCTAGCTACAACCCTGTCCCAACCCTAGCTACAACCCTAGCCCCAACCCCAGCTACAACCCTGTCCCAACCCTAGCTACAACCCTGTCCCAACCCTAGCTACAACCCTAGCCCCAACCCTAGCTACAACCCTAGCCCCAACCCTAGCTACAACCCTAGCCCCAACCCTAGCTACAACCCTAGCCCCAACCCTTGCCCCAACCCTAGCCCCAACCCTAGCCCCAAGCCTAGCTACAACCCTAGCCCCAACCCTAGCTACAATCCTGTCCCAACCCTAGCTACCCTGTCCCAACCCTAGCTACAACCCTAGCCCCAACCCTAGATAAAACCTAGCTCTAACCCTCCAACCTAGTTCCAACCCTAGCTACAACTCTGGCCAAATTCTAGCAGCCTCAAATCAATTAAGGTCCTCTAATCCTAGTCCCAATCCTAGCTTCAACCCTATCCCCAACAGAGCTCCAACCCTAACCAAAAACAGAGCATCTTTACTAGCTTAAACCTTATCTCCAACCCCAGTTCCAACCTAACTCTAGCCCCAACTCTAATTCCAACCCTATCACCAACTTAGCCCTATCACCAACCTAGCCCTATCTCCAACTTAGCCCTATCTCCAACCTAGCCCTATCTCCAACTTAGCCCTATCTCCAACCTAGCCCTATCTCCAACCTAGCCCTATCTCCAACTTAGCCCTATCTCCAACCTAACCCTATCTCCAACCTAGCCTTATCTCCAACTCCATCTCCAACCTTATCTCCAACCCTAGCTCCATTACTATGTCCATTCAGTCTTCAACCAACCCTAGCTCCTATACTAGCTCCAGCCCTAGTCCTGACCAAACTCTGCCTGATGTGTGTTCCTTGACTTAGACTGCAGCTTGCTTTTGGCTACTAAACAAGCCCTGTGGTATGTGTGAAAATAGTTTTGGGATGCGAGATTGATATGAGTTTCATTGTGCATTATTGGGTACTTAGATGCTCTTCGACTAACCAGAAGCCAGGTAATCTAAAACATGCATTTAGAAACCCATAGGCTGTGACTGAAGCAACCTGAGCAGCAAGGGATTCACAACAAAGACCTTGAGGGTAGGCAAATACCGTAGATTCCATTGGGTCAAGGAGTATAGCTAACAACTAAGAAAAGAGTGAACCTGTAACTGATTTAAATTAAATCACATTGTAAGTACGTAAAACCAGGGTCAAATATATACATATACATATATTATAAACATGCAGGTTCATATAAAGCCAAAGGTTTTTCTAAGTACTCCAAGGCTATATACAGCTGCAGCTAAAGTTACATGCATCAGTTGTAATTTTGAGAATGTTTGGGTTCCACAAAGTGTGTGGCCTATCATTACCAAGAGCATTGTTTGACTTCCACATTTGTGTAATATCCTGTTACATATGGAACTATTGGAATAATAGCGGAAGTACATGCATGCAACTATCCTGGGACATGTGGCTACCAGCCGTAATTGCATCAAGTGGTACAAAGCTGACAGAGCATTATGTAGTCCAAGTGGCATGCAACTAAATTAATGTAATTATGAAATTGTGCTTTGCCATAGCTCATCTGTGACGGAATACGCATTCTTGTTATAGCTGTGTGATGATGAGCTATGATATTGTAGGTATCTAGGGAAACTGGTATAATTACCTAGCATCCTGCACCTTTCATGTCAAGGGAGAGTAATCCTGTTGACCGTCATGTATTTGACCAAAGGAAGATTTCACATGACCAGAGTCTTGACTCCCAGGCTCTCTAGAGGGGACTTCTACCTGCTCATGCACTGCTGGAATAGTCGCACTTGAAAATGGATGGAGGAGTGGGATGGGGGGGGGGGATACAAGTCCATATTTGGAATTGCACAGGGGGGGGGGGGGGGTGAATCATGGGATATAGCTATTTTTAACTCCATATATTCCTCTATATGCACATTATATTAAAAGAGATCTTTCTTGGGCTTTCATTAGGAATTTGCAAATCTGTTATTTGTAACCATCAGCATCAAGCTAGGACATGTTTGATACATAGCTCCCTCTCTATATATATATTCTGGTAATACAAATAGCAGTCCCATAAATGCAGGATGAATGGCTTGATAGGGTGATTAAAAAGAACAACTACAATTTATGAATATTTGACTAGAATTTGTACTGATCATAGATCTTTGTACTGATGGACCACTTAGTGAGTGTATCATCTTCTGTGGCCAAGGAAAAAAAGGAAGCAAGAAAAAGTTACACACTTCCATTGCAGATGATTTGCATTCCTTTGAGACTGTGTACTGCTCTGTCAACTTTGAAGTATTGGATGCAATCAGCATTGTGAACCATGCACTATATGACAAGTATGATGCAATGTTGATGACCATTTTGAACCAGCCTATCCTCCATGATGACAAAAATGATATGATAGGATGGCAGGGGTAGGATATGATGGCCGAGTGTCATACCGTTGAACCAGTATTTACCACTTGCATCCTAGATCAGTCACGTCTGCTGCTAGTACAGCTTCTGTTATACATACCTGAAGCCTATATAGCTACATCAGGATGTAGACTGAAGTATCCAACTTTGCTTTATGGCACTTTGACTTCTATGGGAAAAAAGTTAAAATACACATCAGTCTTTAGTCTAGATATCAAAGCCTGGATCCAGGATTGTTATGGGGGGGGTTAGCTATTAGTACATAACAGAGATGTTCTGAGTGTCTGGTGGATGCCCTGCCTGACATTGTATAAATAATTATAAATACTATTTCTGAAATATAATATCAGTTCTGATACCACCTATGTATGAAACATGATTATGGTTTCAAGATTGGCAGAGTTTCTATAACCATGCATAGAAATGTTTCACTTGCTTTCTCATATTTGTCAGATGTTAGCTTGAAATTGTATTAAATGTAGGGAGTTTAGTTAAAGAGTGGGGACATAATATTTGATTCTGCAAAATACATCTGAACAATGGAAAGTCTGGGGTGGTCCACTTTGAAGGTAGGGTTGCTCATATTGCTTGGCTATCACTCAGCACATTTTCCTTGGCAAGCTGTATGCCTGAGCTGCATAGTACTAGTGCAGCACAGCAGTGTAGTCAGCATTTGTCGTGTGGTGTGTGTGTGTATTGTGTGTGTGCATGTGTATGTGTGTGTGTATGTAATACAAATGAGTAATAGCAGCTCCAAGTCCATTTAAGCATGAACAGTTGGTTACCCCATGATGCAGGCATGCACATGTCCTATTTCCATGGCAACAAAGGGATTGGATGTTGAGGGGAGGGCAGGGACAATGAAAGGGATGAGGCTGTCTTTTGAGCACCTCTATGCACTTTTGGTCATTGCTGATTGGTGGGAGAAGAGACTGAATTTTATTGGAGTGTGAGGAGCATCAGTACTGGGAGTACTAACATGAATATATCCATTTCCCTGTACTAATGGTAGTGGCTAAAGGTCCTTTTGCTGTGATCAGTTCCATAAATAGTGCAGTGGTGCTATATGTCATCATCATGTGATGATGGATCAAGATGTTCTCGACAATAACTAGATAGAAACTACACTTCATAGGTGACTCTTCTTTGATCACAATATTTTTTTGGTCAAGCAAGCTGTACAGCTTGTGACAGGTATGGTCAGTGATTAACACATGTTAGCTTTTGTGTGGCCGGTTATCCTAGGCATGCAGATAGTGATGTGCGAAAATGTTATTCTCAAGTTATCTCTGTAGCGTCAGCTTGTAAGGTTATCTTATTTAATTACATGGTAGTTAATTTAGAGGTATTTTCTCTTACACATTCCTTCTCTGGTGTCCTTCAGGGAGGTCCTGCAATTTGGATGCAGGGTGAAACAACTTGCCTCTCCGTATATAATATAGCTTGCATGATCATCATATATATATAGCTAATTCTCAATCGACATCATTAGTACTGTACTGGATACTGGATTAGAATTTAGCTTGATACTATCATGTGACTGATGTGAGCACATGAAAATTTGAGTCTTAAATATATAGCGAGTCCTTAATTTGAAAGCTTGAATATATGCTGTGCTGTGCATGCATGTCTTTGTATGGGCATGTATGTATGTGTGTGCATATGTGTGTGTGTGTGTGTGTGTGTGGTGCATATGTATGTGTGTGGATGTGTGCTCGTGGATGTACTGGCAGTAATATGTCTGGAATGATACGTAGGCAGGATTTTATAAGTGCAGATCCCACAAGTATAGATACAATTATTATTGAAGATGCAATGCAGAATTCCATTCTCAGATTATGACTGCATGGAAATAGACTATGCACACAGAGAGCATGGTATTGGGCTAGACTACAGACATAAAATATGACCGTGTTAATTTGCTTGTAGACAAAATTGCATCAAGTCCAAGAGGGCAATAAATAGCTTCACATTACTATGACATAGCTGATAGATATGGCTTAGGACATACACAAGGTTAGAAACAAACCAAAAAAAATTCACACGCATGTTTGTAAAAAAATTATCTTTAATAACTCAATACTTCGAAATAGCAACTACGCATAAAATTATGGCCACCACTATGAGTACGAGTGCCACCGCTCCAACGGAGAACCAGATTAATGCTGTGCGGACGGCGTTACTATTGCCACTGTCTGGAGGAACCTCTTCTGCCTCGACGGTCTCAGTGGCGGGCGGGATAGTGACGATTTCAATATATTCTACACCTACGACCGTGTTAGCTTCTCCAGTGGCCGCACTCCCGACGGCACAGTTTTCTTTGGTTTCGGAGAAATCAAAACTTGTTTTGCTACACATACGCAGTTCTTCAAGAGTATAACGAGCTTTAATCTCTACGACTTGACTTGGATGGAAGATTGACGTTGTTGAATCAGAAAATACAGTAACTTGACACCAGTAATACCCATTGTGTATATCTGGATCGAAAGATGTAATATGCAAAACAGAAGATGTACTTGCCGTCATTGTCTGAGGTGTCGTTATTGGAGAAGGAAGTTCCTCATTTGTTTTACCAGCACTTGCGCTAGACTTGGTGAAGAACCATCCGATCTCGTATTGCATTCCTGAAATTGTACAGTATAAGGCCACATCTCGACCAATGATATTGCAGTCTAGTGGAGATTCTGCTATCTTCCCAGGTTGTATCTCAAAGTGTCTGACACAGTCCTGGCAGAGTGACCACTTCAACAATGATACTAGTAAACTAAGCACTAGGAAAACTTTAGCCATGATGTAGTTAGAGTGCAGTTGTCCTCAGAACTAGCTACTGCAGTGATTTTTATACATTTTTACTAGGCAGGAAGTGGGAAGTCACGTGGGAGAATACTTTCTGAGCAGCAGATCTGTAAGACAAAATTCGATGAAGTATGCATGCACCGGATGCAGGAATGTAGGAGTGCAAAGAAGAGCATTCACTTATAATGGGGGTGACCAATAAATCTTCAGTTGAAGTTAAAAATCAACCCTCTAGCTTGACGCGTAGACTACAGCAAATCTGATTTGACCAGCTTGCCCTTGTAATGGAGGTAAATATAATGAAATGTTGCAGAACTTAATGATGAACAATTCTGTAGCTAGCTACTTTGTAATCTACTGCTAGATCTTTGAATACAAAATGTAGGCTCTGGAACCAGAGTGAACCCTAGCTCTAATTTGGAAATAAAATATGATAAGACATGGTGAGTTAGTGCCACCATGGAAGGAGACACAGTGAATTGGTGTCATCCATGGAAGGTGCATGTGAAAGTACCAACAGAAGCAACATTCCAATTTTATTTTGGAACGGAAATAGAAAGAGGGCAAAGGGTGAGGGTGGGGGTGGGGTGAAGGAGAGGTTTAAAGATCAGATTGATGGAGTGGGGGGGGGAGTAGAAGCGTAGTGATCAAACTGGATGAGGTAGTCTCCAGTGGAATCAAGAGGTATTTGTTGACTTAGGAGCTCTCTATGAATGTTCACTCAAAATATAGCGAGCTCAATGTGCCTGTGTAATGTTATAATTACCATCATGCTCAGGCTAGACTTGAAGTTGATGAATTGGCACTACAATTGTTTCCTTCTTTTTTGTTTTGTTGTGGGGAGCACTATTCAATTATTGTGACTTTACATGACAGGTGAGAGTGTTGTGAAGGCAAGAAAGTAATGTCATGTGAGAAAGCCTGCTTGGCTTTCTAGCAGTACTTTATAACACAGCCTGACCAGCACATCTAGCTGGAACTAAAATTTAGGCTTAAAAAGTATTAATGTGGTTAAATGAAGTTCACCATGAGACAGTGGAAATAAGAGATATTCTCAGTTAAGTGTTGACTCATCATCTGGTGTCTATTGGAGGAAGAGCAAATAATATCTATTAAATTTAGCTTTCTATTGTTCTACTAGTTTTAATACAATGGTGCATATATAGGGTGCATCAAGAAAATCTCACTTCATAACAACATAGTGAGTCACAAGATGGAAGAAATGAAGAGCTCATAGATAAGTGTAGAAAAGTGTGTTCCCATTCTTGACAGATCCATAACTGCCACCTACTTAATATTTAATTAACAATTATTTGAACATAACTCTGTGTGCATTCTTTAGGACTTAAAATGTGGGTATATATAACCACACCAAAGTTACATGAACCCAAAGATGGGGACTAAACCTTACGCAGTTACTATAATAACATGGCTACTCCTTTTTCGGTGCCTTGAACTGCTGAACTTGCAGTGTGACCTAGTGTCAGTATAAGCCTCATTCAAAAATATATATTTTTAAACATTAGAATTTGTCATAACGCAATTCTGTCACCTGGAAAAGTGAAGCACTAAATTATAATCACAAAGGCAGTAGCGGTGTTCAAAATCTGTTGGCGTCACAAATTCGTCAAATTTAGGTCTCCAAATTTAAGGTTTCTTGTAGATATATAGCTAACTGGTAATGTTATATAAATACCAATTGAAGCTAATATAGCTTATATTATACATGTTGCAGTTGTGCAGCTCTAAAGTAATGACACACCCTTTTTACTATATACAATAGTTTTTTACTTCAATATTCGACCTTTGGTCCCTTTTAGTTAGGAGGAGTGGCATATAGTCACGTGTGCAGTGAGAGGAAGTAATTATAATTGTAGAAGGCAACGTGGAGGAATAAATGTTGAGTGCAGACAGTAATAGTAAACCTGAAGAGGCACGTTAGTAATCTGCACTTGGCTGACTCAGGGCAAGCTATGTTGGATGTGGTACAGGCATGTGCATATTCAGCCCACTAGCTCCCTCCAACCATCAACAACCCCTTGCTTCTGCATACAGAAATGTGAGAGGTGAAGATAAGGCTATGAAACCATGTGCAAGAGAAGTGGGGTTCATTTACTCAGCTGGCTACGTCCCTCACTGGAAGTTGCTGTGAGTGCTTAAAATATCTTATACAAGATACTGGCATTGATGCTTGGTGAGAAATGGGTTATAGCTGCACCATATTAGGATGCCTCGACTTTGCACTCCTGCGTTCCTGCATCCTGTGCTTGCTTAATTAGTCTTCTGGATACGCTGCTCAGTGAGCATTTGCCCATGCACCTGCCACTTCCTGCCTAGTGAAAATGAAAATGTATAAAAATCACTAGTTCTGCGGACAACTGTACTCTAGCTACATCATGGCTAAAGTTTTCCTAGTGCTTAGTTTACTAGTATCATTGTTGAAGTAGTCACTCTGCCAGAGCTGTGACAGAAACTTTGTGGAACCTGCAGAAATCTAGACTGCAATATCATTGGTCAAGATGTAGTCTTATACTGTACAATTTCAGAAATGCGATATGAGATCGGATGGTTCTTCACCAAGCTAGAACAGATGCTGGAAAAACAAATGAGGAAATTTCTACTCCCACAGTGACTGCTCAGACAAGGTCGGCAAGTACATCTTCTATTTTATCTTCGATCCAGATAGTACACACAATGGGTATTACTGGTATAAAGTTACCGTATTTGATGTTTCAACAACGTCAATCTTCCACCCAAGTCAAGTAGTAGAGATTAAAGCTCGTTACACTCTTGACCAACTGCCTACGTGTAACAAAACAGGTTTTGATCACTCCGCGTCTAAAGAAAACTGTGCCGTCGGGAGTGAGAGTTAGCATGGTCGTAGGTGTGGAATCCATTAATATCACCACTACATCGCCCGAGATTACTGAAACCGTACCTGAGATTGAAGAAGGTTATGGTAGCGTCGTCCGCACAGCATTAATTTGGTTCTCCGTAAGGAGCGATGGCACTCACACTCATAGTGGCGGCCATAGTTTTATGCGCAGTTGCTATTTCAAAACATTTGGGTGCATTTTCTGTACTATGTTTACTGCTTAATTAAGCCATATCTATAAGCTAGATAAAACAATGTGAAGCTATTTATTCTCCTCTTCTCTCTCCCACACATTATTTGACTTGATGCAATTTTGTCTACACTGTCACATTTTATGTCTGTAGTCTAACATGTCCTACCCAATATCATGTTCTCTTAGTCTTTCCCCATGCAGTCATAATCTGAGGATGGAATTCTGCATTAATTTCTATCTGGGATCTACACTTATAAAATCCTGACTATGTATCATTCCAGGCATAATTCGGATCAATTGAAGAATAGTCACCCGGGCCGAAGAAAACCCGATCTTCTGAAGAATAGTCACCCGAGCTGGACCTTCTGAAGTATAGTCACCCGAGATAGATCTACATTGGGAATTGGAGAGCAATATGATCACACAGGCTCTGGAATGCATTCTGAGAGAAAGTCCTAGCCCTAGTCCTGGCCCTAGCCCGAGCCGTGGTCTTCTGAAGAATAGTCACCCGGGCCGGGATCTTCTGAAGAATAGTCACCTGGGCCGCACTCGGGTGACTATTCTTCAATTGACCCCATAATTTACAATTACTGCCAGTACACACACGAGCACACACACACACACACACACACACACACATACAAAAACAAACAAAGACACACGCACACATGCATACAAGACATGCACGCACAGTACAGCATATTTCAAAATATAGAACTCACTATGACTCAAATTTTCATGTGCTCACATGATAGTATCAAATTTAATCCAACCTTTGTCTCTCAACACAAATAAACAGGATTGAACTTTGTTCTCTGTGTGTGTGTGTATGTGTCTGTGTGTGTGTGTGAGAGAGAGTGTTTGTGGTGTGTGTGTGTGTGTATGTGTCAAGAGAAACTCTCCCCTTGAGTTATTTAAGAAGGCCATAATCTTTAGGTAAAGTCATCTCACAGAGTTTCATTTCAGAAAGACCCAATTTCTTGCAGAATACAATTACAAGGGAGATCCTAGAGAGAAGAAGTGGGCAGCTGTGGGTACTATTTATTCTTGTATGGCTAAATGAATCTTTCCTTAGCTTACTTCATGTGCCTCTGATCTAGAAGCTATTAATTATAGTGTGTGTGGGGTGCAATAAGAAACACTAGCCAAGAAAATAATATAGTCTGCATTGATTATTGTCGCATGACCCTCCTCTCCCCCTACCTTCCCCCTTCCCTACGCATTGGCACATTAAACATGCCACCCTAATTGCTTACGATAAAAACAACACTGCTATTACAGTTCCTACGTGATATCTGTACTGTTTATTCAAAACAGGAAATTGGCACTTTTATATAATGCTCGGTCAGGGATTGTGTCTTGCATTATCTATGGATACTTGCCCTAGTCCTAACCCTAATCATAGTACACTTGCAGTATTCCTATGCCTAGCTCTGACTCCAGCCCTAACCAGTTTTAGCCAAGATAAGAATTTTGTTGGTTGATTGTTGTTGTTTTTGTGGGTCAAGCTGATGTAGTGCTATATATGCGACCGCTAGCGGGGCAATGGCTAGGAGTTGGACTTGGGATAGAGCTAGGTGTAGGGCCAGGTTGACTTGGCTAGCGCAAGGTCAAATCAATCGATGCTGCAGATTGTCAAACCTGCGAGATATGTATCTGAACATCGGCATACCAGTTCATAGTATACTGAACATACAGTTGAATGATGCACGTATGGTGCAGTGCAGATTACTAACGTGCCTCTTTGTGATCTTGTCCAACCTCCTTTCTGCTGAGGAGTTTCAAATATGTGAACAGATTTCTACATCTGACCTCCCTACCTTAGAAAAATACTCCCAAGTACTTCAATTCTTTGACCTCTTCCAATATCTCCTCACCAATCCTCCAATGCACTTCTGCTTCCTTCTTCATTGGGCTTGTTCCTCCATAAAGATATACCTTGGCACTGAAATATGGATGGCTTCTTCAAACACCCCTAACAAATGTGCTTGGGGGACCAACTTCACTGTGGAACAGTCCCTCTCTTGCCCCAAAGGTGGCCTCCCTTCTATTCAGCAAGCTCTACACTCAGAGAATCCCTGAGCAGAGCCTCTCCAGTAACCAGATGGAGCCATGTCGACAAAAGTTTTCATTACTATTACTGTCTGCACTCAACATAAATATATCCCATTATAATTACTTCCTCTCACTGCACACGTGATCATATGCCACTCCTCCTAACTAAAAGTGACCAAAGGTCGAATATTGAAGTAAAAAAACTATTGTAGAAAAAAGGGTGTGTTCTTAACACAACTGCAACATGTACTATATTAGCTTCAATTGGTATTTGTATAACATTACCAGTTAGCTATCTACAAGCAACCTTAAATTTGGAGACCTGACCTAAATTTCACAAATTTGTGATGCCACCAGATTTTGAACATTACTACTGCTTTTATGATTATAATTTAGTTCTTCACTTTTCCAGGTGATAGAATTTTATATCGTATTATGACAAATTCTAATGTTTAAAAATATATATATCTTAGAATGACTGACACTAAGTCACACTGCAAGTTTCAGCAGTCACCGAATAAGCCATGTTATTATAGTAAGTGCGTAAATTGGTGAGATTTAGGTCACCATCTTTGGGTGCATGTAGCCTTGGTGTGGTTGTATCCACATTTAAAAATGTTAGTCCTAAAGAAAGCACACAGTTAGAGCTATATTCAAATAATAAGTATGTGGAAATGGATCTCTCAAGAAATGGGAACACCCTTTTCTACACTTATCTATGAGCTCTTCATTTCCATCCAAACTTCCCTCTTGGGGCTCACTATGCTGTTATGAGGTGAGTAGTGAATAATACAGTAACTAGCCAATACGTAAGGCGACCCCGTACCGGGCGAACCCTGAACTCATAGATAATTACATTGTGACCCCTTACCAGTTGTAATGTGCATTGTCATGCTCACTTGCCATAATTATTGTGCTGCTGCAAACAAGCTTAAGGCTTTATTCTTTATGCCCATTACAACTCGAGTCTGATAGCGGAGGCCCAAAAAGAGTTAGTGGACGCTAGGCTGACGCCTCAGCCCAAGGGAGAAGGCTCCAGGAGAGAAGTTACGGAACTCCAATTAGAGCGCACCACCTTGTGATAATGCCTGTCATCAGATGCCCCGTCGAAGGCTGCGACTACAGGACCCCGGACGGAGAGGCAATAGTAGGAGTAGCACTCCTCGATGCCCACACCGTCGACCACCAGGCGCCAAGGCAGGCAGCCAGGGCAGAGAAGGTCAAGAGACCGGAGGTGTCATCATCAGGAACCACAGAAGACTGGGTCTACTTTCAGTCAAGATGGGGAGACTACGTCAGAGCCACCAGGCTGACAGGCCCCGACCTGATACTCCAACTGCTCGAATGTTGCGATGAGCAACTAAGAAGAGATCTCACCCGAAACGCAGGGGGGACGCTCACAGGAGGCACAGAGGAGCGAGTACTGGAGGCCATGAGGGCCCTTGCCGTCCGAGAAGAGAATGTGATGGTCGCCCGAGTCACACTTCACCACATGAAGCAAGACAGAGACGAGCCCGTCAGAGCATTCGCGGCAAGGCTGAAGGGACAAGCTGGAATATGTAAGTATACTAAGGCATGCCCGGGGTGTAACCATGAAGTCTCGTATGCCGAGGCCATACTCACCGACGTGTTGTGTAGAGGTATCGCGGATAGCGAGATACAAGTGGATCTGCTGGGGGACGCGAACCAAGACATGACACTAGAGCAGGTTACAAGGTTCGTGGAGGCCAAAGAGGCCGGTAAACGGTCAGCCACAAGACTGGCCGACCCACAGTCGGCAGAAGCGATAGGGAGCTCGTACAGACGACAGAGTAAACCAAACCCCCAAACAACCACGCCCCCCAATCCCGAGGCACCCTACCAGAAAAGGAGGAATTCACCACCCCTGCCACCCAACTCAGAGACATGCTCATATTGTGGCACCAAGGGACATGGAAATAAATCCCCCACCAGGGTGAGAAGACAAGAATGCCCAGCATTTAACACCAAATGTGACAACTGCGGTCGCGAACACCACTTCAGCAGAATGTGTAGGAACAAGGACAACCAACGGGCCCTTACCGGAGGCAACCAACGACCCTCTACCAGAGGCCAATACGAGAATGCCCTATCCGATATAGTCTGTCTAGTGACCTCAACACAGGGATCGACGACAATCGACCACCACACCTACAACAGAGCAACACGCTCGTGGCACAAGAAGCCATCAAGGCCACAACCATACGTCACCCTGACAGTGGAGACCCAGCCAGAGGATTACACCCATCTGGGTCAACAGCTGAAGATCCCCCAAAAGAGTTTCACCACACAAGCCATGGCCGACACAGGCTGCCAGAGCTGCCTGGCTAGCACCGCCACCATGAAGAAACTGGGACTCACACCCAAGAAGCTCCTACCCGTCAGTCTCAGGATGCGCGCTGCCAACAACAGCCAAATCAACATCCGAGGCGCCATTCTCGTCAAGATGACAGAACCACAGGGCAAGAGATCCACCAAGCAGATGATATACATCACTGACCACGTGGACAAGCTCTTCCTGAGTCAGGAAGCCTGCACTGACCTAGGGATCATCCCCACGGGATTCCCCACGACAAAATGTGACACCACAGAGACAGCAGCCGCCTCCGACCAGGACACATCAGTACCACCGGAAGCATCAAAGCACTGCTCGTGCCCACGTCGCACCACCCCACCCCCAAAGCTCAGCGAGTCACCCATACCCACTACGCCAGGAAACAGAAGCAAAATCGAGGCATTCCTCCTTCAGCGGTACAAGGCCAGTACGTTCAATACCTGTGAACACCAACCCCTACCCCTGATGGACGGACCCCCCATGCGGCTCATGATTGATCCAAACGCCACACCAACAGCCCACCACTCTCCCATTCCAGTCCCACTACACTGGCAAGAGGAAGTGAAGGCAGGCCTGGACAGGGACGTGCGCCTGGGAGTGCTGGAGCCAGTACCCGTGGGTGAACCAGTCACCTGGTGCCACAGGATGGTCACATGCGCCAAGAAGAATGGTTCTCTTCGACGCACAATCGACCTCCAGCCCCTAAATGCCCATGCAACCAGGGAAACCCATCACACCCAGTCACCATTCCATCAAGCCAGAGCCGTACCACAAGACACAAGAAAGACAGTCTTTGACGCATGGAACGGATACCACTCAGTCACTCTCCATCCTGACGACCGTCACTTCACCACCTTCATCACACCCTGGGGCAGATACAGATACAAGACAGCCCCCCAGGGCTACATCGCTTCCGGCGACGGATACACCCGCCGCTACGACGAGATTGTCTCTCACATACCCCAGAAGACGAAGTGCATTGACGACACACTCCTGTGGTCCTCCACCATCGCCGACAGCTTCATGCAAGCCCAAGAGTGGCTAGACATCTGCGGCAGACACGGCATCACACTCAACCCCAGCAAATTCAGATTTGCGATGGAAACCGTGGAATTTGCAGGCTTCGAGATTACAGACGACAGAGTAAGACCATGCAAGAAGTACACAAAGGCAATCTCTGACTTCCCAACCCCCACATCACTCACAGATGTACGATCGTGGTTCGGTCTGATAAACCAAGTGGCATATGCCTTCAGCATGACAGACATCATGCTACCATTCCGGACACTGCTCAAACCAACAGTGCCCTTTGAGTGGACAGACGCCCTTCAGCAAGCATTCGACAGCTCGAAACTGGCCATCATCGCCGAGATAGAAAATGGAGTCACAATCTACGACAAGACAAAGCCCACATGCCTTGCCACAGACTGGTCCAAGCAAGGAATAGGATACTGGTTGTTCCAGAAACACTGCCAGTGCCCATCCACAGACCTGTTCTGCTGCAAGGAGGGATGGAAAATCACCCTGGTTGGCAGCAGATTTACCCACCCAGCAGAGTCACGCTATGCCCCCATCGAAGGAGAAGCACTGGCAGTAGCAGACGCTCTAGACAAGGCTCGCCACTTTGTCCTGGTCCTGGGCTGCCACGACCTCACCATTGCAGTCGATCATCGCCCACTCTTAAAGATCTTCGGCGACCGCTCGCTAGACATCAGCAACACCCGCCTGAGGAACCTCAAAGAGAAAACACTCAGATACAGATTCAAAATGGTACACATCCCAGGAGTGAAGAACAGAGCCCCTGACACCCTGTCTCGCCACCCCACTGGAGACCCCTCACCAGATAGACTACATCTCCAAGATGACGTCAGCGGAGTCTTGCACATGACTCAGCCTCAGATACGCATCCCAGACCACATACTGGCAGGACCACACAGTGTCCACTCCGAGATCAGCCAAACCACGGATGATTCAGAAACCCTACTACGGGAATCGATGATATCCACCCTGGACACCATATCTACCCTAGACGCCACATCAGTGGTCACATGGGAAGAAGTCCAGACAGCTACCTCTTCGGACCCAAGCATGACCATGCTCCTGGAAGCAGTCGAGGAGGGCCTCCCAGAGTCAAGACTCCAGATGCCCCCTGACATCAGGCAGTTTCACAATATCAAATAACATCTATACTCGGTCGATGGTGTAATCATTTACAAAGACCGTATAGTAATCCCACCCACCCTCAGACAGACATGTCTAAAGTCGCTACATGCTGCCCACCAGGGCACATCTACAATGATAGCCAAAGCTGAATCGTCGATCTTCTGGCCAGGCATTACCAAAGACATCCACCAGCAAAGAGCCACTTGCTCCACTTGCAACCGCATGTCGCCATCACAGCCAGCACAGCCACCGACCCCCCCAACTCAACCAGAATACCCGTTCCAATGCGTGTGCTCAGATTACTTCCACTACAAAGGACATGCATACCTGGTAATCGTAGACAGATACTCGAACTGGCCCATCGTTGAAAGAGCGATCAACGGGTCAAAAGGACTCATTGACATCCTCAGAAGCACATTTGCCACCTATGGCATCCCAGACGAGCTGGCTTCAGACGGGGGCCCAGAATTCATTGCCCACGACACTCAACGATTCCTGCAAGACTGGAGAGTTCATCACCGCCTCAGCTCAGTGGCATTTCCACACAGCAATTGCAGAGCAGAAGTAGCAGTCAAGACGGTGAAACGCCTCATATCCAACAACATAAAGACAGATGGCAGCCTCAACATAGACTCCTTCCAACGAGCCATGCTGCAGTACAGGAACTCACCCGACCCCGCCACCAAAGAGTCACCGGCATCCTGCTTGTTCGGCCACCAGACGAAAGACCTCATACCAATACTACGTGGCAAATACCTCCCACACAGAACGTGGCAGGAAAGCCAATCTCTGCGTGAACTGGCACTCCGCCAAAGAAACAGCCTGGCACAAGAACGCTGGTCAGAACATACCAAGACCCTCACCCCACTCAAAGTAGGTGACAGGGTCAGACTACAAAATCAGACGGGGAATTTCCCAAACAAATGGGACAGAACGGGAACGGTGATAGAGGTGAAGCAGTTTCACCAGTATCGAATCAGAGTAGACGGAGCAGGGCGGGTCACCCTCAGGAACAGACAATTCCTGAGACGTTTCACCCCGGTAAACCCTCCGCCCACCAGAAGATCCATACTGGACGACATGGCCACCATCCCCAGGCCACTACCAACACCTCCCGTCACCACCAGAACCCCCGAGCCACCACCCACGCTCCAGGCTACCCCAGCCACCCCCCCACCACCAGCGATGGACATTCCCACCGCTACACCGGCCCAAACCCCCACACCACTGCTGCCAATGACGGACATTCCCACCACCACGCAGGCTGAGCCCTTCACACCACCTACCCCGTCCAGCCCTATGACACAGGCTGGGCCCCCCATACCACCTCCTCCGGCCCACCCCATCACTAGGGCCCCCACTATGACTCCTCCACGAGACACGGCCTCAAAGCGGCCACAACCACCGAGAAGATCCACAAGGGTCAGAAGACCACCCGACAGGCTGGCCATGAGGGTCAGAAGACCACCCGACAGGCTGTTCTGAAGACGAAAAGAAAACAAGCCTTTGCCCCCGTGGAACAAAGACTGGGGGGAGATAGTGAATAATACAGTAACTAGCCAATACGTAAGGCGACCCCGTACCGGGCGAACCCTGAACTCATAGATAATTACATTGTGACCCCTTACCAGTTGTAATGTGCATTGTCATGCTCACTTGCTATAATTATTGTGCTGCTGCAAACAAGCTTAAGGCTTTATTCTTTAGTGAGATGTTTCTTGCTGCAGCGTATTCAACTGTTTGCACTTCCTCCAATAGACACCAGATGATGAGGAATCAACACTTAACTGAGAATATCTCTTATTTCCACTGTCTCATGGTGAACTTCATTTAACCACATTAACACTTTTTAAGCCTAAATTCTAGTTCCAGCTAGATGTGTTGGTCAGGCTGTGCTATAAAGTACTGCTAGAAAGCCAAGCAGGCTTTCTCACATGACATTACTTTCTTGCCTTCACAACACTCACCTGTCATGTAAAGTCACAATAATTAAATAGTGCTCCCCACAACAAAACAAAAAAGAAGGAAACAATTGTAGTGTGAATTCATCAACTTCAAGGCTAGCCTGAGCATGATGGTAATTATAACATTACACAGGCACATTGAGCTCGCTATATTTTGAGTGAACATTCATAGAGAGCTCCCAAGTCAACTAATACCTATTGATTCCACTGGAGACTACCTCCCTCATCCAGTTTGATCACTTCGCTTCTACTCCCCTCCCCCACAATGTCTCACTCCCATCCCCCCACCCCACCCTTTGACCTCTTCCCATTTCCATTCCCAAATAGAAATGTAATGTTGGTTCTGTTGGTACTTTCACATGCACCTACACTAATTCACTGTCTCTCCTTCCATGGATGACACCAATTCACTGTGTCTCCTTCCATGGATGGCACTAACTCACCATCTCTTATCATATTTTAGGAGATAGGGTTCTTTGGTTCCAGAGCCTACATTTTGTATTCATAGATCTAGCAGAAGATTACAAAGTATCTAGCTACAGAATTGTTCATCATCAAGTTCTGCAACATATCATTATATTTATCTCCATTACAAGGGAAAGCTGGTCAAATTAGATTTGCAGCAGTCTACGCATCAAGCTAGAGGTTAATTTTTAACTTCAACTGAAGATTTATTGGTCTATAATTAACACCCCCATTATAAGTAAATGCTCGTCTTTGCACTCCTGCACTGCATCCGGTGCATGCATACTTTGTTGAATTTCGTCTTCCAGATCTGCTGCTCAGAAAGTATTCTGCCACGCACCTGTGTGACTTCCTGGTGAAAATGTATAAAAATCACTGCAGTAGCTAGTTCTGAGGACAACTGTACTCGAGCTATATACATCATGGCTAAAGTTTTCCTAGTGCTTAGTTTACTAGTATCGTTGTTGAAGTGGTCACTCTGCCAGAGCTCTGATAGAAACTTTGTGGTACAACCTGGGAAGATAGCAGAATCTCCATTAGACTGCAACATCATTTGTCGAGATGTGGCCTTACACTGTACAATTTCAGGAATACAGTTTCAGATCGGATGGTTCTTCACCAAGTCTAGTGCAAGTGCTGGTAAAACAAATGAGGAACTTCCTTTTCCCAGATCGACTGATCAGACAAGGACGACAAGTACATCTTCTGTTTTGTATATTACATCTTTCGATCCAGATTTACACAATGGGTATTACTGGTGTAAAGTTACTGTATTTGAAGGTTCAACAACGTCAATCTTCCATCCAAGTCAAGTCGTAGAGATTAAAGCTCGTTATACTCTTGACCAAATGCCTGTGTGTAGCAAAACAAGTTTTGATTTCTCCGAGTCTAAAGAAAACTGTGCCGTCGGGAATGAGAGCACTGCAGTCGCTATTAGCATGGTCGTAGGTGTATTGAAATCGCCACTACCCCACCCGCCACTGACCTACCCGTCACTACTACTGAGACAGAAGAGGTTTCTTCTGACATTACTCATAGTGGTGGCCATAGTTTTATGCGCAGTTGCTATTTCAAAGTATTCATTGTAGGTGCATTTTTTGTTTTGTTTTAACTTTGTCTACATAACTATAAGCTAAGTCATATTAGCTATTTCTTTACCTCTTCTCTCTCCCACGCATTATTTGACTTGATGCAATTTTGTCTACTATAATATAGTGAAAAACCGTCACATTTTATGTCTGTGGTCGACCCAATATCATGCTCTTTCTGTGTTTACCCCTGCATTTATAATCTGAGAATGGAATTCTGCATTGCATCCTCAATAATTTTTTATCTATAAAATCCTGCCTATGTATCGCTCCAGACATTATTCACAATTACTGCCAGTACAGAAGCAAGCACATACACAAACGCACACAATCAAATACACATACACACACACCAACACACACATGAATACATACATGCATACAAAGACATGCACGCACAGTACAGCATATTTCAGGCTTTCAAATGTAGAAATCACTATGTCTCAAATTTTGATGTGCTCACATGTTAATGTCTCTCAACACAAATAAACAGGATCGACTCTCTCTTTGTGTCTGTGTCTGTGTGTGTGTATGTGAGAGAAAGTGTGTGTGTGTTGTGTGTGTGTGTGTCAAGAGAAACTCTCCCCTTGAGTTATTTAAGAAGGCCATAATCTTTAGGAAAAGTCATCTCACAGAGTTTCATTTCAGAAAGACCCAATTTCTTGCGACATACAATTCCAAGGGAGATCCTAGAGATTTAAGAAGAAAAGTGGCATTAACTTGACAGCTGTGAGTACTATAATTATATTCTTGTATGGCTAAATGAATCTTTACTTAGCTTACTTCATGTGCCTCTTGATCTAGAAGCTATTAATTATAGTGTGTGTGGGGTGCAATAAGAAACACTAGCCAAGAAAATAATATAGTCTGCATTGATTATTGTCGCATGACCCTCCTCTCCCCCTACCTTCCCCCTTCCCTACGCATTGGCTCATTAGACATGCCACCCTAATTGCTTACGATAAAAACAACTGCTATCACAGTTCCTATATACATGATATCTGTACTGTTTATTCAAAACAGGAAATTGGCACGTTTCTATAATACTACTCGGTCATGCACGGATTGTGCCTTGCATTATCTATGTGTACTTGCCCTAGTCCTAACCCTAATCCTAGTAAACTTGCAGTAGTCGTATGCCTAGCTCTGACTCCAGTCCTAACCAGTTTTAGACAAGATAAGAATTATGTTGGTTGATTGTTGTTGTTTTTGCGGGTCAAGCTGATGTAGTGTGACCCATTTCTTGGCTAGCGGGGCAATCGCTAGGAGTTGGACCTGGGATAGAGCTAGGTGTATAGGGCCAGGTTGACTTGGCTAGCGCAAGGTGAAATCAATCGATGCTGCAGATTGTCAAACCTGCGAGATATGGCCATCTGAACACCGACAGACCAGTTCATAGTATACTGACCATACAGATTGAACGAGCACGTATGGTGCAGTGCAGATTACTAACGTGCCTCCTTCAGGTTTACTATTACTGTTTGCACTCAACATTATTCCCACATTCTTACAATTATAATTACTTCCCCTCACTGCACGTGATTATTATTATTATTATTATTATTATTATTATTATTATGGCTTTACAGAACAATGAATTGAATTTGGTGTGATGCATGACAGATCAATGTTAATATTGTTCTGGAGGTCTGCTAGCACTTGGCTAGCAGCCAAGTAGCTAAATGAATAGATAAATAAGATAAACATGGATTTTAGAGGAGAGTTGGGGGAGATGGAATACTAGAACATTTGTAACACGGACATAGGAAGTGATAGGTACAAGGGTTATGTCAATCAAAATTGATGATGAGTACCGTGTTCAAAGATATACTTTGTTTGAGGTCTATTGAAGGTAAGGCATTCCACAGATGAGGAAGACGCCGGAAATAAAAGTTGCTCATGGACTTTGTTTTTGATATATGTATATACAATGTTTGAGTTTGAGTATTTTGGCAGCTCTTGTGGGTCCTTCAACGAGTGTGATGTTGAAGCTATCAGTGGCTGACTCAGATGAGATAAAGAAGGTTATATCATTAATTTCGATCGTGTGCCACGCCTCCTAACTAAAAGGGATCAAAGGTCGAATATTGACTATTGTAGTAAAAAGGTGTGTCCTTACTTTAGAGCTGCTCAACTGCAACATGTATAATAATATAAGCTATATTAGCTTCAATTCCTACCTGTTCATGCCAGTGGCAGTAGAGACCTGTGAAGGTCTTTATACGAGAACTTGGACGTCGCCTCAAGACAGCCACTGAAGATAGGACTGATTTCAGTACCTGCTACAGAGGATCTCAGTTGCAATTCAGAGGGGAAATGCAAGTTCTGTTTTGGGGACTATGGGACAGCAGATGGGTTTGATGGACATCACTTAGATAATAATAATAATAATAATAATATAATGATAATAATAAAAAATTTAACTACATATATTTTCTATATATAAACACGGGGGGGGGGGAGGGGGGGGGGGGAAGGGGGAAACAATGGTTTTTGTATAACATTATATCAAAGTTAGCAGCAACCTTAAATTTGGAGACATAAATTTCACAAATTTGTGATGCCACCAGATTTTGAACACCACTGCTTTTGTGATTATAATTTAGTGCTTCACTTTTCCAGGTGGAGAATTTTATATCGTGTTATGACAAATGCTAATGTTAAAAATATATATATCTTAGAATGAGGCCACTAAGTCACACTGCAAGTTTCAGAAGTTCAAGGCACCGAATAAAGAGTAGCCAGTAACTGCGTAAATTGGTGAGATTTAGGTCACCTTCTTTGAGTGCATGTAACCTTGGTGTGGTTGTACCCACATTTAGTCCTAAAGAAAGCACACAGAGCTATATTAAAATCATATTAAATAATAAGTATATATGTGGAAATGGATCTCTCAAGAAATGGGAACACCCTTTTCTACACTTATCTATATATGAGCTCTTCATTTCCATCCAAACTTCCCTCTTGTGGCTCACTATGCTGTTATGAGGCGAGATGTTTCTTGCTGCACCGTATTCAAGCAGATGGTATTGTTTGCACTTACTCCAATAGACACCAATTAATCAACACTTAACTGAGAGTATTTCTTATTTCCACTGTCTCATGGTGAACCTCATTTAATTACCCACACTAACACTTTTTAAGCCTAAATTCTAGTTCCAGCTATATATATAGATGTGCTGGTCAGGCTGTGCTATAAAGTACTAAGCAGGCTTTCTCACATGACATTACTTTCTTGCCTTCACAACACTCTCACCTGTCATGTAAAGTCACAATAATTAAATAGTGCTCCCCACAACAAAACAAAAAAGAAGGAAACAGCCAATTCATCAACTTCAAGTCTAGCCTGAGCATGATGGTAATTATAACATTACACAGGCACATTGAGCTCGCTATATTTTGAGTGAACATTCATAGAGAGCTCCTAAGTCAAACTGGAGACTACCTCATCTAGTTTGATCACTTCCCTTCTACTCCCCTCCCCCACAATGTCTCACTCCCATCCCCCCCCCTCCCCCTCACTCCATCAATCTGATCTTTAACCCTCTCATTCACCCCACCCCCACCCTCACCCTTTGCCCTCTTTCCATTTCCATTCCAAAATAAAATTGGAATGCTGCTTCTACTTTCACATGCACCTTCCATGGATGACATTAATTAACTGTGTCTCCTTCCATGAATGACACTAATTAACTGTGTCTCCTTCCATGAATGACACTAATTCAGTGTCTCCTTCCATGGATGGCACTAACTCACCATGTCTTATCATATTTTAGTTCCATATTAGAGCTAGGGTTCACTCTGGTTCCAGAGCCTACATTTTGTATTTACATATCTAGGACAAAATTACAAAGTAGCTAGCTACAGAATTGTTTTCAGCATCAAGTTCTGCAACATATCATTATATTTATCTCCATTACAAGGGCAAGCTGGTCAAATCTGTAGTCTACGCTTCAAGCTAGAGGGTTAATTTTTAGTTTCAACTGAACATTTATTAGTCTTTAATTAACACCCCCATTATAAGTGAATGCTCATCTTTGCACTCCTGCATTCCTGCATCCGGTACATGCATACTTTGTTGAATTTCGTCTTCCAGATCTGCTGCTCAGAAAGTATTCTCCCATGCACCTGTGTGGGGGTTCCCACTTCCTGCCTAGAGAAAATGTATAAAAATCACTGCAGTAGCTAGTTCTGAGGACAACTGTACTCTAGCTATATGCATCATGGCTAAAGTCTTCCTAGTGCTTAGTTTACTAGTATCGTTGTTGAAGTGGTCACTCTGCCAGGGCTGTGACAGAAACTTTGTGGTACAACCTGGGAAGATAGCAGAATCTCCACTAGACTGCAACATCATTGGTCGAAATTTGATCTTACACTGTACAATTTCAGTAATGCGATACGAGATCAGATGGTTCTTCACCAAGTCTAGAACAAGTGCTGGAAAAAAAAATGAGGAAGTTTCTAATCCCATAACAACTATATACTAAGACAAGGCCAGAAAGTACATCTTCTTCTTTGACTATTAGATCTTTCAATCCAGATATACACAATGGGTTATTACTGGTGTAAAGTTACTGTATTTGAAGATTCAACAACGTCAATCTTCCATCCAAGTCAAGTCATAGAGATTAAAGCTCGTTATACTCTTGATCAACTGGGTATGTGTAGCAAAACAAGTTTTGATTTCTCCGAGTCTAAAGAAAACTGTGCCGTCGGGAGTGAGAGCACTGCAGTCGCTATTAGCTTGGTCGTAGGTGTGGAATATATTGAAATCGCCACTACCCCGCCTGCCACCGACCCGCCCATCACTACTACTGAGACAGAAGAGGTTTCTTCTGACATTAAAGAGTGTAGCGTCGTCCGCACAGCATTAATCTGGTTCTCCGTAGGAGCGGTGGCACTCATACTCATAGTGGTGGCCATAGTTTTATGCGCAGTTGCTATTTCAAAGTATTGAAATTGGCACATTGTGGGTGAATTTTTAGACTTGTTAAGCCATAACTATATAAACTATGTCATACTATTATGTTAAGCTATTTCTTCACCTCTTCTCTCTCCCACGCATTATTTGACTTGATGCAATTTTGTCTACTATAATATAGTGAAAAACCGTCACATTTTATGTCGGTAGTCAACCCAATATCATGCTCTCGGGAGGATGTGATGATGAGGTGTAACCCCATTGGAAACAGAGAACACAATGGACTCCCACAAAACGAACTGCAGTCACTCAAATTGATTTAGTTTGACCGATACTCTGCATCATTTAAGGACCTCATAGACTTGGAACCGACCTGGGAGAGGTGCCTTCTTTCTGTGTTTCCCCCTGCAGTTATAATCTGAGAATGAAATTCTGCATTGCATCCTCAATTTAAAAAAATTATCTATAAAATCCTGCCTATGTATCACTCCAGACATAATTCACAATTACTGCCAGTACACACACACACACCAACACACACGCATACAAAGACATGCACCAACAGCACAGCATATTTCAAGCTTTCAAATGTAGAACTCACTACGACTCAAATTTTGATGTGCTCACATGATAGTATCAAATCTAATACAAAACCTTTGTCTCTACACAAATAAACAGGATTGAACTTTATTCTCTGTGTTTGTGTGTGTGTATGTCTATGTGTGTGTGTGAGAGAGAGAGTGTGTGTGTGTGGTGTGTGTGTGTGTATGTCAAGAGAAACTCTCCCTTGAGTTATTTAAGAAGGCCATAATCTTTAGGAAAAGTCATCTCACAGTGTTTCATTTCAGAAAGACCAAATGTCTTGCAACATACAATTACAAGGGAGATCCTAGAGATTTAAGAAGAAGCGGCATTAACCTGACAGCTGTGGATACTATTTATTTAAATGCATCTTTCCTTAGCTTACTTCATGTGCCTCTTGCTAGAAGCTAGTGTGTGTGGGGTGCAATAAGAAACACTAGCCAAGAAAATAATATAGTCTGCATTGATTATTGTCGCATGACCCTCCTCTCCCCCTACCCTCCCCCTTCCCTACGCATTGGCTCATTAGACATGCCACCCTAATTGCTTACGATAAAAACAACTGCTATCACAGTTCCTACGTGATATCTGTACTGTTTATTCAAAACAGGAAATTGGCAAGTTTATATAATACTCGGTCATGCACGGATTGTTTATCTATGGATACTTTCCCTAGTCCTAACCCTAGTCTTGCAGTAGTCCTATATCTAGCTGTTGAGGGTTAGTCCATTCTAACTCTCAAGTGATGGTATCAATTGCTGCCACCAGAGCTATGCTTATGTAAATAGCACCCTTATCTTGCAATCAGAGAATTTAGATTATTAATGAAGACACAAGTTGCAATTACAGGACAAGGCAAAACTCCTGAACCACGGTCAGTCAGGGTTCTTATACCCTGACTTCCCAGGAAACAGGATGTCACACATTCTTACATACACTCAGCAAAGTTCCATATACTATAACTAGGTAGGCCCACATAAGGCTAAGTCTGTTTGGTGAGACATAACTTGGTAACGTTCCCTCAGTACCTCTATGTGTTAATGCCTAAAGGTCTTCCATGGTCCGTGTTGATGAGTCTGCTCTCAACACTAGCTCTGAGTCCTCAGTCTAAATTGCAACCGCACACCTTCCTGACCATGCATGGACCTCACATACCTCTCCACCTTTGCACCATTCCTTGCCGATTTATAATAATTCAGCATATTCTTTCCATTTACTTCGTCCTCCCGGTCCTTCTCATTTCTCACCTTCACTTTCCCCTTCCACTTGCGCACTGACCCAACCTCGTTGTTTATCTCGTACTTTCTCCTCAAGATCTCATATTCCCACCATCCAATTCCTCCATCCTCTCTTAGTTTATTTACAACAACTTTTACCAATCTGCTCTGTTCCAACACCTCTAATCTCTTACCAAACAAACCCTTCATCTCTTCCCTTCTCTCCTCTAGCTTCCTCCAACCCATATCTTACCGTATTGCCACTCCTGCTACTGTGTTACTTGCCCCCAACAGTCTCCTACCCACTCTCATCTGTACTGACTCCAACTTCCTGCAAGCATTCCGTCCTCCTGTCCGCCACTCGGCTGCATGCTCCATACTAGGTCTCACTTGAAGCTCCAACATCATTCTCAGGGCCGTATATAGGAAAATTTGAACGGGGGGGGGGGGGGGGGGGGGCGATTATCTAAGAAAATTTGACTGGGGAGGCGGTTGTGTACCATTGGCCATAGGTGTGAAGTATGCAGAAGCTAAAACTATACTTCTATTTTGTGAAGTGCATATATACGAGGCTAAAAAGGAGTACATGACATTACAGCATTAGAACACCTCAACAAAAATATACAGAAATGCAACAACAAAATTTAATGTTCACAGTACTGATTAAAAATTGCAGAATGTGACAGAGTTATCAATTTTTTCCCCCATTGACTTGTCTCCAGTTAGCCTTTCTTTCATAAATATCATCTGATGATGCAGTATCACGATGAATCAAGAGCACTAATTCACTCATCAACCTCTGAGACATTTTTCATTGAAGAACGTGACCAAAGCTTTAGACGACAAAGAGCAGAAAAAGATCTCTCACAAAATATACTTCCCACTGGTATAGTTAAAATGACTTTATTACTTGTGGGGAATGACTGAGGATTACGCTCATAGAGAGCTGTACCTGGCCTCCTTTTAGGTGAAACAGAACCATAAAGCTTTTTCCATTTAGTTATTTCAACAGGAAAGTCAGTCTTCTCTTCCAAGGACATAAATTTCCCATAATAAGAAGTGTCAATTTTATTGCTACTCAGTTTGGATAAATATAGCTTATGCTCATTGGAAAATCGACTGCTCAACGACATGGTCAATAAATGGGTAATATACATTGATTCTGTAGTAATAAAAAGGAGTCTGGCTAACATGTCTTGCATTGGCTCGATGGCGCTGAAGAGTAGCAGTTCGTAGTTTCACAATTGTTAAATTAATAGACAAGGCTAGCACTTCAATTCTGCTCCAAACTTTCTCCCAGCAGTCATTTTTTCTGGCATCCTGAATGCATTTCTTTGCATTGTTTACATCTCTGTAGGCTTCTGCAAGACACACTGTTTATCTTGTAAAGCTAGTATCACTGAAAACTAAGAAAACAAAGAACTGCCTGTGATACAACCAGTGCGACAACAAATTGGCTATCTTCTAGATGCTGCATATATGTGACATATTGGGCTATAAGAGCTAAAAGAGTCCTCATCCTTGCAGTTCAACGGGTGGCACAAGCACATGATACCTCTTGAACCTGCTGTCAAAAATTCACTAAGCTCATCATCATCTTCAAGAAGTCAAGAAGCTCTTTTCCTTGGTCAGTAGATGCAACTTCAAAAAAAATTCTTTACTCTTGGCTCTACCAGATAAAAACCTTGTCAATTTTTGGATATCTTCAAAAAGGTTACGGATAATGGCACACCCGTACAACTTCTGCAAAAGGCAAGATTCAAAACATGTGAACGGCAGTGAACATATGTGGCATGGGGATATTTTTCAGATACTTTAGCCGGTACTCCATTTCTACTTGAACTCATTACAGAGGCTCCATCATACACTTGACCAACTAGAAAATACATGTTCAATCCCCATTGCTCAAATGTAGAGAGCAAAGCATCAGCAATCATTTGAGCATCCATCTTTGCAACCCCAGGAATCTTCATAAACTTCACAATTATTAACAAACCTTGCACAGATACTAACATGTTCCACATTTGAAAGGTCTTCAGTTTCATCAGCCAAGAGACTCCAGTATGATGAAAACATTGATAAAATATTCTCATGAATAGCGCCTTCGCATATGGAAATTACTAGGGGTGATGTGTACCTAGCATTTTTAGAAGCATGCTGAAAAAGCTCTTTAAGATCTGTGTCAAACTGTGACTTCCAGTTCACAAAAGAGCGAAGTTTTTATCTTTAGATTTTGTGATCTTGTTCCAATTACCTCGAAAAGCAATGCCTCTCTTACCAAGGGCTACAACCGCATCAATGAATGACAAAATGCCCTTCTTAGTATGGGCCTGCTGAATTCCCACTACTTTGGCCATTAGTGAAGCAAGATCTAAACCAGGTTGTTGAGTTTTTAGGAAAAGACAAGC
Source organism: Cladorhizidae sp. MBARI D1340-BT2 (assembly GCA_028752905.1). Taxonomy (NCBI): domain Eukaryota; kingdom Metazoa; phylum Porifera; class Demospongiae; order Poecilosclerida; family Cladorhizidae; species Cladorhizidae sp. MBARI D1340-BT2. The sequence goes on from JAQNBH010000011.1 coordinate 39,381,922, forward strand.
TGTCCCATCTTCTAGCTTGTGCTTCACTTTCCTTGTGCTTATCAAATAAGCTGCTCTTCTTACCGAGAGCTTTCTTCCATTTATTAAAGCCCAGGGGGAAGAAAACGGGGATTTGGTGTCTACACTTGCAAAGCACAGGAATGGCAGACAGTATGCACTATCATTTGATATGCTATAATGCAGCCATGGCCTATTTACTGTCCAGCTTACACTAAATCTTCTCCCTGAAGTGACAGGGAACACAAAATTAGGTGAGGATTTCAACTTGGAGTGTTAGCTTGTCATCGACATCCAATAAGGAATGCTTTCCAGCATAAAGTGCTGGTAGCCAGATGGCAAATATATTTTTTGCACTGCTAGCACACTGACAGCTAAAATTAACAGGGTGATGTTTTAGTTACCATACATGTACTGATTATGTGACTCTTGACATCCAAGCCCACCTAATTTTTGGGGGCATCTGAATTTTGTAGCAGGGGGGGGGCAAATACGGCCCTGCATTCTTCCTCTGTCTACTTCCACCTGCCATTCACTCTACTCATCCATGTCACCTTTCCAACCCACTCTTCTGCCTTCTTTGCCATGTTCTCTAACTGAACATTACCCCTAAGTTTCCTATCAAACAATACTCCCAAGTACTTGAATTCTTTGACCTCTTCCAATAATATCTCCTCACCAATCCTCCAATGCTCTTCTGCTTCCTTCTTCCCTAACTACCATGACCTTGCTCTTCTTGCTATTAAATTTCATCTTCCACCTTACACATTATTATGCCTGTACCATATCCAACATAGCTTGCAGTTCCACCCCTGAATCAGCCAAGTGCAGATTACTAATTGCCTCTTCGGGTTTACTATTATACTGTCTGCACTCAACATTAATATATTCCTCCACGTTGCCTTCTACAATTATAACTACTTCCTCACTGCACATGTGATCATATGCCACTCCTCCTAACTAAAAGGGACCAAAGGTCGAATATTGAAGTGAAAAACTATTGTATATGGTAAAAAGGGTGTGTCCTTACTTTACAGCTACACAACTGCAACATGTACTATATTAGCTTCAATTGGACATTACTAGTTAGCTATATATCTACAAGCAACCTTAAATTTGGAGACCTAAATTTCACGAATTTGTGACGCCAACAGATTTTGAACACCGCTACTGCCTTTGTGATTATAATTTAATGCTTCACTTTTCCAGGTGATAGAATTTTATATCGTGTTATGACAAATTCTAATGTTTAAAAATATATATTTTAGAATGAGGCTTATACTGACACTAGGTCACACTGCAAGTTTCAGCAGTTCAAGGCACCGAATAAGGAGTAGCCATGTTATTATAGTAACTGCATAAGGTTTAGTCCCCATCTTTGGGTTCATGTAACTTTGGTGTGGTTGTATATAAAAGTACCTATTAAAAATCTTAGTCCTAAAGAAAGCACACAGAGTTATTTTCAAATAATTGTTAAATATTAAGTACATGTAGGTGGAAGTTATGGATCTGTCAAGAATGGGAACACCCTTTTCTATACTTATCTATGAGCTCTTCATTTCTTCCCTCTTGTGGCTCACTATGTTGTTATGAGGTGAGATTTTCTTGATGCACCCTATAATATATGTGCCATTGTATTAAAACTAGTAGAACAATAGAAAGCTAAATATTATAGATATTGTTTGCTCTTCCTCCAATAGACACCAGATGACGAGTCAACACTTAACTGAGGGAGAATATCTCTTATTTCCACTGTCTCATAGCGAACTTCATTAACCACATTAACACTTTTTGAGCCTGAATTCTAATTCCAGCTGGTCAGGCTGTGTTATAAAGTACTGCTAGAAAGCCAAGCAGGCTTTCTCACATGACATTACTTTCTTGCCTTCACAACACTCTCACCTGTCATGTAAAGTTACAATAATTAAATAGTGCTCCCCACAACAAAACAAAAAAGAAGGAAACAATTGTAGTGCCAATTCATCAACTTCAAGTCCAGCCTGAGCATGATGGTAATTATATGCACATTGAGCTCGCTATATTTTGAGTGAACATTCATAGAGAGCTCCTAAGTCAACAAATACCTCTGGATGACAATAATTCATCGTGTCTCCTTCCATGAATGACACTAATTCACTGTCTCCTTCCATGGATGACAATAATTCACCGTGTCTCCTTCCATGGATGACATTAATTCACCGTGTCTCCTCCATTGATAACACTAATTCATCGTGTCTCCTTCCATGAAAGACACTAATTCACAATGTCTCCTTCCATTGATAACACTAATCAGGGGATGCTCCACCTTTTTCAAAGTGGTCCGGCGGACTTTGCTCATAATGTCTAGTGTTGAGTAGTATGTGGGCAGGGTGTATTCCCTCCCTTGCTGAGTGCAAAGCTTTCATTTTCATATACATACAATTAGAATTATATATATAGGAATTATATAGGTCGTAGTTATTTTCATTTACTATATTATATACAATTAGATATAGGTCATAGTTATTTTTATTTATTATATATACATATAATTAGAATTATATTAGGTCATAGTTATTTTCATTGTTTCAAAACTTTCCAAAAACTCTGTGCTATACTGAGTAAGTTTTTCCCTTAAATACAAACTGAATAATCTTCTCCTTCCATTATATTTTTGAGCATAGACAATTCAACTTGCAAGTCTTCTTTGATGAGGTCACCTTTAAAATGCTCAATAATATCTTAGAGTGAGTTAGGAATTGTGTCTCCCAAAGCAACTTTTTTCAAAATTTCTTCATATAAAATAAAAGCATGGGAGTCAAACCTACATTCAATTTCACCAATCAATTTGTCCAAAATTTCGAAGTAAAGCCTACGATACATAGTTTCCACTGTGTCATCATGATGAGTATTGTTGCCATAATCATCTATGCTGGCAGGGATTCTCCTTCGACGAGGTAAAATGGGTTCGTCAACATCTAAATCAGAAGCCTTGGCTTGCATCTTATCCCAGGTATAAGTAACTGTCAGATCTCCACTCTTATAAGCTAGAAAGAGTTACTTGTGCGAATTTTCTTGTCGCACTAATGGTCTTCCTTTGAAGAGCTTTACTCAGGAGATCAGTAATTGAGAAACACATTTCGGCTACAAATACGCCAAAAAGAAAGGAAAACTTCTTCATAGTAGCTAAAATACCACATGCTGTGGTAGCAGCCTCAACATTTCCACTATATTCTGTTGTGATATCATCTAGTACAGATAGAATCACAGAATAATTGGAGAGAATAGATCAAAGTGATCCAGCTCTAACTGTCCCGAGTTGGACAAAGAGGTTTGAGATCAGAAGTTTCTGGAGAAATTTCTGATTTCAATTTCTGGAGCATGGATTCATTTTGGACAACTCAAGGACTGTATCAAATGTGTCTCATGGTTTTGATAGAGCGACAGGTATCTTGAACAGCAAGATTTAGTGAGTGTCCCATACAATAAATGTATACTGCTCTGGACTTAATTCTTTCGATTTGTGTTGACACTCCTGATCCTCTACCAGACATGTTGGCAGCCCCATCATAACACTGACCTCTGCATTGATGTAGTGAAAGTAGCACGAAGTAACACATCTTTGATTAAGCATGTTAACTGGTCAGAATTGGTACGTTCATTGCATACATGCCGATACTGTATTCAAATGTGAGGGGTAAAACATATCTTATGCATACAACCATCTGCAACAATATATATATTATTAAAGTCAAGCACATCAATTTTCTATTATATTTACAAGTACTTACTTGCAGCGACACATCAACTGTCTCATCTGCACTGATAGAATACCAATGACTAGCACAAATCCTTTTAAGAATTGACCATTGAATCATGTGGGATATAATCCTCACCATCTCATTTTGTGTATCATGGGAAGTGTAAGATTTTTTTTCCTGTAACCAAGATTTAAATTGTCTCAATCACTAGAACGTAGCTTCAGTAGCTGAAGAAGGTTTCCTCTCTCCTCACAGTATCCACGCAATGCCAATCCTTGCCGAGCAAGATACTCAACTGAATTAAAAAGAATTTTGAGGCAATATCTGGAAGCTTTCTGTTCAGAAACAACTTCTGAAGCTGGACACTGACATCTGCCCCTTTCAAGAGGTGTTCCCACTTCATAATGGATTCTCTGTGACGTGCACTTTGGTGGTGTTGCTGAAAGGATCGAGCAGCATTTTTCCAATTGGTATACCTGGTTGTGATAAATTTGTTTTTTGAGAAAGTGAGCTGGTTCAAGGCATAAATATTTCGACAAATGAAACAGTAAGCCCTTTCATTACTTTTTTCCCAGTGAAGCAAAGATGACCACATCACATTATCAAACCAAATAGCCTTGAAGGACTGGTACTCAGGTTTCTTTTTCCCAAACAGTTTTTTGGGGGAAGGTATTCTGAGAACGTGTTTGACAAGGTTTATTTATGACCCCAAACTCTATTCCAGAATAACCTAGCTGCTGTTGTTCAGAATCTACTTCCTCACCTTGACAACATGAAGAATGGGAGGTGTCAGCAGGGCTAGGGGACACAGTAGCTGATGCTCTTTGACAATCTTCTTCCTTAGTCAAAATGAGATTTTCCTCGGCCAAACAGAGATCTTCATCAGACAAACTGTGATCTTCATCAGGAAACCCAAGATGAATAGAATCTTTACTTTTTTCCTCTACTTCCAGGGCACAGTGACTTGATCTTGCCAGTGACTTGATCTTCACTGGCTCCTGAATTATTCTTCCTTTGAAATAACAGGAGGGACTGCTGTTTCTTTGCTGTTGACATGGCTATAAAAGTCTGTCTAGTTGTAAGCAGCATGTGCATGTGCCTACAAATATTTATGAGACTTAACTAACAAGCAATGTGTTAATTATAACACCTAATCATGTGATTGTGTTTAATCACAGTGCCTAATAGACCAAGCCTAGTATAATTATAGCAGCTGCAGTTTAGCTACGCTAAAATCTTTCTTATGACGCTCTTACTGAATTGAGAGAGGCTTCAATTCACAACCAGAAGCCTTGATTTGGTGTTTGTTGTTATTGTTGCATAGCTTCCAACTTTCTTCCAATTGTGACAGCTAGCTAATTGCATTTTCACACTAGCTAATTGCATTTTCACACTCTAGATAATTACACTCTAGCTAATTGCATGTTTTCACACAAGAGCTATATAGCTGCTTTTCAAGCATCTCTATCACGAAAACAACTTTGGGGTGAAGGGTTTAATAGTTGGCTCATCTTTTTATAGCCTTTAGATAATACCTTTAAATTACCTTTAGATAATATGCTTTTACAATGTATGAAAATTAATAATTTTATCCATAATTTATAAATTAATTCCACAAAAAGTTGCCGGACCAGTCTAAAAAGTGGTCCGGCAATCGTCGGACCCACTGGACCTGTGAAGCCACCCTGCTAATTCACCGTGTCTCCTTCCATGAATGACACTAATTTACCGTGTCTTCATCCATGAATGACACTAATTCACTGTGTCTCCTTCCATGGATGACAATAAATCACGTGTCTCCTTCACTAACTCACTGTGTCTCCTTCCATGGATGCAATGTGTCTCCTTCCATGGATGGCACTAATTCACCGTGTCTCCTTACATTGAAGACACTAATTCACTGTGTTTCAATGGAATGGATGACACTAATTCACATGTCTCCTTCCATGGATGACACTAATTCACCGTGTCTCCTTACATGGAAGACACTAATGCATGTGTCTCGGATGACACTAACTCACTGTGTCTCCTTCCTGGATGACATATCATTATATTCCATTACAAGGGCAAGCTGGTTGTTACAAACTAACATTCCTCTCCAACCAGAACTAGTGTTAGAAGCATATAATTGAACTGTTGTATGTTTGTGTGTTTGTCATTGCTGCTTGCCTGTAGTGATCTCATTGGTCCATATAGGTGTTATGGATTGTATCATTACCTTGTTTGGTCATGACTGGAAGAGGGCCTATTTAAGGGCAGAGTTTTAGGACTTGACAGACTTGGCTAGATTTGGCATTTTGAGTGTTGTAATTGATATGTATTGCGAATTATAACTTTAGTCTAGAACCTTGACTGTTGTTAGCTAGTTCTCTTGCCGTCTCAAGAGCCCTAAGCCTAACATCTGGTGGCAGCGGAACTCGACCCTCATCTATTGATTCGACCACTTCGCTCACCTACCTTGACTAAGGATTCCAAGCTGCATCGACGACTTCGTTCCAATCGGCAAACTCCTTGCCCAGCAAACATGGATACAGATAATGACCTGCGCCATGACGCCTACTTGTCCGTGACTGAGGGAGTAGAGGTGACCTCTTTGCAACTACCGGCGACTGCTCTATCGACCCTCGACCCCCAGCTCGTAACGCTGATGACCATGTTTCAGTCCCAGTTTGCTGAAGCTGAAGCCCAACAACGAACTCAGCTCCAGCTTGCCGATGTACAAGAGCAATCCCATCGTCAGACCCTGGAGATGCTCCAGACTCTCCACTTGACCAACAGCGACAACCGAATGTCCAAGCTACCTCACATTAATGGGGATGCTTCACTAGAAGACGACCTCCTCAGATTTGAAAGGCACATGACCAGCTTCAAGGTGCCTGCCGACAGATGGACAGCTGAGCTCCGACCCTTGTACAAGGGTACTGCACTTGCTGCATACCTGGCTGTACCCCTCTCCTCCATTCTTGACTACAAAGAAGTTAAGACTTCTATACTCGCAAGAGCTGGCCTGTCTCCAGCCACCCGTTTCCAACGATGGTGGGATCGTCCAATCAAACATGATGAGACTGCTTCAGAAGTTCTTGGCCGCCTCCAAGACTTGGCCAGAGGATGCACTGAACACAACATCTTGTTGCTGAAGCCATCGACAATTTTTGCATGGAGAATTTGTATAGACTTGTGCCTCCACACATAGCACAGACAGTCCGAGCGATGAAACTATCGACTCCTCTCGACAACGCAAGAGCAATAGATGACTATGTCATTGGCCGTCATCAACCCCTCTCCACCCTGTGGAAAGGATCCCAGCCACAGCACAAAAGGTGACACTCGTCTCGACCAGAATCAGACCATTCCAGACCAGCATCTAGGGCTTATGACCGTCCAAATCTGCCTCGATCATTCCCTACAGTCAAAATGGAGCCCACAACTGAACCACCTTTTCCAACCACAACTCAATCAGATAAGCCTAGCCAAAAACCCTCCTCTCAACCTCACCGGCTGGCTAAGTATTTTGATAACCGACAAAGGCCCGCTTTGCTTCAACTGCAAGATGTGGGGCCATCTGAGCGCACAATGCCCAGAAAAGCAGCTGTACCATATTTTGACCCGAACTGACCCTGCTGATGTGCAACTCCCCACTTTGTTTGCAATGGGAACCATCTCAACAGTTCCGGTTCGATTCTTCCTCGACAGTGGAGCTGACTACTCAGTAGTGAATCAAGAATTGCTCAACCAGTTTCCCGACCTTGGTGTTCCTATACCAGACTCTACCACGACCATCACTATCAAAGGCGTTCATGGCAAGGACACTACATTGCCAGTTGTCGACCTTCCTTGCAAACTGCTTGGACCTCCCACTATCATCTCGATGGCGGTGTCTGATGACATCCATTATGATGTTATCCTCAGCAGAAACTCTCCTCAACTCTACACTCTCATTCGAGCTGCCATGGATGACATCTCCCATGATGTTTTGGCTGTCCAGACCCGGGAAGCTGCAGAGGCTGAGCGACTGCTCTGGCAGCAAGAGGATGCTGAGCAGTCCGACTTTTCTCCTTCCGAGGATGCCTATACTGACCTATTAGGAGCAGATTTCGATTTTCCCCAGACAAACCTCTCTCTCCAGTCTGCTCCAGTCCAGTCACCCACTGACGACTCTGAACAAGCCAATGCTGCAGCCCTCCGTGCAAACCAGTTGGCAGACCAGACACTTGCTGACCTCTGGACCAGTGCTGATCAGGAAGACTCCTCCCTCGTCACATACAATGGAGTGCTTCATCGAAGGACTACAGACCAAATTGGTGAGTCATATTTACAACTGTTTTTACCTATTAATAGACGTATGCAGGCCCTGGAACTTGCCCACTCCTGGGCATGTTGGTGCTCAACGCACAAAATACAAACTACTCAAGAACTTCTACTGGCCTGGTATTGGGCAGGATGCCAAACAGTTTTGTCAATCCTGTCCCAGATGTCAAAAGACTGCCAAGAAGCTCCATGCTAAAGCTCCCATGGTTCTTCCTCCTCCCACTATCTCTCGACCCTTTGAAAAAGTAGCCATCGATGTCGTTGGTCCACTTCCGTTGACCTGGCTGAAGAACAGATTCCTTCTGACCTACATCGACCTGGGATCAAGATACCCAGAAGCTGTGCCTCTTCGTATCACTACTGCTAAGGTTGTTGCCAATGCACTACTAACCATTATGTCTCGATTATCTGTTCCCTTAGAAATTTTATCCGACCGAGGCAGCAATTTCCTCTCTGCCATGATGAAGGAAGTCTTCACCTTCATGGGTATCAGTCACTCTAAAACAGCCCCATACAGACCCCAATCTAATGGCTCGGTGGAACGCTTCCATCACACTCTCTTACAAATGATCAGGAAGTCCGTCGCTGATCATCGAGACTGGGAAGAGTACCTCCCATTCCTCTTGTTTGCATGCCGAGAAGCTCCCTGCCATGCTACTGGGTTCTCACCATTCGAGCTGATATTTGGTCAGCACGTTCATGGCCCTCTTGACATTCTCCGGAACAATTGGATGCCAACCAAATCGACTTCTCATGCTGCTACTGACTGGCTCCTGCAGCTCCAACAGGATCTCACCCAGATGAGAGATATCGCAATCGACCGACAGATTGCAGTGCAGCAGAGAACCAAAAAGTGGTTTGACAAGACAGCCACCCCCAAAAGTTTTGACATGGGAGAGAAGGTGCTGGTTTTCGCTCCAGTCATCACCGGCACCAAAGGAGAGAAGCTGGCTGACAAGTGGTGTGGTCCATATATGGTACTTGGTCGTCTTTCTCCTGTCACATATCAGGTGGACATGCTGGAGAGACATAAAAAGCAGAGATCTGTCCATGAAAAGGTGGGTCGAGCCCATACACAATGTTTCTTGCCTTTCCGTTGAACCTGCAGATGCTGCTGACCTGCCCTCGTACTGTGCAGAAGTTCCCCTCAACCGACCAACTCTGGACCCCTCTCTCTCCGCAGCACAGAAAGCAGACCTGCTCCAGATCTGGGATGACTTCCCGACAGTCATCACTACCTCCCTTGGCAGAGCAAAGACGACGTCGCACAGAATTGACACTGGCTTAGCCATGCCCATCCGACTGCACCCTTACCGCATTCCCAAGGTGTGGGAAGAGCCATTCAAAGCTGAGGTTAAGAAGCTGCTTAGCACAGGACTTATTGAACCGTCCTCATCACCGTGGGCGGCCCCTATGTTCGCGGTTCCCAAGAAGACACCAGGCGAAGTACGGTTGGTTAATAACTATAGACGACTTAATCTAGTCACCCTTCCCGACCCATATTATCAACCACGAATCGAGAAGACCTTGCAGAAGATGGCCCCAGCCAAATACTTTACTACCTTTGACCTTGCCCGGGGATTTTACCAGGTCCCTGTTGCTCTGGAAGACCTTGACAAGACCACAGTAGTCACTCCATTCGGGAAATATCACTTCACCGTGATGCCATTCGGGCTCAGAAATGCACCGGCCACATTTCAACGGCTAATGGATGACTTGCTTCGTGACCACTCGGACTTTACTAATGTCTATATCGACGATGTTGCAATTTTTAGTGCAACTGGGCCAGACCACATCCATCATATCCGTTTAGTGCTCGATCAACTCAGACAGGAAGGATTGACCAGCCTGCCTGCCAAGTCACAACTCGGCGTGACTTCGTGCACATTTTTGGGCCATGTTGTGGGTGAGGAACATATCACACCTCAACAGGCTAAAACAGAAGCAATTCGGAACTTCCGTCGACCTTCCACCAAGTCAGATGTCAGAACATTTCTTGGTCTCATGGGTTACTACCACCACATCATTACCCACTTCAGTGGCATCGCTGCCCCTCTCTCAGACCTCACCAGGAAAGCTGCCCCTGATGTGGTAGAATGGAGTCCTGAGTGTGAACATGCCTTTACCCGTCTCAAAGAATTGCTGTGTCTACCGCCAGTGTTGTCTCCCCCTCATTATGACAGAGAATTTATAGTCCAAACCGATGCCTCTGACCGTGGTATTGCTGGTGTGCTAGCTCAACTAGATGACGACGACAAGTATCACCCGGTTGCCTATTTTAGTAGAAAGATGCTCCCTCGAGAAACCAGATACTCCGCCACAGAAAAGGAAGGACTTGCTGTAGTTGCAGCCTGCAAACACTTTCTCCCTTATCTATTGGGTCACCAGTTTACCATCATCACAGATCATCGTGCATTGGCCTTCCTCGCAGACAAAGACCCTCACAGCAGTCGCCTAGCAAGATGGATGGACGCCCTTCGTCAATTCACGTTCCAGATAAAGTATCGTCCTGGATCGGCGAATGCAAACACAGATGCCCTCTCCCGACAGGCCTGGGATGCATCTCCCGTACTATCTGAACCAAAAGAAGAAGGAGGGGGAGATGTTACAAACTAACATTGCTCTCCAACCAGAACAATAAACCAGAACAATAGAACTAGTGTTAGAAGCATATAATTGAACTGTTGTATGTTTGTGTGTTTGTCATTGCTGCTTGCCTGTAGTGATCTCATTGGTCCATATAGGTGTTATGGATTGTATCATTACCTTGTTTGGTCATGACTGGAAGAGGCCGACTCCAGCCTATTTAAGGGCAGAGTTTTAGGACTTGACAGACTTGGCTAGATTTGGCATTTTGAGTGTTGTAATTGATATGTATTGCGAATTATAACTTTAGTCTAGAACCTTGACTGTTGTTAGCTAGTTCTCTTGCCGTCTCAAGAGCCCTAAGCCTAACACTGGTCAAATCAGATTTGCAGTAGTCTATGCGTCAAGCTAGAGGGTTAACTTCAACTGAAGATTTATTGGTCTTTCACCCCCATTGTAAGTGAATGCTCGTCTTTGCACTCCTGCACTGCATCCAGATGCATACTTTGTTGAATTTCATTTTCCATATCTGCTGCTCAGAAATTATTCTGCCTCGCACCTGTGTGACTTCCCACTCACTTCCTGCCTAGTAAAAATGTATAAAAATCACTGCAGTATATAGCTAGTCTGAGGACAACTCTACTCTAGCTACATCATGGCTAAAGTTTTCCTAGTGCTTAATTTACTAGTATCGTTGTTGAAGTATATAGTCACTCTGCCAGGGCTGCTGCGACAGAAACTTTGAAGTACAACCTGGGAAGATAGCAGAATCTCCACTAGACTGCAACATCATTGGTCGAGATGTGGTCTTATACTGTACAATTTCAGGATTGCGATACGAGATCGGATGGTTCTACACCGAGTCTAGAACAAGTGCTGGGAAAACAAATGAGGAAGTTTCTAATCCCATAACGACTACTCAGACAAGGCCGGAAAGTACATCTTCTTCTTTGATTATTAGATCTTTCAATCCAGATATACACAATGGGTATTACTGGTGTAAAGTTACTGTATTTGAAGATTCAACAACGTCAATCTTCAATCCAAGTCAAGTCGTAGAGATTAAAGCTCGTTATACTCTTGAAGAACTGCGTATGTGTAGCAAAACGAGTTTTTATTTCTCCGAGCTTAAAGAGAACTGTGCCGTCGGGAGTGAGAGCACTGCAAACGCTACTAGCTTGGTCATAGGTGTGGAATATATTGAAATCGCCACTACCCCGCCCGCCACCGACCTGCAGTGAAGGTGTTGACGGAAGACAAAAGTGTCAACTGACCAGAGGAAAGTGAAAGGAAGTAACTCTTGACATCAAAAATGTTGAATTTGTTCATTTCAGAGTCTCCTACTGGCTTGTCCTTATTCTTTTTGTCTTGTTGATTACATTCTTCTTACCAAAGGAGCATTTTAGGAAAGTTGAACGAGACTGGTTGGTGGGGAATATCTCGAGTGATCTCTGGTGGATCTCAAGTAGCAGATGGAGGTTCAGGAATAGCCATAAGAAGGACAGACTGCACAAAACTACTAACGTTTCGTGATTGTAGCAAACAATCGTTTGTCACTCTATACGCATGCGCATGATTTGATATATAGCAGGCTTGAAATATGAACCTTTAAACTTTTATTTAGCCATAGCTTAAAAAAAGTGTTGCACATAAAAGTTTGGGGCCCCCAAGAAATAAGGGCCCCCCGGCCCCTATGGGCTAGGGCTAGGGCTAGGGCTAGGGCTGGGGCTAGGGCGATACCACGCCTTTTACCTACACTGCTCCCAACTCCGTGAAACCAGGGAGGAGTCACGGAGGATCCCCTTAAGGGGATACAGCTTGGGCAGTGACACTGCTGACATACTTGGAAAAAACCCAGTCCCAGACAGGACTCGAACCCACTTACATGGTCAGTGCTCTAACCATTGAGCCACTGGGACTGTCTGGTTAGAGCTAGGTGCAGAAACAAGTCTTATGTCTGAGGGGCTCATTTTTCATCATTGCCACCATCGGAATTTTCCCTTTCTGTCAGCTTGGGCTAGGGTTGGCGGTGGGGCTAGGGTTGGGGGAGGGGCTAGGGCGAGGCCGAGACCACGCCTTTCACCTGCACTGATACCAACTCCGCTAACCGGAGGATCCATGAAGGATACAACAAGGGCAGTGCTGCTGACATACTTGGAAAAAACCCAGTCCCAGACAGGACTCGAACCCACAACCTTTGACTTACATGGTCAGTGCTCTAACTATTGAGCCACTGGGACTGTCTGGTTAGAGCTAGGTGCAGAAACAAGTCTTATCTGAGGGGCTCATTTTTCATCATTGCCACCATCGGAATTTTCCCTTTCTGTCAGCTTGGGCTAGGGCTGGTGGTGGGGCTAGGGCTAGGGCTAGGGCTGGGGCCAGGGCTAGGGCTGGGGGTTAGGGCTAGGGCTAGGGCTAGGGCTAGGCCTAGGGCTAGGAAGCATTTTGGGATTGGTCAGGCGAAAGTGTGTGTGGTGGAGGGGGATACACGGAAAAGAAATATCATGGTAATTGAAAAGAATATATATACCTGGAATAAACCTAGTCTGAAATAAGTTCACAAGTTTCCGAACACTCGGAGTCTGTGCTCGTTGTTCCTCACAAGTTCATTTGCAATTGTGACTAGATCAAGGCGATCCAAAGCTTCATTGTAAATATTTAGTATCATTAGATGATTAAGTCTATCCTGTTTCATAGTACTTTGTAAGTTATTCTTTTCATGCAGGAAAAAGATCTTTCACTTGCAGCATTCGTAGCATTCGTAGCAAATGATTGGCAGTGCTGAACCAGCTTATAGTCCTGGACTCCTAGTCTAAATTGTGAAAAATGCAAAAAAAATCTCAGGACTGTCCTGGACCATAATTATTATGGTTGGCATGTAGCTAGATTTAAAATAATGCCTTGCTACTATAGCTATATTATAGCTGTGATGCAGTACAGATAGCTAGCTATAATGCTCAGCTCAGTTTTAAGTAGATATATACCTCTCATCTTTGAATTTCCGTTTTGGGAACTTGTAGAGCCTATTAGGCTGGAATTGCAGGAATTTACTACACAAGGCCATGATCTCTCGCTATAATACTAAAATAACACGCGCAAAAATGTAGAGGCGTGGTTTGGTGGGCTTCATTTGAATTTTGACAACTGAAAAGAGCTGGCTGGAGAAGAGTCTGAGAGTGCTCTCAGTAAAGATTAGAAAGTTGCTTGATAAATGGAGGTTAGTATTGAAACTGGTCCGGCAGTTGCCGGTGTCGTGCCATATTAGTCCCGCTGCCATATTTGTCCCTTTTGCTACAATAAAGTCAGCTGCCAAATTTGTCCCTCGTGTGGAGCTGAATTGTGATGGTGAGGACAGAGAAGGACCCTGCAGTATATCTGCGGAAGATCGAATATTTCCTTAAGAATGGAAAATACAGTTGTGACACGAGTGCGAAGGAGCAGAGTGGAATAAGAAAAAGAATTGAGCATAACCCATGGTCACCTTATCAATCCTAATTCCTATTATATATTCAATATCTTTGTATTTATTATATTTTATCAGACTATTTTACTTATTCATCTCTTAGGTGTGCATCCTAACTATATAGGGTGGCTTTAATAACACCATTCCTATACATTTGCGCTTGTATTTGCATCAATTTATAAAAAATATAAAAAATAGTAAATAAATTAAAAAAATTAAAATAACAAGGACTAATAATTATGGCGGGACAAATGTGGCAGATGACGGGCAGATCTAGGATAGGTATCAGTAAGGGGGGTTTGGTATCAGTACTAAGGTGAGTCAAGTTGCAGTTTTATAAATTTATATGGGGGGGTTTAAACCCCCAAAACACCCACCTGGATCTGCCCCTGGGTGAGACTAATATGGCAGCTCAGGTAAGTACAGGCGGGACTAATATGGCAGGCAGGACTAATATGTGGCGCACTATTTGTCCCGTTATCGCGAACATTTTCTGAGCGGGACAAATATGGCAGCGGGACTAATATGGCACGACACCGGGTCTGCTGGACCAGTTCCTACCGGTAACCCCCCTGCAGAGAGAGAGAATTGTCAGAACCATGCAGGACAGTAGTCATTTGGGCATCAACAGGAGCAGCTAATGTTCAAGAAGAGGAAAAGGCGAGAAAAGGAAAGGAAATGGTGACAACAAACCTGCCTCAAAGAAACATTGTGTTGAAGACAAGTTAATTTTAGCTGGAGATGATCTAGGTGACGAACATATGACCTTTGCTACAGCAGTCTTACAACAGCAATTTCTGAACCTTGGTGGCCTGCAATCAACACACAGATTAATCCAGTGATATCGGATATTGACTCGATTCAGATCCATCGCACAGGTCGATTCCATTGGGTAACATCAGTTGCCTTCAATGACACTGTTAGTGTGTATGACTCCAAATTTAGTGGGGAACCACTTTCCTCAAGTTTGCAGGTGCAGTTGGACCTTATTTATAAGGCCAAAATAACAAAGGAAGAGGATGAGAAGTTTCTTTGGGTTGGATATCCTGCAGTGCAACAACAACATGGAAGTACCGATTGCGGAGTATTTGCTACAGCACTTGTTCAACATGCAGGTATTAAAATTATTTTAGTGCTGTACTATATATACTGGTATAATTATAATTATTTTAGTGCTGTACTATATATAAATACTGCTGTAATTATAATTTTTGTCATTTTGTTTACAATAGCAAATGGTGATGACTTGCGTGTGATGGGTTTCATTCAAACAGGGAGAATTGAGGGAACATCTGGCTGATTTTTTTCGCAGAAAACGACTCGAACCATTTCCACACATCATTGCTCCTGCTGCCTATGCGCAGCGATGCTTTCCTGGACATCAAATTGACATATTCTGTGATTGCGAGTTACCAGAAGTATATGATAACATGATCCAGTGTGACAGATGTGAACAGTGGTATATATAATCTCAAGTGTGTGGGAGTTGAATCACCAACTTTATCTTTAAAAAAATGGTTTTGTAAAGAGTGTAAGTGTTCACAATGTATATAGTCACCTTTCACCTTGAATATTTTTATTATTTATCATTGAATAATATGTAGGTCGATATAAAATTGTGCATAATCATTCTCTTGAATATAATATAAGAATCTTAAATAATTGTTCTTGAATAAGAATATCGAATAAGAATATCGAATAATGAGAATTATTTTATTACAACAAAAGGGGGGGGGCATTCTCATCAAAGTGGGAGCCCTAAATCCATAAAGAGGATGGGAATTTATGGATGGGAAGGGGGGGGCCAATCTTATATAGATGGGGGGGGACATAATTATTCATATGAGGCCGGGGGGGGGGGGGGGGGGGCATGGGCCCCAGAATTTTATGACACCGGCCCAAACCGGAGTAGCCGGACACTTTGCTACGGCTTTGTCAGACAGTGCACGTTTGAGGGATTGTGCCTTCCTATCTATGGATACTTGCCCTAGTCCTAACCCTAATCCTAGTACACTTGCAGTAGTCCCATTTCTAGCTCTGGCTCCAGTCCTAACCAGTTTTAGCCAAGATAAGAATTTTGTTTGTTGTTTTTGCGTGTCAAGCTGATGTAGTCACTAGTGCTACCTATTTCTGGCTAGCGGGTCAATGGCTAGGAGTTGGACTTGGGTGTACGGCCAAGTTGACTTGGCTAGCGCAAGGTGAAATCAATCATGCTGCATATTGTCTAACCTGCGAATGGCTACATATCCACCTGAACATCGGCACACCAGTTCATAGTATACTGAACATACAGTTGAATGATGTACGTATGGTGCAGATTACTAACGTGCCTCTTCAGGTTTACTTTCTACACTCAATTATAATTACTTCCTCACTGCACACGTGATCATATGCTACTCCTTCAAACTAAAAGGGACCAAAGGTCGATTGTAGAAAAAAGGATGTGTCCTTACTTTAGAGCTGAATAACTGCAACATGGTATTATTTCTTAAATTTGGAGACCTAAATTTCACGAATTTGTGACGCCAAAACACCGCTGCTTTTGTGATTATAATTTAGTGCTTCACTTTTCCAGGTGATAGAAGTGTTATAACAAATTATAATTTCAATTATTGTTTCAAAAATATATATCTATGGACAATTAGAATGAGGCTTATACTGACACTAGGGCACCCTGAGTGTTTCAGCACCGAATAAGGAGTAGCCATGTTATCTACTAACTGAGTAAAGTTTACTCCCCATCTTTGGGTGCATGTAACTTTTGGTGTGATTGTACCCACATTTGGTTGTACCCACATTAAAAAAATTTAGCCCTAAAGAAAACACACAGAGTTTGTTTCAAATAATTGTCAAATATTGAGTATGTGGAAGTTATGGATCTGTCAAGAATGGAAACACCCTTTTCTATACTTATCTATGATCTCTTCAATTCTTCCCTCTTGTGACTCCCTATGTTGTTATGAGGTGAGATATTTCTTGATGCACCCTATATATGTGCCATTCTATTAAAACTAGTAGAACAATCATTTGCAATCACATGATGCTATCACATTGTTGCGTCACTCATTTGCGATCCCTAAGTTGATGCACATTCTCCGCTCTGCTCCCTGTTTCTCTTCCAGTCATCTCCCAGCCTATGACCACCTTCTCAAGTCGATCCTCAGCAATATCACTAATATAGATTTTCAGAACAATGACCCTTCTTGGCTACAGGCCACCCTTCCAGTGAACCATTGGGGAAGGAATTAGGAGTGCGGTTCATCTTGCTCCCTCTGCCTTTTTGGCTTCAGCTGATGGATCGTCCAATCTCATTCGCCATATCCTCGCTCCTCGGTTTAGTGCTGTCCAGTATCCTGAGATTGAGGCTGCCCTTTCACTCTGGGGTGATGACCTTGTCTTGCCTCCTCCAGATCCGCCTGCTTCCCAGCAGAAGTCGTGGGACATCCCTCGTATTTTGGAAAGGGCAGAGTCACTTTTGCGGAATGCTAGTGACCCCAAAACCAGAGCTCGTCTCCTCGCAGTGTCTGCATGTGAGTCAGGTGCCTGGCTTAATGCCCTGCCAATCTCCTCACTGGGTCTCCGAATGAGCGATGATGTAGTTCGAATAGCAGTTGGGCTACGTCTTGGAGCCAGACACACTCTTGTAGTTACTGTAAATCAGATGTCAACCAGTTTGGCACGCATGGGTTGAGCTGCAGGCACAATCAGGGAAGGCTTTCTCGCCATGGTGCTTTAAATGACATCATCCATCGGGCATTAACTGCTGCAAATGTCCCTTCCCAGCTGGAGCCATCAGGTCTGCTTCGGTCCGATGGAAAGAGACCTGATGGCATGTCCATCATTCCATGGTCAAGTGGTAGACTCTTGGTATGGGATGCAACCTGTAGTGACACCTTTGCCCCATCCAACCTTTTGGCTGCAGTCACTGAGGCTGGTGCAGTGGCAGCCCAGGCGGAGATTTTGTAAGGGTGAGAAGTACGCCCACCTGGACTCGGCATACAAATTTGTACCTATGGCGGTAGAGACTTGTGGGCCTCAAGCAAAGGCATTCTTCAGGGAGTTGGGACGCCGCCTGAGGTCAGTGACTTACGAAGAGAACTCCCATCAACATCTTCTTCAACGGATTTCTGTGGCGGTGCAGCGTGGGAATGCAGCCTCAGTATAATGCCATCAGGGTTGGGGACGAGCCATTTCCCTAGTCATCACTTGAACATTTGAACTTGAGGGGAGGGGGTTCTATAAACTCACCACGTCTACTTCCATGGGATGAAACTAATTCACTGTGTCTCCTTCCATGGATGACACTAATTCACCATGTCTCCTTCCTTGGATGACACAAATTCATCATGTCTCATTCCATGGTTGACATTAACTCACCGTGTCTCCTTCCATAGATGACACTAATGTGTCCCCTTCCATGGATGACACTAACTCACTGTGTCCCCTTCTATGGATGACATTAACTCACCATGTCTGTGCTCCATATCATATTTTAGTTCCTCATTAGGGCTAGGGTTCTCTGGTTCCAGAGCTTACATTTTGTATTCACAGATCTAGCAGAAGATTACAAAGTAGAATTATTCATCGGTAAAGTTCTGCTATTATATTTATCTCCATTACAAGGGCAAGCTGGTCAAATCAGATTTGCTGTAGTCTATGCGTCAAGCTATAGAGGGTTGATTTTTAACTTCAACTGAAGATTTATTGGTCTTTAATTAACACTCCCATTATAAGTGAATGCTCATCTTTGCACTCCTGCATTCCTGCATCCGGTACATGCATACTTCATCGAATTTTGTCTTCCAGATCTGCTGCTCAGAAAGTATTCTCCCACGCACCTGTGTGACTTCCCACTTCCTGCCTAGTGAAAATGTATAAAAATCACTGCAGTAGCTAGTTCTGAGGACAACTGTACTCTAGCTATATACATCATGGCTAAAGTTTTCCTAGTGCTTAGTTTACTGGTATCGTTGTTGAAGTGGTCACTCTGCCAGAGCTGCGACAGAAACTTTATGGTACAACCTGGGAAGATAGCAGAATCTCCACTAGACTGCAACATCATTGGTCGAGATGTGGCCTTATACTGTACAATTTCAGGAATGCAGTTTCAGATCGGATGGTTTTTCACCAAGTCTAGTGCAAGTGCTGGTAAAACAAATGAGGAACTTCCTTCTACCGCATCGACTGTTCAGACAAGGACGACAAGTACATCTTCTGTTTTGTATATTACATCTTTCGATCCAGATTTACACAATGGGTATTACTGGTGTAAAGTTACTGTATTTGAAGGTTCAACAACGTCAATCTTCCATCCAAGTCAAGTCGTAGAGATTAAAGCTGGTTACACTCTTGAGCAACTGCCTATGTGTGGCAAAACAAGTTTTGATTTCTCCGAGTCCAAAGAAAACTGTGCCATCGGGAGTGAGAGCACTGCAGACGCTATTAGCACGGTCGTAGGTGTGGAATATATTGAAATCATCACTACCCCACCCACCACTGAGCCCGTCACTACTACTGAGGCAGAAGAGGTTCCTCCAGACAGTGACGATAGTAATGCTGGTTCTCCGTAGGAGCGGTGGCACTCGTACTCATAGTGGTGGCCATAATTTTATGCGCGGTTGCTATTTCAGAATTTTTTTTACTAACATGCGTGTGAATTTGTTTTGTTTTGTGTTTCTAACCTTGTGTATGTCTTTAGCCATATCTATCAGCTATGTCATAGTAATGTGAAGCTTGATGCAATTTTGTCTACAAGCAAATTAACACTGTCACATTTTATGTCTGTAGTCTACCATGTCCTACCCAATACCATGCTCTCTGTGTGCATAGTCTATTTCCATGCAGTCATAATCTGAGAATGGAATTCTGCATTGTATCTTCAATAATAATTGTATCTATACTTGTGGGATCTGCACTTATAAAATCCTACCTACGTATCATTCCAGACATAATTCACTATTACTGCCAGTACACACACGAGCACACACACACACACATACACACACATATGCACACACATACACACATGCCCATACAAAGACATGCACGCGCAGCACAGCATATTTCAAGCTTTCAAATTTAGGACTCGCTATATATATATGACTCAAATTTTCATGTGCTCACATCAGTCACATGATAGTATCAAGCTAAATTCTAATCCTGTACCCAGTAGCTATATATATGATGATCATGCAAGCTATATTATATAGGGAGAGGCAAGTTGTTTCACCCTGCATCCAAATTGCCAAACATTGAAGGACCTCCCTGAAGGACATCAGAGAAGGAATGTGTAAGAGAAAATACCTCTAAATTAACTACCATGTAATTAAATAAGATAACCTTACAAGCTGACGCTACAGAGATAACTTGAGAATAATGTTTTTGCACGTCACTATCTGCATGCCTAGGATAACCGCCGTCTGGCCACACAAAAGCTAACACGTGTTAATCACTGACCATACCTGTCACAAGCTGCTTGACCAAAAAAATATTGTGATCAAAGAAGAGTCACCTATGAAGTGTGGTTTCTATCTAGTTATTGTCGAGAACATCTTGATCCATCATCACATGATGATGACATCTAGCACCACTCCACTATTTATGGAACTGATCACAGCAAATTTTCTAGGACCTTTAGCCACTAGTATTAGTAGATATATTCATGTTAGCAGTACTGATGCTCCTCACACTCCAATAAAATTCAGTCTTCTCCCACCAATCAGCAATGACCAAAATGCATAGAGGTGCTCAAAAGACAGCCTCATCCCTTTCATTGCCCCTGCCTTCCCCTCAACATCCAATCCCTTTGTTGCCATGGAACATGTGCATGCCTGCATCATGGAGTAACCAACTGTTCAAGCTTAAATAGAATTGGAGCTGCTATTACTCATCTGTATATACTCTTTACATACACACACATACACATGCACACACACAACACACACACACACCACACACCACATGCTGACTATACTGCTGTGCTGCACTAGTGCTATGCAGCTCACGCATCCAGCTTGCCAAGGATACTGTGCTGAGTGATAGCCAAGCAATATGAGCAACCCTATATACCTTCAGAGTGGACCACCCCAGACTTTCCATTGTTCAGATGTATTTTGCAGAATCAAATATTATGTCCCCACTCTTTAACTAAACCACCTACATTTAATACAATTTCAAGCATAGCATCTGACAAATAGCTATATATATAATTATGAGAAAGAAAGCGAGACATTTCTATGCATGATTATAGAAACTCTGCCAATCATGATGCATGTTGTTAGTAATTGAACTAGAACACTGTTAAATCTTTAAACCAAACAAAAAAAATACATAGGTGTTATCAGAACTGATATTATATTTCATAAATAGTATTTATATTTATGCAGTAGAAACAATGTCAGGCAGGGCATCCACCAGACACTCAGAACATCTCTGTTATATACTAATAGCCACCACCACCCCATAACAATCCCGGATCCAGGCTTTGATATCTAGACTAAAGGCTGATGTGTATTCTAACTTTTTTTCATAGAAGTCAAAGTGCCATAAAGCAAAGTTGGATACTTCAGTCTACATCCTGATGTAGCTATATAGGATTCAGGAATGTATAACAGAAGCTGTACAGACGTGACTGACCTAGGATGCAAGTGGTAAAGACTGGTTCAACCGTATGACACTCGGCCATCATGTCCTACCCCTGCCATCCTAACGTATCATTTTTGTCATCATGGAGGATAGGCTGGTTCAAAATGGTCATCAACATTGCATCATACTTGTCATATCGTGCATGGTTCACAATGCTGATTGCATCCAATGCTTCAAAGTTGACAGAGCAGTATATACACAGTCTCAAAGGAATGCAAATCATCTGCAATGGACTTTTTCTTGCTTTCTTTTTTCCCTTGGCCACAGAAGATGATACACTCACTAAGTGGTCTATCAGTACATAGATCTATGATCAGTACAAATTCGAATCAAATATTCATAAATTGTAGTTGTTCTTTTTAATCACCCTATCAAGCCTTCATCCTGCATTTATGGGACTGCTATTTGTATTACCAGAATATATATATAGAGCAAACATGTCCTAGCTTGATGCTGATGGTTACAAATAAAAGATTTGCAAATTCCAAATGAAAGCGCAAGAAAGATCTCTTTTAATATAATGTGCATGTAGAGGAATATATGGAGTTAAAAATAGCACCTATATCCCATGATTTCCCCCCCCCCCCCCCCATGCAGTTCTAAATATGCCCCCCCCCCCACCGCAAGCTGCAGTCTAAGTCAAGGAACACACATCAGGCCGGTCAGGACTAGGGCTGGAGCTAGTATAGGAGCTAGGGTTGGTTGAAGACTGAGTGGACATAGTAATGGAGCTAGGGTTGGAGATAAGGTTGGAGATGGAGTTGGAGATAGGGCTAGGTTGGAGATAGGGCTAGGTCTGTGATAGGGCTAGGTTTGTGATAGGGTTGGAATTAGAGTTGGGGCTAGAGTTAGTTTGGAACTGGGGTTGGAGATAGGGTTAAGCTAGGGTTAAAGATGGGATTGGATGTCTGTTTTGGGTTAGGGTTGGAGCTCTGTTCAAGGTTCATGGTCGAATTGGCTGCCGCTGTCCAGGCTCCCGATCTTTTCCCATACTTGAGGACAGGTTTCCAGTGGTGATGAGATGTCTTCCCAGGCTTCTCAGAGTGATTCTCGTTTGTTTGGCCTTCCACCGCATGCTTCTAGAAATTTTTCAGCTTCTAAGTTTGCTGTTATTCTTGATGAAATTTCCTCTATTTCCTCCATTAATGATGTTGGCAAATGTGAACGCCTTTTTAATTTCCCGTCTCGGTGTTTCAGAGTCCTAGGAGAAGATGGGTGCCTTAAAAGCCTTGCTTCTCACACCAACTCGTTAATTCAGTCTGAATCCAATCTCTCACTTACATCGAATCCTCAGCCCTGTAAATCCATTTTTCCTTGTACTCAACATGACCCCTTACAATATATGGCTAAGAGGGTTGCTTCTAAGCTTAATGGTGGTAATTTTAGAGGGGCTGTCCGTATTGCAAGCTCGGATGATTCCTTGACTGATTTCAGTGAAAGCACTCTGAAGTCCTTGCGGGATAAGCATCCTCCACCTCATCCTAATTCGGTCATTCCCCCAGCTCCAATTTTAGGGTGATGATGTTCCACCTTTTGAAGTTTCACCTTCAGTAGTGGCTAAGGCCATTCGCTCTTTTCCTTGTGGATCTGCTGGAGGACCAGATGGTTTACGTCCTCAACATCTTAAGGATATGATCAGCAAGTCTGCAGGTGATGGGGGTCCCTTACTTCTTTCATCCATCACTGTTTTCATCAACATGGTGCTGTTGGGAAAAACTCCAACCTTTGTTCACCCTTTCTTCTTTGGGGCTTCTCTTGTCGCCTTGAACAAGAAGGATGGAGGTGTGCGTCCCATAGCCATTACGTGCATGCTTAGATGCCTGGTAGCTAAATGTGCAAGCTGTCAAGTGAGGTGCTGTTCTAGCTCCTCTTCAATTGGGTTTTGGGGTGCGTTCTGGAGCCGAATCTACTGTTCATGCAGGTCGTAATATAATCTACAGCCAGGCCATATCCTCCTGAAGCTTGATTTTCGTAATGCATTTAACACTATTCGTAGGGACAAAATGTTATCTGCTGTGGAAGAGCTAGCTCCTGATTTGCTACCTTGTGTCCATTCAACTTACAGTGCTCCATCATCACTCTGTTTTGGAAATGAAACAATTCAGTCATCTGAAGGAGTTCAACAGGGTGACCCCCTGGGTCCACTTTTGTTTTGTCTTGCTCTTCACAAGACTACACTCAGATTGGCATCCAATTTTAGTGTATTTTATTTGGATGTTGGCACTCTTGGGGGTAGAATGGATGATGTACTCAGTGATTTTAATAGAGTGGAAAGTGTGGCTGAGGAGCTGGGTTTGGAGCTTAATGGTGAGAAATGTGAGCTTATCTGTCCAGATCCAGAGACTTCAGGGAAATCTCTCTGTGCTGCTCCAGGACTTCGTGTGGTCAATCCAGAAGTTGCCACTCTCTTAGGTTCTCCTATTGGTGGTATGGAAGGAGTTGAGGTGCTGCTTAACGAGAAGATAAACTCCTTAAAGTTTATTGGACGCAGACTTAGACACCTCCATGCTCCTTCATCACGCAATTGCAATTCCAAAGGTACTGTACTATTTTTTTACGATCTTCTCCCTGTTTTTCTTCATCTAAGCTTCAAGATTTTGACTCAATTCAGTGTACCATCTTGAGTGAGATCACCAACATTCTTCTCAACACTAAAGATCAAGCTTGGTCTCAGGCATCACTTCCAGTGAAGTTTGGTGGTTTGGGGATCAGAAGTGCTGTGATGCTTGCACCTTCCGCCTTTTTGGTGTCAGCTTCAGGTGCTTTTGATCTTATCCACCAGATTCTTCCTGACGACCTAGGTGATTCAAACTACTCTGAATTTGAAGATGGTTTGGAAATTTGGTGTCGAAGTCATAGCTGTTAGCCACCATCCTAGGTCCTCCCAACAGAAAGCCTGGGATGGTCCTCATGTTCAGGCTTCTTTTGATTCCCTCCTGAACTCGAGTGTGGATCTAACTTCACGGGTACGTATTCGGGCTGCAGCTAGGAAGGAGTCAGGATCTTGGATCCATGGCCTTCCCATGTCATCCTTAGGTCTCCGAATGGATGATGATGTGATTAGGGTGGCTACTGGTTTGTGTTTCGGTGTTCCTCTCTCTCATCCCCACAATTGTCTGCAGTGTGGATCCCAAGTTAATCAGTTTGGCACCCATAGTCTCAACTGTCGGAGGAGTCAAGGTCGTTTCTCGAGCATGCAGCTGTAATTAACATTATTCATAGACCACTAGCTTCCATAAATATTCCCTCTCACCTGGAGCCTTCAGGTATTTCTCGCTCGGATGGCAAGCATCCTGATGGAGCCTCCATTGTCCCCTGAAAGAATGGCCGTATCTTTGTGTGGGACGCTACATGTGTGGACAACTTTGCTCCATCCTATGCCAACTTATTACATGAAGGTCCTGGGGCAGTGGCAAACAGAGCCGAGTCCCTGAAAAAGGAAAAAGATGGAAACATTGTTGCTACACACTTCTTTGTCCCAATTAGATAGAGACCATTGGAGTGTTTGGAGGGGAGGCATCTTTGTTCCTTCGGAAGTTAGGTGAGCAAAGTGTGACAAACCACGTTCCCATCATTTTCTTCTCCAGAGAATTTCTATTGCAATCCAGCATGGGAACACTGCAGTGGTGTTAGGCAGTATACTATTTCTTACATAATTAGTTTTATAGCTAATTCTTTATTGGTAGTTATAGGGCATATTATTGTTTATTGTTTATTAGGTATAATTTATTGTGTATAATAAAAATAATAACAACAACAACAACAGAACAAAACACCAACAACAACAACAACAACAACAAAACAACAACAAAACAACAACAAAACAACCCAATACCAACACAATAACAGCAACAAATCAACACAACACAACAACAAAACAACAGCAACAACCACAACAACACAACAGCAAACACAACAACAAAACAACACATCAACAAAACAAAAACAATAACAACAATACCAAAAACAACAACAACCACCACCACAACAACATCCACAACAACCACGACAACAACAACACCAACCACAACCACAATAACACCAACCACAGCCACAACAACAACAATAAGGCGTGCACCTAGAAAACTCTTTGCCTCAGACCCAAATACTCCAGAGGTCTCGATACCAATAGGTACAAAATAATGAGTAGCCTCTATATTTGCATACTTCCCCTTCTTCAGAAACTCGGCCCTGTCAGCAATGCACCCTGGACCATCAGGTAACATAGTGGCATACGAAGGAGCAAAAGTGTCCACACATGTAGCATCCCACACAAGAACTCGGCCATTCCTCCAGGGAACAATGGAAGCCCCATCTGGACGCTTGCCATCTGAGCGACAGATCCCAGAGGGCTCCAGATGTGAAGGAACCCTGATGGATGCAAGTGATCGTCTAACAAGATCGTTGATAGCTGCACGCCTTGAATGACGACCCTGACTCTTCGAGCAACTGAGACCATGAGTCCCTAGCTGGTCCACCTGAGATCCACACTGATGGCAACTGTGAGGATGACAGAGAGGTGTACCCAACCGTAAACCAATGGCTACCCTGATGACATCATCATCCATACGGAGGCCTAATGAAGACATGGGGAGGGCATGAATCCAAGCGCCTGACTCCTTTCTAGCTGCTGCCTGAATCCGTATTCGAGAAGTAGGATTTGTAGCTGAATTCAGGAGAGAATTGAAAGCAGCCTTCACGAGCGGACCATCCCAGGACTTTTGCTTGGAATACTCCGACTCAGATGGCTATGCCCTAGACGCCAGACTTCAAGGCCTGCATCAAATGATAGCACTGTCAGGCAGAATCTGGTCAATGAGATCACAAGCACCAGCCAGAAAAGCAGATGGTGCAAGCATTACAGCACTTCTGATTCCCAAGCCACCTGATTGCACTGGAAGGGATGCCTGACACCAAGCAGAATCGCTAACGTGGAGTTGGGTGTTAGTAATCTCACCCAGGATTGAACATTGGAGGGAGTCAAACTCTTGAAGTTTACTAGAGGAAAAACAGGGAGAAGAACGTAATGAAAATACAAGTTTTGGGATGGCGAATGCATTCTTGAGGAGGCTGAAGGCATCGTGTGTCTGAAGATGTTTAAGCCTGCTACCCAGAAATTTCAGCGTATCAATTTTGGTAGCAATCAATTCTTCGATTCCTTCTATACCCCCAATAGGGGAACCTAGCAAAGTGGCGACCTCGGGATTGACAACACGAATACCTGGGACGGCACAGTCCCTAATGTCTCTGGGTCAGAGCAAATTATCTCGCACTTTGCACGATTAAGTTGTAAACCCAACTCTCCAGCAGCATTCTCCACCGTGTTAAGATCGTGGAGCACATCATCCAAACTACCCCCCAAAGTACCATCATCCAGATAAAACACACGAAACTCGGAGAGTAATTTAAGAGTAATCTTGTGAACTGAAAGACAGAATAACAGAGGGCCCAAAGGGTCACCCTGCTGAACTCCCTCAGATGACTGAATGATCTTACTTCCAAAAAAGAGGGAGGATGGAGCAGAATGGACAAATGGAAGTAGATCTGGAGCCAATTCTTCAACAGTAGATAACATCTTGTCGAGACGAATAGTGTTAAACGCATTTTTAAAATCTAGTTTCAAAATGACATTGCCAGGCTTCAGATTGTGCAGGTAGATACGAGCAGAGTGAGCAACAGCTTCAGCTCCACATTGAATTCCAAAACCAAGTTGATGAGGAGCAAGAAGAGCACACATAGACTGTTTCATAAGACTGCTGGCACACTTTGCAACCAATCGTCTGAGGGTGCATCCTATGGCTATGGGCCTCACACCACCATCTTTCTTGTTTAAGGCTATCAGGGAAGCACCAAAGAAAAAAGGGCGAACAGAAAGTAGCACTTCTCCTCGCAGAACCATGTTGACAAAGGCGGTTAGAGCTGCAAGAAGTCGGAGACCTCCTTCCCCAGCTGATCTACTAATCATGTCCTTAAGGTGTTGAGGACGTAACCCATCAGGCCCACCAGCAGACCCACATGGAAACGATCGAATAGCTTTAGCAATATCCGATGATGCAACTTCAAAAGCAAAATCACTTTCAATGAGAGGGGCCTGAGGGATGGTGGAATTGGGATGAGGCTGTGGATGTTCTTCCTGAAGAGATGCTAGGGTAATGTCACTAAGTCTGCCAAAGAATCATCAGAGCTAGCAATGCGAACTGCTCCCCTAAAATCCCCTTCATCAAGCTTAGAGGCAACACGCTTTGCCAGAGATTGAATGGGGTCCTTCTGGGACATGTTCTGGTGTGAATGGTGATGTTGAGAAAGAGGGGCAGGGTAATAATAATAATAATAATAATAATAATAATAATAATAATAATAATAATAATAATAATAATAATAATAATAATAATAATAATAATAATAATAATAATAATAATAATAATAATAATAATAATAATAATAATAATAATAATAATAATAATAATAATAATAATAATAATAATAATAATAATAATAATAATAATAATAATAATAATAATAATAATAATAATAATAATAATAATAATAATAATAATAATAATAATAATAATAATAATAATAATAATAATAATAATAATAATAACAACAACAACAACAACAACAACAACAATAATAACAACAACAACAACAACAATAATAACAACAACAACAACAACAACAACAATAATAATAATAATAATAATAATAATAATAATAATAATAATAATAATAATAATAATAATAATAATAATAATAATAATAATAATAATAATAATAATAATAATAATAATTTAAAAAATATTAAAAAAATTAAAAATAATTTTAAAAAAATTTAAAAAAATAATAAAAAAATATATAAAAAAATAAAATAAAAATAAAATA
>JAQNBH010000011.1:39413041-39658041 GCA_028752905.1 Cladorhizidae sp. MBARI D1340-BT2
TAATAATAATAATAATAATAATAATAATAATAATAATAATAATAAAATCATAATTATAATCATAATCATCATCATCATCATCATCATCATAATAATAATAATAATAACCTCATATATTCACTCGATATTTCGACTAGATGCTCAGCCTTCATCAGGAATAATTAATTTTATTCCTGATGATGGCTAGAACATCCAGTCGAAATGTCGAGTGAATATGTTCATTATTGAAAAGGTGATTTTAATGTTATTATGTCAACTGAGAGTTCATTGATAATAATATATAATTATAATTTTATAATTTTTAATAAAATGACATGCTTGATATAAACAAAAAGCAATAAATAACTGAACAACTTTATGATTTTAGGTTCACGGTGTTGGGAGTGGCCATGCAGTGTCTGCATGTGAGTCAGGTGCCTGGCTTAATGCCGTGCCAATCTCCTCACTGGGTCTCCGAATGAGCGATGATGTAGTTCGAATAGCAGTTGGGCTACGTCTTGGAGCCAGACACACTCTTGTAGTTACTGTAAATCGGATGTCAACCAGTTTGGCACGCATGGGTTGAGCTGCAGGCACAGTCAGGGAAGGCTTTCTCACCATGGTGCTTTAAATGACATCATCCATCGGGCATTAACTGCTGCAAATGTCCCTTCCCGGCTGGAGCCATCAGGTCTGCTTCGGTCCGATGGAAAGAGACCTGATGGCATGTCTATCATTCCATGGTCAAGTGGTAGACTCTTGGTATGGGATGCAACCTGCAGTGACACCTTTGCCCCATCCAACCTTTTGGCTGCAGTCACTGAGGCTGGTGCAGTGGCAGCCCAGGCGGAGATTTTGTAAGGGTGAGAAGTACGCCCACCTGGACTCGGCATACAAGTTTGTACCTGTGGCGGTAGAGACTTGTGGATCCTTTGGGCCTCAAGCAAAGGCATTCTTCAGGGAGTTGGGACGCCGCCTGAGGTCAGTGACTTATGAAGAGAACTCCCATCAACATCTTCTTCAACGGATTTCTGTGGCGGTGCAGCGTGGGAATGCAGCCTCAGTATAATGGGATCTTTGCCATCAGGGTTGGGGACGAGCCATTTCCCTAGTCATCACTTGAACATTTGAACTTGAGGGGAGGGGGTTCTATAAACTCACCACGTCTACTTCCATAGGATGACACTAATTCACTGTGTCTCCTTCCATGGATGACACTAATTCACCATGTCTCCTTCCTTGGATGACACAAATTCATCATGTCTCCTTCCATGGTTGACATTAACTCACCGTGTCTCCTTCCATAGATGACACTAATGTGTCCCCTTCCATGGATGACACTAACTCACTGTGTCCCCTTCTATGGATGACATTAACTCACCATGTCTGTGCTCCATATCATATTTTAGTTCCTCATTAGGGCTAGGGTTCTCTGGTTCCAGAGCTTACATTTTGTATTCACAGATCTAGCAGAAGATTACAAAGTAGAATTATTCATCGGTCAAGTTCTGCTATTATATTTATCTCCATTACAAGGGCAAGCTGGTCAAATCAGATTTGCTGTAGTCTATGCGTCAAGCTATATAGAGGGTTGATTTTTAACTTCAACTGAAGATTTATTGGTCTTTAATTAACACTCCCATTATAAGTGAATGCTCATCTTTGCACTCCTGCATTCCTGCATCCGGTACATGCATACTTCATCGAATTTTGTCTTCCAGATCTGCTGCTCAGAAAGTATTCTCCCACGCACCTGTGTGACTTCCCACTTCCTGCCTAGTGAAAATGTATAAAAATCACTGCAGTAGCTAGTTCTGAGGACAACTGTACTCTAGCTATATACATCATGGCTAAAGTTTTCCTAGTGCTTAGTTTACTGGTATCGTTGTTGAAGTGGTCACTCTGCCAGAGCTGCGACAGAAACTTTATGGTACAACCTGGGAAGATAGCAGAATCTCCACTAGACTGCAACATCATTGGTCGAGATGTGGCCTTATACTGTACAATTTCAGGAATGCAGTTTCAGATCGGATGGTTTTTCACCAAGTCTAGTGCAAGTGCTGGTAAAACAAATGAGGAACTTCCTTCTACCGCATCGACTGTTCAGACAAGGACGACAAGTACATCTTCTGTTTTGTATATTACATCTTTCGATCCAGATTTACACAATGGGTATTACTGGTGTAAAGTTACTGTATTTGAAGGTTCAACAACGTCAATCTTCCATCCAAGTCAAGTCGTAGAGATTAAAGCTGGTTACACTCTTGAGCAACTGCCTATGTGTAGCAAAACAAGTTTTGATTTCTCCGAGTCCAAAGAAAACTGTGCCATCGGGAGTGAGAGCACTGCAGACACTATTAGCACGGTCGTAGGTGTGGAATATATTGAAATCATCACTACCCCACCCACCACTGAGCCCGTCACTACTACTGAGGCAGAAGAGGTTCCTCCAGACAGTGACGATAGTAATGCTGGTTCTCCGTAGGAGCGGTGGCACTCGTACTCATAGTGGTGGCCATAATTTTATGCGCGGTTGCTATTTCAGAATTTTTTTACTAACATGCGTGTGAATTTGTTTTGTTTTGTGTTTCTAACCTTGTGTATGTCTTTAGCCATATCTATCAGCTATGTCATAGTAATGTGAAGCTTGATGCAATTTTGTCTACAAGCAAATTAACACTGTCACATTTTATGTCTGTAGTCTACCATGTCCTACCCAATACCATGCTCTCTGTGTGCATAGTCTATTTCCATGCAGTCATAGTCTGAGAATGGAATTCTGCATTGTATCTTCAATAATAATTGTATCTATACTTGTGGGATCTGCACTTATAAAATCCTACCTACGTATCATTCCAGACATAATTCACTATTACTGCCAGTACACACACGAGCACACACACACACACATACACACACATATGCACACACATACACACATGCCCATACAAAGACATGCACGTGCAGCACAGCATATTTCAAGCTTTCAAATTTAGGACTCGCTATATATATATGACTCAAATTTTCATGTGCTCACATCAGTCACATGATAGTATCAAGCTAAATTCTAATCCTGTACCCAGTAGCTATATATATGATGATCATGCAAGCTATATTATATAGGGAGAGGCAAGTTGTTTCACCCTGCATCCAAATTGCCAAACATTGAAGGACCTCCCTGAAGGACATCAGAGAAGGAATGTGTAAGAGAAAATACCTCTAAATTAACTACCATGTAATTAAATAAGATAACCTTACAAGCTGACGCTACAGAGATAACTTGAGAATAATGTTTTTGCACGTCACTATCTGCATGCCTAGGATAACCGCCGTCCGGCCACACAAAAGCTAACACGTGTTAATCACTGACCATACCTGTCACAAGCTGCTTGACCAAAAAAATATTGTGATCAAAGAAGAGTCACCTATGAAGTGTGGTTTCTATCTAGTTATTGTCGAGAACATCTTGATCCATCATCACATGATGATGACATCTAGCACCACTCCACTATTTATGGAACTGATCACAGCAAATTTTCTAGGACCTTTAGCCACTAGTATTAGTAGATATATTCATGTTAGCAGTACTGATGCTCCTCACACTCCAATAAAATTCAGTCTTCTCCCACCAATCAGCAATGACCAAAATGCATAGAGGTGCTCAAAAGACAGCCTCATCCCTTTCATTGCCCCTGCCTTCCCCTCAACATCCAATCCCTTTGTTGCCATGGAACATGTGCATGCCTGCATCATGGAGTAACCAACTGTTCATGCTTAAATAGAATTGGAGCTGCTATTACTCATCTGTATATACTCTTTACATACACACACATACACATGCACACACACAACACACACACACACCACACACCACATGCTGACTACACTGCTGTGCTGCACTAGTGCTATGCAGCTCACGCATCCAGCTTGCCAAGGATACTGTGCTGAGTGATAGCCAAGCAATATGAGCAACCCTATATACCTTCAGAGTGGACCACCCCAGACTTTCCATTGTTCAGATGTATTTTGCAGAATCAAATATTATGTCCCCACTCTTTAACTAAACCACCTACATTTAATACAATTTCAAGCATAGCATCTGACAAATAGCTATATATATAATTATGAGAAAGAAAGCGAGACATTTCTATGCATGATTATAGAAACTCTGCCAATCATGATGCATGTTGTTAGTAATTGAACTAGAACACTGTTAAATCTTTAAACAAAAAACAACAAAAATACATAGGTGTTATCAGAACTGATATTATATTTCATAAATAGTATTTATATTTATGCAGTAGAAACAATGTCAGGCAGGGCATCCACCAGACACTCAGAACATCTCTGTTATATACTAATAGCCACCACCACCCCATAACAATCCCGGATCCAGGCTTTGATATCTAGACTAAAGGCTGATGTGTATTCTAACTTTTTTTCATAGAAGTCAAAGTGCCATAAAGCAAAGTTGGATACTTCAGTCTACATCCTGATGTAGCTATATAGGATTCAGGAATGTATAACAGAAGCTGTACAGACGTGACTGACCTAGGATGCAAGTGGTAAAGACTGGTTCAACCGTATGACACTCGGCCATCATGTCCTACCCCTGCCATCCTAACGTATCATTTTTGTCATCATGGAGGATAGGCTGGTTCAAAATGGTCATCAACATTGCATCATACTTGTCATATCATGCATGGTTCACAATGCTGATTGCATCCAATGCTTCAAAGTTGACAGAGCAGTATATACACAGTCTCAAAGGAATGCAAATCATCTGCAATGGACTTTTTCTTGCTTTCTTTTTTCCCTTGGCCACAGAAGATGATACACTCACTAAGTGGTCTATCAGTACATAGATCTATGATCAGTAAAAATTCGAATCAAATATTCATAAATTGTAGTTGTTCTTTTTAATCACCCTATCAAGCCTTCATCCTGCATTTATGGGACTGCTATTTGAATTACCAGAATATATATATAGAGCAAACATGTCCTAGCTTGATGCTGATGGTTACAAATAAAAGATTTGCAAATTCCAAATGAAAGCCCAAGAAAGATCTCTTTTAATATAATGTGCATGTAGAGGAATATATGGAGTTAAAAATAGCACCTATATCCCATGATTTCCCCCCCCCCCCCCATGCAGTTCTAAATATGCCCCCCCCCCCTTCCCCCACCGTAAGCTGCAGTCTAAGTCAAGGAACACACATCAGGCCGGTCAGGACTAGGGCTGGAGCTAGTATAGGAGCTAGGGTTGGTTGAAGACTGAGTGGACATAGTAATGGAGCTAGGGTTGGAGATAAGGTTGGAGATGGAGTTGGAGATAGGGCTAGGTTGGAGATAGGGCTAGGTCTGTGATAGGGCTAGGTTTGTGATAGGGTTGGAATTAGAGTTGGGGCTAGAGTTAGTTTGGAACTGGGGTTGGAGATAGGGTTAAGCTAGGGTTAAAGATGGGATTGGATGTCTGTTTTGGGTTAGGGTTGGAGCTCTGTTCAAGGTTCATGGTCGAATTGGCTGCCGCTGTCCAGGCTCCCGATCTTTTCCCATACTTGAGGACAGGTTTCCAGTGGTGATGAGATGTCTTCCCAGGCTTCTCAGAGTGATTCTCGTTTGTTTGGCCTTCCACCGCATGCTTCTAGAAATTTTTCAGCTTCTAAGTTTGCTGTTATTCTTGATGAAATTTCCTCTATTTCCTCCATTAATGATGTTGGCAAATGTGAACGCCTTTTTAATTTCCCGTCTCGGTGTTTCAGAGTCCTAGGAGAAGATGGGTGCCTTAAAAGCCTTGCTTCTCACACCAACTCGTTAATTCAGTCTGAATCCAATCTCTCACTTACATCGAATCCTCAGCCCTGTAAATCCATTTTTCCTTGTACTCAACATGACCCCTTACAATATATGGCTAAGAGGGTTGCTTCTAAGCTTAATGGTGGTAATTTTAGAGGGGCTGTCCGTATTGCAAGCTCGGATGATTCCTTGGCTGATTTCAGTGAAAGCACTCTGAAGTCCTTGCGGGATAAGCATCCTCCACCTCATCCTAATTCGGTCATTCCCCCAGCTCCAATTTTAGGGTGATGATGTTCCACCTTTTGAAGTTTCACCTTCAGTAGTGGCTAAGGCCATTCGCTCTTTTCCTTGTGGATCTGCTGGAGGACCAGATGGTTTACATCCTCAACATCTTAAGGATATGATCAGCAAGTCTGCAGGTGATGGGGGTCCCTTACTTCTTTCATCCATCACTGTTTTCATCAACATGGTGCTGTTGGGAAAAACTCCAACCTTTGTTCACCCTTTCTTCTTTGGGGCTTCTCTTGTCGCCTTGAACAAGAAGGATGGAGGTGTGCGTCCCATAGCCATTACGTGCATGCTTAGATGCCTGGTAGCTAAATGTGCAAGCTGTCAAGTGAGGTGCTCTTCTAGCTCCTCTTCAATTGGGTTTTGGGGTGCGTTCTGGAGCCGAATCTACTGTTCATGCAGGTCGTAATATAATCTACAGCCAGGCCATATCCTCCTGAAGCTTGATTTTCGTAATGCATTTAACACTATTCGTAGGGACAAAATGTTATCTGCTGTGGAAGAGCTAGCTCCTGATTTGCTACCTTGTGTCCATTCAACTTACAGTGCTCCATCATCACTCTGTTTTGGAAATGAAACAATTCAGTCATCTGAAGGAGTTCAACAGGGTGATCCCCTGGGTCCACTTTTGTTTTGTCTTGCTCTTCACAAGACTACACTCAGATTGGCATCCAATTTTAGTGTATTTTATTTGGATGTTGGCACTCTTGGGGGTAGAATGGATGATGTACTCAGTGATTTTAATAGAGTGGAAAGTGTGGCTGAGGAGCTGGGTTTGGAGCTTAATGGTGAGAAATGTGAGCTTATCTGTCCAGATCCAGAGACTTCAGGGAAATCTCTCTGTGCTGCTCCAGGACTTCGTGTGGTCAATCCAGAGGTTGCCACTCTCTTAGGTTCTCCTATTGGTGGTATGGAAGGGGTTGAGGTGCTGCTTAACGAGAAGATAGACTCCTTAAAGTTTATTGGACGCAGACTTAGACACCTCCATGCTGCTTCATCACGCAATTGCAATTCCAAAGCTACTGTACTATTTTTTTACGATCTTCTCCCTGTTTTTCTTCATCTAAGCTTCAAGATTTTGACTCAATTCAGTGTACCATCTTGAGTGAGATCACCAACATTCTTCTCAACACTAAAGATCAAGCTTGGTCTCAGGCATCACTTCCAGTGAAGTTTGGTGGTTTGGGGATCAGAAGTGCTGTGATGCTTGCACCTTCCGCCTTTTTGGTGTCAGCTTCAGGTACTTTTGATCTTATCCACCAGATTCTTCCTGACGACCTAGGTGATTCAAACTACTCTGAATTTGAAGATGGTTTGGAAATTTGGTGTCGAAGTCATAGCTGTTAGCCACCATCCTAGGTCCTCCCAACAGAAAGCCTGGGATGGTCCTCATGTTCAGGCTTCTTTTGATTCCCTCCTGAACTCGAGTGTGGATCTAACTTCACGGGTACGTATTCGGGCTGCAGCTAGGAAGGAGTCAGGATCTTGGATCCATGGCCTTCCCATGTCATCCTTAGGTCTCCGAATGGATGATGATGTGATTAGGGTGGCTACTGGTTTGTGTTTCGGTGTTCCTCTCTCTCATCCCCACAATTGTCTGCAGTGTGGATCCCAAGTTAATCAGTTTGGCACCCATAGTCTCAACTGTCGGAGGAGTCAAGGTCGTTTCTCGAGCATGCAGCTGTAATTAACATTATTCATAGACCACTAGCTTCCATAAATATTCCCTCTCACCTGGAGCCTTCAGGTATTTCTCGCTCGGATGGCAAGCATCCTGATGGAGCCTCCATTGTCCCCTGAAAGAATGGCCGTATCCTTGTGTGGGACGCTACATGTGTGGACAACTTTGCTCCATCCTATGCCAACTTATTACATGAAGGTCCTGGGGCAGTGGCAAACAGAGCCGAGTCCCTGAAAAAGGAAAAAGATGGAAACATTGTTGCTACACACTTCTTTGTCCCAATTAGATAGAGACCATTGGAGTGTTTGGAGGGGAGGCATCTTTGTTCCTTCGGAAGTTAGGTGAGCAAAGTGTGACAAACCACGTTCCCATCATTTTCTTCTCCAGAGAATTTCTATTGCAATCCAGCATGGGAACACTGCAGTGGTGTTAGGCAGTATACTATTTCTTACATAATTAGTTTTATAGCTAATTCTTTATTGGTAGTTATAGGGCATATTATTGTTTATTGTTTATTAGGTATAATTTATTGTGTATAATAAAAATAATAACAACAACAACAGAACAAAACACCAACAACAACACAACAACAACAACAAAACAACAACAAAACAACAACAAAACAACCCAATACCAACACAATAACAGCAACAAATCAACACAACACAACAACAAAACAACAGCAACAACCACAACAACACAACAGCAAACACAACAACAAAACAACACATCAACAAAACAAAAACAATAACAACAATACCAAAAACAACAACAACCACCACCACAACAACATCCACAACAACCACGACAACAACAACACCAACCACAACCACAATAACACCAACCACAGCCACAACAACAACAATAAGGCGTGCACCTAGAAAACTCTTTGCCTCAGACCCAAATACTCCAGAGGTCTCGATACCAATAGGTACAAAATAATGAGTAGCCTCTATATTTGCATACTTCCCCTTCTTCAGAAACTCGGCCCTGTCAGCAATGCACCCTGGACCATCAGGTAACATAGTGGCATACGAAGGAGCAAAAGTGTCCACACATGTAGCATCCCACACAAGAACTCGGCCATTCCTCCAGGGAACAATGGAAGCCCCATCTGGACGCTTGCCATCTGAGCGACAGATCCCAGAGGGCTCCAGATGTGAAGGAACCCTGATGGATGCAAGTGATCGTCTAACAAGATCGTTGATAGCTGCATGCCTTGAATGACGACCCTGACTCTTCGAGCAACTGAGACCATGAGTCCCTAGCTGGTCCACCTGAGATCCACACTGATGGCAACTGTGAGGATGACAGAGAGGTGTACCCAACCGTAAACCAATGGCTACCCTGATGACATCATCATCCATACGGAGGCCTAATGAAGACATGGGGAGGGCATGAATCCAAGCGCCTGACTCCTTTCTAGCTGCTGCCTGAATCCGTATTCGAGAAGTAGGATTTGTAGCTGAATTCAGGAGAGAATTGAAAGCAGCCTTCACGAGCGGACCATCCCAGGACTTTTGCTTGGAATACTCCGACTCAGATGGCTATGCCCTAGACGCCAGACTTCAAGGCCTGCATCAAATGATAGCACTGTCAGGCAGAATCTGGTCAATGAGATCACAAGCACCAGCCAGAAAAGCAGATGGTGCAAGCATTACAGCACTTCTGATTCCCAAGCCACCTGATTTCACTGGAAGGGATGCCTGACACCAAGCAGAATCGCTAACGTGGAGTTGGGTGTTAGTAATCTCACCCAGGAGTGAACATTGGAGGGAGTCAAACTCTTGAAGTTTACTAGAGGAAAAACAGGGAGAAGAACGTAATGAAAATACAAGTTTTGGGATGGCGAATGCATTCTTGAGGAGGCTGAAGGCATCGTGTGTCTGAAGATGTTTAAGCCTGCTACCCAGAAATTTCAGCGTATCAATTTTGGTAGCAATCAATTCTTCGATTCCTTCTATACCCCCAATAGGGGAACCTAGCAAAGTGGCGACCTCGGGATTGACAACACGAATACCTGGGACGGCACAGTCCCTAATGTCTCTGGGTCAGAGCAAATTATCTCGCACTTTGCACGATTAAGTTGTAAACCCAACTCTCCAGCAGCATTCTCCACCGTGTTAAGATCGTGGAGCACATCATCCAAACTACCCCCCAAAGTACCATCATCCAGATAAAACACACGAAACTCGGAGAGTAATTTAAGAGTAATCTTGTGAACTGAAAGACAGAATAACAGAGGGCCCAAAGGGTCACCCTGCTGAACTCCCTCAGATGACTGAATGATCTTACTTCCAAAAAAGAGGGAGGATGGAGCAGAATGGACAAATGGAAGTAGATCTGGAGCCAATTCTTCAACAGTAGATAACATCTTGTCGAGACGAATAGTGTTAAACGCATTTTTAAAATCTAGTTTCAAAATGACATTGCCAGGCTTCAGATTGTGCAGGTAGATACGAGCAGAGTGAGCAACAGCTTCAGCTCCACATTGAATTCCAAAACCAAGTTGATGAGGAGCAAGAAGAGCACACATAGACTGTTTCATAAGACTGCTGGCACACTTTGCAACCAATCGTCTGAGGGTGCATCCTATGGCTATGGGCCTCACACCACCATCTTTCTTGTTTAAGGCTATCAGGGAAGCACCAAAGAAAAAAGGGCGAACAGAAAGTAGCACTTCTCCTCGCAGAACCATGTTGACAAAGGCGGTTAGAGCTGCAAGAAGTCGGAGACCTCCTTCCCCAGCTGATCTACTAATCATGTCCTTAAGGTGTTGAGGACGTAACCCATCAGGCCCACCAGCAGACCCACATGGAAACGATCGAATAGCTTTAGCAATATCCGATGATGCAACTTCAAAAGCAAAATCACTTTCAATGAGAGGGGCCTGAGGGATGGTGGAATTGGGATGAGGCTGTGGATGTTCTTCCTGAAGAGATGCTAGGGTAATGTCACTAAGTCTGCCAAAGAATCATCAGAGCTAGCAATGCGAACTGCTCCCCTAAAATCCCCTTCATCAAGCTTAGAGGCAACACGCTTTGCCAGAGATTGAATGGGGTCCTTCTGGGACATGTTCTGGTGTGAATGGTGATGTTGAGAAAGAGGGGCAGGGTTATAATAATAATAATAATAATAATAATAATAATAATAATAATAATAATAATAATAATAATAATAATAATAATAATAATAATAATAATAATAATAATAATAATAATAATAATAATAATAATAATAATAATAATAATAATAATAATAATAATAATAATAATAATAATAATAATAATAATAATAATAATAATAATAATAATAATAATAATAATAATAATAATAATAATAATAATAATAATAATAATAATAATAATAATAATAATAATAATAATAATAATAATAATAATAATAATAATAATAATAATAATAATAATAATAATAATAATAATAATAATAATAATAATAATAATAATAATAATAATAATAATAATAATAATAATAATTTAAAAAATATTTTAAAAATTAAAAATAATTTAATTTTTTTTTTAATAAATAAATATATATATATTTTAAAAAATTAAAAATAATAATAATAATAATAATAATAATAATAATAATAATAATAATAATAATAATAATAATAATAATAATAATAATAATAATAATAATAATAATAATAATAATAATAAAATCATAATTATAATCATAATCATCATCATCATCATCATCATCATCATCATAATAATAATAATAATAACCTCATATATTCACTCGATATTTCGACTAGATGCTCAGCCTTCATCAGGAATAATTAATTTTATTCCTGATGATGGCTAGAACATCCAGTCGAAATGTCGAGTGAATATGTTCATTATTGAAAAGGTGATTTTAATGTTATTATATCAACTGAGAGTTCATTGATAATATATAATTATAATTTTATAATTTTTAATAAAATGACATGCTTGATATAAACAAAAAGCAATAAATAACTGAACAACTTTATGATTTTAGGTTCACGGTGTTGGGAGTGGCCATGCAGTGTCTGCATGTGAGTCAGGTGCCTGGCTTAATGCCCTGCCAATCTCCTCACTGGGTCTCCGAATGAGCGATGATGTAGTTCGAATAGCAGTTGGGCTACGTCTTGGAGCCAGACACACTCTTGTAGTTACTGTAAATCGGATGTCAACCAGTTTGGCACGCATGGGTTGAGCTGCAGGCACAGTCAGGGAAGGCTTTCTCACCATGGTGCTTTAAATGACATCATCCATCGGGCATTAACTGCTGCAAATGTCCCTTCCCGGCTGGAGCCATCAGGTCTGCTTCGGTCCGATGGAAAGAGACCTGATGGCATGTCTATCACTCCATGGTCAAGTGGTAGACTCTTGGTATGGGATGCAACCTGCAGTGACACCTTTGCCCCATCCAACCTTTTGGCTGCAGTCACTGAGGCTGGTGCAGTGGCAGCCCAGGCGGAGATTTTGTAAGGGTGAGAAGTACGCCCACCTGGACTCGGCATACAAGTTTGTACCTGTGGCGGTAGAGA
The DNA here is from genome assembly GCA_028752905.1 of Cladorhizidae sp. MBARI D1340-BT2. NCBI lineage: Eukaryota > Metazoa > Porifera > Demospongiae > Poecilosclerida > Cladorhizidae > Cladorhizidae sp. MBARI D1340-BT2. The sequence goes on from JAQNBH010000011.1 coordinate 39,425,326, forward strand.
CTTGTGGATCCTTTGGGCCTCAAGCAAAGGCATTCTTCAGGGAGTTGGGACGCCGCCTGAGGTCAGTGACTTATGAAGAGAACTCCCATCAACATCTTCTTCAACGGATTTCTGTGGCGGTGCAGCGTGGGAATGCAGCCTCAGTATAATGGGATCTTTGCCATCAGGGTTGGGGACGAGCCATTTCCCTAGTCATCACTTGAACATTTGAACTTGAGGGGAGGGGGTTCTATAAACTCACCACGTCTACTTCCATGGGATGACACTAATTCACTGTGTCTCCTTCCATGGATGACACTAATTCACCATGTCTCCTTCCTTGGATGACACAAATTCATCATGTCTCCTTCCATGGTTGACATTAACTCACCGTGTCTCCTTCCATAGATTACACTAATGTGTCCCCTTCCATGGATGACACTAACTCACTGTGTCCCCTTCTATGGATGACGCTAATCATCATGTCTGTGCTGCATATCATATTTTAGTTCCTCATTAGGGCTAGGGTTCACTCTGGTTCCAGAGCCTACATTTTGTATTCACAGATCTAGCAGAAGATTACAAAGTAGAATTATTCATCGGTCAAGTTCTGCTATTATATTTATCTCCATTACAAGGGCAAGCTGGTCAAATCAGATTTGCTGTAGTCTATGCGTCAAGCTATATAGAGGGTTGATTTTTAACTTCAACTGAAGATTTATTGGTCTTTAATTAACACTCCCATTATAAGTGAATGCTCATCTTTGCACTCCTGCATTCCTGCATCCGGTACATGCATACTTCATTGAATTTTGTCTTCCAGATCTGCTGCTCAGAAAGTATTCTCCCACGCACCTGTGTGACTTCCCACTTCCTGCCTAGTGAAAATGTATAAAAATCACTGCAGTAGCTAGTTCTGAGGACAACTGTACTCTAGCTATATACATCATGGCTAAAGTTTTCCTAGTGCTTAGTTTACTGGTATCGTTGTTGAAGTGGTCACTCTGCCAGAGCTGCGACAGAAACTTTATGGTACAACCTGGGAAGATAGCAGAATCTCCACTAGACTGCAACATCATTGGTCGAGATGTGGCCTTATACTGTACAATTTCAGGAATGCAGTTTCAGATCGGATGGTTTTTCACCAAGTCTAGTGCAAGTGCTGGTAAAACAAATGAGGAACTTCCTTCTACCGCATCGACTGTTCAGACAAGGACGACAAGTACATCTTCTGTTTTGTATATTACATCTTTCGATCCAGATTTACACAATGGGTATTACTGGTGTAAAGTTACTGTATTTGAAGGTTCAACAACGTCAATCTTCCATCCAAGTCAAGTCGTAGAGATTAAAGCTCGTTACACTCTTGAGCAACTGCCTATGTGTAGCAAAACAAGTTTTGATTTCTCCGAGTCCAAAGAAAACTGTGCTATCGGGAGTGAGAGCACTGCAGACGCTATTAGCACGGTCGTAGGTGTGGAATATATTGAAATCATCACTACCCCACCCACCACTGAGCCCGTCACTACTACTGAGGCAGAAGAGGTTCCTCCAGACAGTGACGATAGTAATGCTGGTTCTCCGTAGGAGCGGTGGCACTCGTACTCATAGTGGTGGCCATAATTTTATGCGCGGTTGCTATTTCAGAATTTTTTTACTAACATGCGTGTGAATTTGTTTTGTTTTGTGTTTCTAACCTTGTGTATGTCTTTAGCCATATCTATCAGCTATGTCATAGTAATGTGAAGCTTGATGCAATTTTGTCTACAAGCAAATTAACACTGTCACATTTTATGTCTGTAGTCTACCATGTCCTACCCAATACCATGCTCTCTGTGTGTATAGTCTATTTCCATGCAGTCATAATCTGAGAATGGAATTCTGCATTGTATCTTCAATAATAATTGTATCTATACTTGTGGGATCTGCACTTATAAAATCCTACCTACGTATCATTCCAGACATAATTCACTATTACTGCCAGTACACACACGAGCACACACACACACACATACACACACATATGCACACACATACACACATGCCCATACAAAGACATGCACGCGCAGCACAGCATATTTCAAGCTTTCAAATTTAGGACTCGCTATATATATATGACTCAAATTTTCATGTGCTCACATCAGTCACATGATAGTATCAAGCTAAATTCTAATCCTGTACCCAGTAGCTATATATATGATGATCATGCAAGCTATATTATATAGGGAGAGGCAAGTTGTTTCACCCTGCATCCAAATTGCCAAACATTGAAGGACCTCCCTGAAGGACATCAGAGAAGGAATGTGTAAGAGAAAATACCTCTAAATTAACTACCATGTAATTAAATAAGATAACCTTACAAGCTGACGCTACAGAGATAACTTGAGAATAATGTTTTTGCACGTCACTATCTGCATGCCTAGGATAACCGCCGTCCGGCCACACAAAAGCTAACACGTGTTAATCACTGACCATACCTGTCACAAGCTGCTTGACCAAAAAAATATTGTGATCAAAGAAGAGTCACCTATGAAGTGTGGTTTCTATCTAGTTATTGTCGAGAACATCTTGATCCATCATCACATGATGATGACATCTAGCACCACTCCACTATTTATGGAACTGATCACAGCAAATTTTCTAGGACCTTTAGCCACTAGTATTAGTAGATATATTCATGTTAGCAGTACTGATGCTCCTCACACTCCAATAAAATTCAGTCTTCTCCCACCAATCAGCAATGACCAAAATGCATAGAGGTGCTCAAAAGACAGCCTCATCCCTTTCATTGCCCCTGCCTTCCCCTCAACATCCAATCCCTTTGTTGCCATGGAACATGTGCATGCCTGCATCATGGAGTAACCAACTGTTCATGCTTAAATAGAATTGGAGCTGCTATTACTCATCTGTATATACTCTTTACATACACACACATACACATGCACACACACAACACACACACACACCACACACCACATGCTGACTACACTGCTGTGCTGCACTAGTGCTATGCAGCTCACGCATCCAGCTTGCCAAGGATACTGTGCTGAGTGATAGCCAAGCAATATGAGCAACCCTATATACCTTCAGAGTGGACCACCCCAGACTTTCCATTGTTCAGATGTATTTTGCAGAATCAAATATTATGTCCCCACTCTTTAACTAAACCACCTACATTTAATACAATTTCAAGCATAGCATCTGACAAATAGCTATATATATAATTATGAGAAAGAAAGCGAGACATTTCTATGCATGATTATAGAAACTCTGCCAATCATGATGCATGTTGTTAGTAATTGAACTAGAACACTGTTAAATCTTTAAACAAAAAACAACAAAAATACATAGGTGTTATCAGAACTGATATTATATTTCATAAATAGTATTTATATTTATGCAGTAGAAACAATGTCAGGCAGGGCATCCACCAGACACTCAGAACATCTCTGTTATATACTAATAGCCACCACCACCCCATAACAATCCCGGATCCAGGCTTTGATATCTAGACTAAAGGCTGATGTGTATTCTAACTTTTTTTCATAGAAGTCAAAGTGCCATAAAGCAAAGTTGGATACTTCAGTCTACATCCTGATGTAGCTATATAGGATTCAGGAATGTATAACAGAAGCTGTACAGACGTGACTGACCTAGGATGCAAGTGGTAAAGACTGGTTCAACCGTATGACACTCGGCCATCATGTCCTACCCCTGCCATCCTAACGTATCATTTTTGTCATCATGGAGGATAGGCTGGTTCAAAATGGTCATCAACATTGCATCATACTTGTCATATCATGCATGGTTCACAATGCTGATTGCATCCAATGCTTCAAAGTTGACAGAGCAGTATATACACAGTCTCAAAGGAATGCAAATCATCTGCAATGGACTTTTTCTTGCTTTCTTTTTTCCCTTGGCCACAGAAGATGATACACTCACTAAGTGGTCTATCAGTACATAGATCTATGATCAGTACAAATTCGAATCAAATATTCATAAATTGTAGTTGTTCTTTTTAATCACCCTATCAAGCCTTCATCCTGCATTTATGGGACTGCTATTTGTATTACCAGAATATATATATAGAGCAAACATGTCCTAGCTTGATGCTGATGGTTACAAATAAAAGATTTGCAAATTCCAAATGAAAGCCCAAGAAAGATCTCTTTTAATATAATGTGCATGTAGAGGAATATATGGAGTTAAAAATAGCACCTATATCCCATGATTTCCCCCCCCCCCCCCCCATGCAGTTCTAAATATGCCCCCCCCCCCCCACCGCAAGCTGCAGTCTAAGTCAAGGAACACACATCAGGCCGGTCAGGACTAGGGCTGGAGCTAGTATAGGAGCTAGGGTTGGTTGAAGACTGAGTGGACATAGTAATGGAGCTAGGGTTGGAGGTAAGGTTGGAGATGGAGTTGGAGATAGGGCTAGGTTGGAGATAGGGCTAGGTCTGTGATAGGGCTAGGTTTGTGATAGGGTTGGAATTAGAGTTGGGGCTAGAGTTAGTTTGGAACTGGGGTTGGAGATAGGGTTAAGCTAGGGTTAAAGATGGGATTGGATGTCTGTTTTGGGTTAGGGTTGGAGCTCTGTTCAAGGTTCATGGTCGAATTGGCTGCCGCTGTCCAGGCTCCCGATCTTTTCCCATACTTGAGGACAGGTTTCCAGTGGTGATGAGATGTCTTCCCAGGCTTCTCAGAGTGATTCTCGTTTGTTTGGCCTTCCACCGCATGCTTCTAGAAATTTTTCAGCTTCTAAGTTTGCTGTTATTCTTGATGAAATTTCCTCTATTTCCTCCATTAATGATGTTGGCAAATGTGAACGCCTTTTTAATTTCCCGTCTCGGTGTTTCAGAGTCCTAGGAGAAAATGGGTGCCTTAAAAGCCTTGCTTCTCACACCAACTCGTTAATTCAGTCTGAATCCAATCTCTCACTTACATTGAATCCTCAGCCCTGTAAATCCATTTTTCCTTGTACTCAACATGACCCCTTACAATATATGGCTAAGAGGGTTGCTTCTAAGCTTAATGGTGGTAATTTTAGAGGGGCTGTCCGTATTGCACGCTCGGATGATTCCTTGACTGATTTCAGTGAAAGCACTCTGAAGTCCTTGCGGGATAAGCATCCTCCACCTCATCCTAATTCGGTCATTCCCCCAGCTCCAATTTTAGGGTGATGATGTTCCACCTTTTGAAGTTTCACCTTCAGTAGTGGCTAAGGCCATTCGCTCTTTTCCTTGTGGATCTGCTGGAGGACCAGATGGTTTACGTCCTCAACATCTTAAGGATATGATCAGCAAGTCTGCAGGTGATGGGGGTCCCTTACTTCTTTCATCCATCACTGTTTTCATCAACATGGTGCTGTTGGGAAAAACTCCAACCTTTGTTCACCCTTTCTTCTTTGGGGCTTCTCTTGTCGCCTTGAACAAGAAGGATGGAGGTGTGCGTCCCATAGCCATTACGTGCATGCTTAGATGCCTGGTAGCTAAATGTGCAAGCTGTCAAGTGAGGTGCTCTTCTAGCTCCTCTTCAATTGGGTTTTGGGGTGCGTTCTGGAGCCGAATCTACTGTTCATGCAGGTCGTAATATAATCTACAGCCAGGCCATATCCTCCTGAAGCTTGATTTTCGTAATGCATTTAACACTATTCGTAGGGACAAAATGTTATCTGCTGTGGAAGAGCTAGCTCCTGATTTGCTACCTTGTGTCCATTCAACTTACAGTGCTCCATCATCACTCTGTTTTGGAAATGAAACAATTCAGTCATCTGAAGGAGTTCAACAGGGTGATCCCCTGGGTCCACTTTTGTTTTGTCTTGCTCTTCACAAGACTACACTCAGATTGGCATCCAATTTTAGTGTATTTTATTTGGATGTTGGCACTCTTGGGGGTAGAATGGATGATGTACTCAGTGATTTTAATAGAGTGGAAAGTGTGGCTGAGGAGCTGGGTTTGGAGCTTAATGGTGAGAAATGTGAGCTTATCTGTCCAGATCCAGAGACTTCAGGGAAATCTCTCTGTGCTGCTCCAGGACTTCGTGTGGTCAATCCAGAGGTTGCCACTCTCTTAGGTTCTCCTATTGGTGGTATGGAAGGGGTTGAGGTGCTGCTTAACGAGAAGATAGACTCCTTAAAGTTTATTGGACGCAGACTTAGACACCTCCATGCTGCTTCATCACGCAATTGCAATTCCAAAGCTACTGTACTATTTTTTTACGATCTTCTCCCTGTTTTTCTTCATCTAAGCTTCAAGATTTTGACTCAATTCAGTGTACCACCTTGAGTGAGATCACCAACATTCTTCTCAACACTAAAGATCAAGCTTGGTCTCAGGCATCACTTCCAGTGAAGTTTGGTGGTTTGGGGATCAGAAGTGCTGTGATGCTTGCACCTTCCGCATTTTTGGCATCGGCTTCAGGTGCTTTTGATTTTATCCACCAGATTCTTCCTGACTACCTAGGTGATTCAAACTACTCTGAATTTGAAGATGGTTTGGAAATTTGGTGTCGAGGTCATAGCTGTTAGCCACCATCTGATCCTAGGTCCTCCCAACAGAAAGCCTGGGATGGTCCTCATGTTCAGGCTTCTTTTGATTCCCTCCTGAACTCGAGTGTGGACCTAACTTCACAGGTACGTATTCGGGCTGCAGCTAGGAAGGAGTCAGGATCTTGGATCCATGGCCTTCCCATGTCATCCTTAGGCCTCTGAATGGATGATGACGTGATTAGGGTGGCTACTGGTTTGTGTTTCGGTGTTCCTCTCTCTCATCCCCACAATTGTCTGCAGTGTGGATCCCAAGTTAATCAGTTTGGCACCCATAGTCTCAACTGTCGGAGGAGTCAAGGTCGTTTCTCGAGCATGCAGCTGTAAATAACATTATTCATAGACCACTAGCTTCCATAAATATTCCCTCTCACCTGGAGCCTTCAGGTATTTCTCGCTCGGATGGCAAGCATCCTGATGGAGCCTCCATTGTCCCCTGAAAGAATGGCTGTATCCTTGTGTGGGATGCTACATGTGTGGACAACTTTGCTCCATCCTATGCCAACTTATTACATGAAGGTCCTGGGGCAGTGGCAAACAGAGCCGAGTCCCTGAAAATGTTGATGAAGGGCTCGCAGAAAACCATTCTCTAAGTGTTTTTTTAATTTATAATTATCCCCCCCTCTCCCTCCTCAAACTTGCATGATTGATAATGTTCTTCTTCGTTGTTTTTTTGTTGTTTAATAATGGAAAATGGAATACAAGATTGTCTATAATTGCTGCAGTCCAAGGGACATGGTGTCGGAAACTCTCCTTTGATGACCTTCTCTGGTCAATCAATAGTTCACCGATGACGCCCGTACTCTTGTCTTGCAACCCTAGGTGACTCTCACTAGTCAAACCTCTTAGTTCCAGACCTAGCAGGACCAAATAAAACCACTACTCACTTAGGCTAACCACAAGCTGTAAGATGACAGTAGTAACAACAATGAATTCTTCATACAATCACAATAACATAATACAGTGGTGACTAGGTTGTGTTCCGTAGTCTATTACAATTCCATGTAATTCTCCATGAATACGCATGTGCAAAGAAGGGATAGTCTTAGCATGTTAAGCGCTGTCTACTTATCCACTCTCTCTCTTCCTCCCCTGTCCCATGTCTACCTCATACGTAACTTTCGATAATTTCTTTGTAATAAGAACAGGGCCTCGCCACTCACTTTCCAACTTATTTTTGTGCCTTGGTTGGAAAACCAACACATGATCTCCCACATCAAATTCTCTGGTTATGGTCTTACGATCGTAGTTGTGCTTGTGAGCCTTCTTTGCTGCTGTTTCATTGAAGCCAGCCAACTCTCTGACAAGGGTCATTCTCTCTCTCAGGAGTCTCAAGTATTCCACCACGTTCTCATCTGTTTCTTCTTGCTCTCTGCTCCACATGTCTACCAGCTCGTCGAGGGGTGTTCTCATTCTCCTCCCATAGAGTAACTTATAGTGGGAGTACCCTGTCGACTTGTGGGTGGTGCCTCGGTAGGACCATAACACATAAGGTATGCATTCATCCCACTCACTTTGGTCCTTTTGTGTTAACTTGCGCAAGAGGCGTTTCATCGTGCTGTTGAACCGTTCCACCATTCCGTCGGTCTGAGGGTGGTATGGGTATGTCCGGATCTGGTGGAACCCCGTCATCTGGCGAAACTGTGCCATGGTCTTGGGCACGAAGTTGGAACCATTGTCCGATAGTATTTCTTCTGGGGTGCCCAACCTGGAGAAGATATCTAAGAGACAAGTGACAATGCTTTGTGTGGTCACATTACATAGAGGGAATGCCTCTGGCCATTTTGTGGCGTAGTCTTGTACGACCAACACATATTTATTCCCCTTTTTTGTCCTCTTCAGTGGTCCGAAAATATCCATAGCAATCCTCTTGAAGGGGGTGCTAATCATGGGTAGGGGTTGTAGAGGAGCTTTCTTAACCGTTGCAGGGGCAGCCAGTTGGCAAGTTGGGCAGGATCGGCAGGCTTCCTTTACATCTGTTGTTATCCCTGGCCACACCACTCTCTGTCGCAGTGTGTCCAGAGTCCGTACTTCACTGAAGTGTCCGGCGATGGGGGAGGCATGAGCCATCCTCAGTATCTCGCTCCTGCAGATCTTAGGCACAGCCAATAAATATTTTTCTCCTACAACACTTGGTTTCTTATGTAACAGACCTCCCTTCCAGCAGAACCCACCATCCCCAGCTTCGTCAGCTTGACGTCTCCACTCCTCCAGAGATGGATCCGCCTGCTGAAGAGAGCGAAGCTGGAGTGGCGAGGTCTGCTCAAGGTTCATCTGGACCTCCGGTTTCTCGGTTACTTTTTCTGCTGCTTTGATCTGTGGGGGAGATACAAACATATCATTATCAAATTCAAATACTTCACCCAACTCGGGTTCTTGGTTGACTTCTTGAATGACTGCTCCCTGTTCTTCCTGAGCTTTTTCTTGTTCATCCTGCTCGCTCTGTTGTTTCTTTTCTTGAGCCCTGGTCACAACCATAGCTACTTCCATGTCTTCTGGTTGAGGCTCAGCCACCAATGCTTCTCTTACTAACTTTCGGAATTTAGGCACATCTTGGCCAAGAAGCATGTCCACGTTGAGATGGGGTGATACGCCCACAGCCAGTTCATAGCTCTTTCCATCAATTTCCAGGACGATTTTTGCGGCTGGAAACCATACCTGTTTTGCACTGGCCGTCATGTAAGGTATCTTCCATCTTAGACAGTGCCCAGTTTGAACACAGCGCGGATGTACCATGGACTTGGTGCACCCGGTGTCCAATAGAGCTGTCACTGCGTTTTCCATCAACCATGACCTCTCTCGTCCATTGGGGTAGTGTTTTCTTTTTCTTGAAGACACTGCAACATTGGGCACCTTCCATTTTCACTCTACAGTCTCTCCTCACATGTCCTTTCATCCCACACCTGAAGCATTCGATGGTACTTGCATTCTTCCGGTCACCCGCATCTAGACGTCTGGGTTCTGGGACTCGCTCACATCTTGGTGTTTGAGGGAACTGTGTTTGATATCGATTCCTTTGTTCTGTTCTTTCTGGAGGTTTCGGTCGTGTCTCTCCATCTCTTCTTTGCTGATTCCCCAAATGTCTTGCCACTGCCTCACTTAGCTCATCGTAAGTAGTAGGGTTGAGGTTTCTCATTTGAGCCTGCAACCACCGTGGCAGTTTCTGTAAGGCTTGTTCTTGTAACATGGCATCCATCATTGATTTGCCTGTGGCCTCTACCCACTGGATGAACGCTTGCCTATGGCAACGGAACCATTCGTCTGGCTTGCTCATGTCAAATGGCACCTCGAAGGCCTTCCTTCGATAGGTCTCCTCGGAGATGTGATAGGTAGCTAGAAGAATCGCCTTTACCATCCCATAATCAGCTTGATCAGCTGCTCCCAATGTTGACACATCTCGTCCTGCCAGTGAGCTTCTTAAATATATGCTCCACTGGTCCCTTGGCCAAACTGCAGCTCGGGCAGTGACTTCGAAGGTCTCCAGATACGCTCCCATGTCATCAACCCCCTCCACAAACTTCTGTAGAGTAAGTTTGGGTGGAGCAGCTCTTGGGACTGGTCCCCCTGGTGCTCTGTTGTCAGCCAGGGCCCTCAACAGCTCGGTGTGCTGTTGGGCCATCTGATCCAATCTTTGTTCCTCTCTGACCGCTCTCCTCCTGTCGGCGCTTATCCACTGGGCCATTACATCAGTCAATTGGCCTGTTCCTTCATCCTCCTCTTCTTCACTGTGGTGACCTTCTTGAGGTGGTACCTGTTCCCGGCTCCTCAGGTGCCGGTCCCATCCTGCGCCATGTCGTCCTTCTTATAATGACATGGTGGTTGTAACTCAGATACACACACAAAAAAAAGAAGTAATTAGCCTAGTTTTTGGAGTTGGTTTTCAAGCCCCAAAGGTGTAATCACCTGGACTGTTCCCCAGCTATTACAACAATCAAAAAGTTTAACAGACAGACCTGGTCCTGGGTAGCTATCTCCTTTAGACAAGCTATCCCACTTGGGTATCTCCTCACTGAGATATCCCACCGCTGCCACCAAATGTCGGAAACTCTCCTTTGATGACCTTCTCTGGTCAATCAATAGTTTACCGATGACGCCCGTACTCTTGTCTTGCAACCCTAGGTGACTCTCACTAGTCAAACCTCTTAGTTCCAGACCTAGCAGGACCAAATAAAACCACTACTCACTTAGGCTAACCACAAGCTGTAAGATGACAGTAGTAACAACAATGAATTCTTCATACAATCACAATAACATAATACAGTGGTGACTAGGTTGTGTTCCGTAGTCTATTACAATTCCATGTAATTCTCCATGAATACGCATGTGCAAAGAAGGGATAGTCTTAGCATGTTAAGCGCTGTCTACTTATCCACTCTCTCTCTCTTTTCTCTCTCTACTCTCTGTCTTTATATACACAATTCATGTCTAGACCACACTCCCTAACAATTGCTTATACGGGTACATTCGGGTGGTGTGGTGACTTCTCATCCTGTGGTTGCTCTGTCCAATCAGGAGACTTGTAGATTCCTTCTAGAAGGTTGTGGTTGTGCACAACCTCGTCCATAGACTGCAGTGGTTTTGGTTGAGAGTCATAGAGATTTCCTTCCTGTTGAACTTCTTGTCCTCTTGTGTTTAGGGGTGTTTCCGACACATGGAATTAGCTACTTCTGTACGACACATTTCATATTTTTAGGAATATGAATGTCCATACAAATGGAGAGAACTGGTGTTGTGTAGGTGTAAGTCGAATGTAAGTAATGTATCAGAGTTCTTCTAATGGTGGCACTGTTACCTATGACTAGCATACATACCTAACAGAGGATTACAAGCATCCCTATGCACAACACTAAGGACTTTATCTTCCCTATGGTCCTTGATGGAACTCTCCTATGTGAGCACATTCCCACATCATCATTCCATCATATAATTATTGTTTCAAATTCCAGCCAAGGTTTTTGCTAAATAAAATTAATGATGATTCTATATTAAATTAATTAATTAATTTTATTTATTTAATTAAAAAAATTACTTAAGATGAGTACATTTTTTTACAAGTGAATTAAAAAATAATTAGCGCTAATTAAAATATAGTGTTTTAATCTGTTATTGATTTGAAATTACAATACAAACATTTGTCATCAATAAAATAAAATAAATTTCTTTTCTTTTTTTCCCTTCCCCTTATAGTTTATAGAACCCCCTCCCCGCAAGTTCAAATGTTCAAGTGATGGACTAGGAAAATGGCTCATCCCCAACCCTGATAAATAAATATACAATTAAAAGAGCAAACGTAACATACCAAGTTCATTAACACAACATGCTAGTTATATAATAATCAATTACAAAAATACAAAAATAATAACTAATTAACAATAAATACAACTAAAAAGCTAACAAGTTCAACTCCCGACCGACCCCAAAACAGACAAGATATTCTCCCGCTGGACTGCCACTGAGAGACGCTGAAGGAGGTGAGCACTGGCATTCACCTCCCCAGTTCTTTGCCTTATCCTGAGGCGGAGCTCCTTCAGGAAAGCCATCGACCTGTTCCCGATGACCCCCAATGACTCGATGGCCACAGGCACAGGCTGATATATTTGGCCAATTAGCAAGTGGAATTATAAATATAGAAAGAAAGAAAAAGAAATAGAAACGTTTACACAAAACAATGACAGGGTCACCCTCACCTGATAAGAACAGAGATAGCCTTCCCTCTCTGTCTGGCCACAGAGAGGCTTTGCAGTAGGTAAGCTTGGACTTTCACCTCTCCGTCCTTTGCCTGATATAATTTAAAAATAAGCAAATAAAATACTATTTATTTATTGCTTTGTTTATATTTTTTAAATACAACACAATAAAATCAAAATGGAAAAATATGTATTGCTATACATAAATGAATATACTGTGTGTACTATATTAATCGGTCTATCAAAGTAACAATAATATAATTAATAATAACACATACATAAACTAAAATAGTTATCACTAGCAGACTACTGACTAGAGCCCACAGCTGCAGTGTTTTCATGCTGGATGGCAATCGAGAATCTTTGCAGGAGAAAATGATGGGTACGTTTAACTACACTCAGATTTGAGACAACCTCCCAGCTCTCGAAGAAACAAAGATGTCTCAGCTCCAAACACTCCATGGTTTCTATCCTAATAGGAACAGTATTTCCATCATTCACATACTTTTCCTTCTTCATGGACTCAGCTCTGTTGGCCACTACATCTGGACTTTCAGATAGCAGGTTGGTATAGGAAGGTAGGAAACAAGAGGTGAGAATATGGCACTTTTTCTTCCAGATGGAAGCAGACCGTGTCATCGCAGCGAGAAATGTTTGAAGGCTCTAGGTGAGAGGGAATGTTAATTAGGCAAGAGATTATGTACGTCATTGACAGCAGCATTCTCAAAACAATGACCTTGACTCTTCAGACAACTGACACCACGAGGGCCAGCTGATCTTAATTTTTTTTAGATGTGCACTGCTATAATTAGTAACAAAATATATAATAGCAAGAAGAGATATGACTTATATTATATAAATAAAATTACAAAACTCCACAAAACCCCTACACACCAAAATTAATATTTTGCAGATTATGTTCTAATTCATGTTTGTGTTTGTGGTATATATATATATCATATATGTATATATCTTCCCATCAGTGAAAAAAAGCATCATGAAGCTTGCAGTAATTGAATTTCTTTCTATCACAAAGCAGGCATCTTGCCTCTACAAATCAAATCATGCATCTCAATGTTAACTTACCTCTGCCAGAATATACTTTAGTCCCTTTATCTTTAGTGAGTACTAATAGTGCAACACTGCTCATTGCTGTATACAATTGTTAGATGTTCCTTGGCTTAGCCAGTGCTAAGAGACCTCTGATGGGTGGAATATTGTTGCTACCATGTCCATATGAATCATAGAAATGTCTAGTGTCTATGCATAGATTATCATTTCTAGCATTAGCCAGCCCTCTCCCACCTGGTGGGATTGTAGTGCACATGTTTACTTCCGCCAAAAAAGCAACAAAAACCTGAATGCCATTGGGGTGCGATCAGCAACAACTAGAAATCACTTAGTTGCTACATCATTAGAACAAACACAAATAGCTATGTTTAGCTGGGAGTGAATTTGCAGTGTCAGCAAATAGTAGTGCATGTGATCTTGTCCAACCTCCTTTCTGCTTAGTTTCAAGAAACATAGAAAAGTGAGCAGATTTCTACATCTGACCTCCCTACTTTAAAAAAATTGGGTTTGTTCCTCAATAAAGATATACCTTGGCACTGAAATATGGATGGCTTCTTCAAACACCCCTAACAAATGTGCTTGGGGGGCCAACTTCACTGTGGAACAGTCCCTCTCCTTGTTTCTGCATACAGAAATGTGAGAGGTGAAGATACGGCTATGAAGCCATGTGTAAGAGAAGTGGGGTTCATTTACTCAGCTGGCTATGTCCCTCACTGGAAGTTGCTGTGAGTGCTTAAAATATCTTATACAAGATACTGGCATTGATGCTTGGTGAGAAATGGGTTATAGCTGCACCATATTAGGATGCCTCGGCTTTGTACTCCTGCGTTCCTGCATCCTGTGCTTGCTTAACCAGATACGCTGCTCAGTGAGCATTTGCCCATGCACCTGTGTGGCTTCCCACTTCCTGCTTAGTGAAAATGTATAAAAATTACTGCAGTAGCTAGTTCTGAGGACATAGCTACATCATGGCTAAAGTTTTCCTAGTGCTTAGTTTACTAGTATCATTGTTGAAGTGGTCACTCTGCCAGGGCTGTGACAGAAACTTTGAGGTACAACCTGGGAAGATAGCAGAATCTCCACTAGACTGCAACATCATTGGTCGAGATGTAGTCTTATACTGTACAAGTTTAGAAATGTGATATGAGATCTGGACATTTTTTCCACAAAACACTCAAAAAAAACGTCCCAATTGGAGCGGTGATTTTCACCAAAAGATGTTTTCTGTAATTTAAAGTGTAGAAACGGTTCGATAATGCTCAAGTGGAAAACATTTTGACAAGATTAAGCGAATTCAGACAGTTTTTCCTCAAAACGCTCTAAAACGTAAGTTACCGTATTTGATGATAACGTCCATCCAAGTCAAGTAGTAGCTCGTTACTCTTGACCAACTGCCTACGTGTAACAAAACAAGTTTCGATCTCTCCGAGTCTAAACAAAACTGTGCGGTCAGGAGTGAGAGCACTGCAGTCGCTATTAGCGCTGTCGTAGGTGTGGAATCCGTTAATATCACCACTACACCGCCCGAGTTTACTGAGACCACACCTGAGATTGAAGAAGATGATGGTAGTGTCGTCCGCACAGCATTATTCTGGTTCTCCATAGGAGTGGTGGCACTCATACTCATAGTGGTGGCCACAGTTTTATGTGTAGTTGCTATTTCAAAGATATTACAATTTTGGGTGTACTAATTTTTAAAAAATTTTTTTTGAAACAAAAGAAAAAATACAATCTCAATAGCAAAAGCTAATCCTGAGTTTTACAAATGAGTAAGTGAATGTGCATGTAGCAGATATATGAATTGTAAGATAGTTCAAGTGTGGTAGTTAAAGACCCTGTGAGGATTTGGTTAGGTACAATTTCTTAACTAAATGTTTAAATGACAAAAGAGAGGAAGAGGATCTGATGTATGGTGGAAGAGAGTTCCATAGTGCTGTGGCAGTGGGAACAAACGAAGATTGTATGGCAGAGGTGCGAGAAAACAGAATTAAGACATCTGATGGGTGGTAACGGCGAGAGGTTCTGAGAGGAATTAAGGCTGGTTGGATGAATTTTGGAGGAAGATAGATGAGGTTGTGTGTAATCTTGTAGAGTACTCTGTCTACTTCTTAAGCCATATCAATAAGCTATATAAACTTATAATGTGAAGTTATTTATTCACCTCTCCCACACATTATTTGACTTGATGCAATTTTGTCTACAAGTGAATTAACACCGTCACATTTTATGTCTGTAGTCTAACACGTCCTACCCAATAACATGTTCTCTTAGTCTTTCCTCGTGCAGTCATAATCTGAGGATGGAATTCTGCATCAATTTCTATCTGGGGATCTACACTTATAAAATCCTGACTATGTATCATTCCAGGCATAATTCAGATCAAAAGAATAGCCACCCGGGCCGAGGAAAACCCAGTCACCCGAGCTGGAACCTTCTGAAGTATAGTCACCCGAGCTAGATCTACATTGGGAATTGGAGAGCAATATGATCACACAGGCTCTGAATGCATTCTGAGAGAAAGCCCTCGCCCTAGTCCTAGCCCTAGCCCTAGCCCGAGCCGGGATCTTCTGAAGAATAGTCACCCAGGCCGGGATCTTCTGAAGAATAGTCACCTGGGCCGCGCTCGGGTGACTATTCTTCAACTGACCCCATAATTCACAATTACTGCCAGTACACACACGAGCATACACACAAACACACACATGCGCGCACACACATACACAAACGAACAAACAAACAAACACACACACACCAACACACACATGAATACATACACGCATACAAAGACATGCACGCACAGTACAGCATATTTCAAGTTTTCAAATGTAGAACTCACTACGACTCAAATTTTGATGTGCTAACATGATAGTATCAAATTTAATCCAAAACCTTTGTCTCTCAACACAATGAACTTTATTCTGTGTGTGTGTGTGTGCGTGAGAGAGAGAGTGTGTGTGTGTGTGGTGTGTGTGGTGTGGTGTGTGTGTGTGTGTGTCGAGAGAAACTCTCCCCTTGAGTTATTTAGGAATGCCATAATCTTTAGGAAAAGTCATCTCACAGAGTTTCATTTCAGAAAGACCCAATTTCTTGCAAAATACAATTACAAGTGAGATTTAAGAAGAAAGGTGGCATTAACTTGGCCAGTTGTGGGTTCTTGTATGGCTGTACCTCTGATCTAGATAGTGTGTGTGGGGTGCAATAAGAAACACTAGCCAAGAAAATAATAGTCTGCATTGATTATTGTTGCATGACCCTCCTCTCCCCCTACCTCCTATGCATTGGCTCATTAGACATGCCACCCTAATTGCTTACGATAAAAACAACACTGCTATCACAGTTCCTACGTGATATTCTGTACTGTTTATTCAAAACAGGAAATTGGCACTTTTATATAATGCTCGGTCAGGCATGTTTTAGGGATTGTGTCTTGCATTATTCTATGGATGCTTGCCCTAGTCCTAACCCTAATCCTAGTACACTTGCAGTTAGTCCTAGACATAGCTCTGACTCCAGCCCTAACCAGTTTTAGCCAAGATAAGAATTATGTTGGTTGATTGTTGTTGATTTTTCGGGTCAAGCTGATGTAGTGCTATATATGCAACCCATTTCTTGGCTAGCGAGGCAATGGCTAGGAGTTGGACCTGGAATAGAGCTAGGTGTAAGGCCAGGTTGATGATTTGGCTAGCGCAAGGTGAAATCAATCGATGCTGCAGATTATCAAACCTGCTACTGAACATCGGCATACCAGTTCATAGTATACTGAACATATAGTTGAAATGATGCACGTATAGTGCAGATTACTAACGTGTCTCTTCAGGTTTACTATTAGTTTTGATTCCTCATCATCTGGTGTCTATTTGAAGAAGAGCAAACAATACCATCTGCTATCTAATATTACTATTACTGCCTTCTACAATTATAATTACTTCCTCACTGCACACGTGATCATATGCCACTCCCCTCCTAACTAAAAGAAGTAAAAAAACCATTGTAGTAAAAAGGGTGTGTCCTTACTTTAGAGCTGCATAACTGCAACTTGTATAATATAAGCTTCAATTGGTATTTGTATAACATTACCAGTTAAGCAACCTAAATTTCAATTTGTGATGCCACCAGATTTTGAACACCACTACTGCTTTTATGAGTTCTTCACTTTTCCAGGTGATAGAATTTTATATCGTGTTATGACAAATTCTAATGTTTAAAAATATATATCTTAGAATGAGGCACTAAGTCACACTGCAAGTTTCAGCAGTCACCGAATAAGGAGTAGCCATGTTATTATAGTAACTGCGTAAATTGGTGAGATTTAGGTCCCCATCTTTGGGTGCATGTAACCTTGGTGTGGTTGTACCCACATTTAAAAATGTTAGTCCTAAAGAAAGCACACAGAGCTATATTTAAATAATAAGTATGTGGAAATGGATATCTCAAGAATGGGAACATCCTTTTCTATGAGCTCTTCATTTCCATCCAAACTTCCCTCTTGTGGCTCACTATGCTGTTATGAGGTGAGAGGTTTCTTGCTGCACCGTATTCAAGCAGATGGTATTGTTTGCTCTTCTTCAAATAGACACCAGATGATGAGGAATCAAAACTTAACTGGGAATATTTCTTATTTCCACTGTCTCATGGTGAACTTCATTTAACCACATTAACACTTTTTAAGCCTAAATTCTAGTTCCAGCTAGATGTGCTGGTCAGGCTGTGTTATAAAGTACTGCTAGAAAGCCAAGCAGGCTTTCTCACATGACATTACTTTCTTGCCTTCACAACACTCTCACCTGTCATGTAAAGTCACAATAATTAAATAGTGCTCACCACAACAAAACAAAAAAGAAGGAAACAGCTAATTCATCAACTTCAAGGCTAGCCCGAGCATGATGGTAATTATAACATTACACAGGCACATTGAGCTCGCTATATTTTGAGTGAACATTCATAGAGAGCTCCTAAGTCAACAAATACCTCTTGATTCCACTGGAGACTACCTCATCTAGTTTGATCACTTCACTTCTACTCCCCTCCCCCACAATGTCTCACTCCCATACCCCCCCCTCCCCCTCACTCCATCAAACTGATCTTTAACCCTCTCATTCACCCCACCCCCACCCTCACCCTTTGCCCTCTTTCCATTTCCGTTCCAAAATAAAATTGGAATGCTGCTTCTACTTTCACATGCACCTTCCATGGATGACACTAATTAACTGTGTCTCCTTCCATGAATGACACTAATTAACTGTGTCTCCTTCCATGAATGACACTAATTCAGTGTCTCCTTCCATGGATGGCACTAACTCACCATGTCTTATCATATTTTAGTTCCATATTAGAGCTAGGGTTCACTCTGGTTCCAGAGCCTACATTTTGTATTAATTTTTACATATCTAGCAGAAAATTACAAAGTAGCTAGCTACAGAATTGTTTTCAGCATCAAGTTCTGCAACATATCATTATATTTATCTCCATTACAAGGGCAAGCTGGTCAAATCAGATTTTCTGTAGTCTACGCGTCAAGCTAGAGGGTTAATTTTTAGTTTCAACTGAACATTTATTAGTCCTTAATTAACACCCCCATGATAAGTGAATGCTCATCTTTGCACTCCTGCATTCCTGCATCCGGTACATGCATACTTTGTTGAATTTCGTCTTCCAGATCTGCTGCTCAGAAAGTATTCTCCCACGCACCTGTGTGGGGGTTCCCACTTCCTGCCTAGAGAAAATGTATAAAAATCACTGCAGTAGCTAGTTCTGAGGACAACTGTACTCTAGCTATATGCATCATGGCTAAAGTTTTCCTAGTGCTTTGTTTACTAGTATCGTTGTTGAAGTGGTCACTCTGCCAGGACTATGACAGAAACTTTGTGGTACAACCTGGGAAGATAGCAGAATCTCCACTAGACTGCAACATCATTGGTCGAGATTTGATCTTACACTGTACAATTTCAGGAATGCGATACGAGATCGGATGGTTCTTCACCAAGTCTAGAACAAGCGCTGGAAAAACAAATGAGGAAGTTTCTAATCCCATAACAACTACTAGACAAGGCCAGAAAGTACATCTTCTTTGATTATTAGATCTTTCGATCCAGATATACACAATGGGTATTACTGGTGTAAAGTTACTGTATTTGAAGATTCAACAACGTCAATCTTCCATCCAAGTCAAGTCGTAGAGATTAAAGCTCGTTATACTCTTGATCAACTGCGTATGTGTAGCAAAACAAGTTTTGATTTCTCCGAGTCTAAAGAAAACTGTGCCGTCGGGAGTGAGAGCACTGCAGTCGCTATTAGCTTGGTCGTAGGTGTGGAATATATTGAAATCGCCACTACCCGCCCGCCATCGACCCGCCTGTCACTACTACTGAGACAGAAGAGGTTTCTTCTGACATTAAAGAGGGTAGCGTCGTCCGCACAGCATTAATCTGGTTGTCCGTAGGAGCGGTGGCACTCATACTCATAGTGGTGGCCATAGTTTTATGCGCAGTTGCTATTTCAAAGTATTGAAATTGGCACATTGTGGGTGCATTTTTAGACTTGTTAAGCCATAACTATATAAACGATGTCATACTATTATGTTAAGCTATTTCTTCACCTTTCTCTCTCCCACGCATTATTTGACTTGATGCAATTTTGTCTACTATAATATAGTGAAAAACCGTCACATTTTATGTCGGTAGTCGACCCAATATCATGCTCTGGGGAGGATGTGATGATGAGGTGTACCCCCATGGGAAACAGAGAACACAATGGACTCCCACAAAAGGAACTCCAGTCACTCAAATTGATTTAGTTTGACCGACACTCTGCATCATTTAAGGACCTCATAGACTTGGAACCGACCTGGGAGAGGTGCCTTCTTTCTGTGTTTCCCCCTGCAGTTATAATCTGAGAATGAAATTCTGCATTGCATCCTCAATTTAAAAAAATTATCTATAAAATCCTGCCTATGTATCACTCCAGACATAATTCAACAATTACTGCCAGTACACACACACACACCAACACACACGCATACAAAGACATGCACCAACAGCACAGCATATTTCAAGCTTTCAAATGTAGAATTCACTATCCTCATATTTTGATGTGCTCACATGATAGTATCAAATCTAATTCAAAACCTTTGTCTCTACACAAATAAACAGGATTGAACTTTATTCTCTGTGTTTGTGTGTGTGTATGTCTATGTGTGTGTGTGAGAGAGAGAGTGTGTGTGTGGTGTGTGTGTGTGTGTATGTCAAGAGAAACTCTCCCTTGAGTTATTTAAGAAGGCCATAATCTTTAGGAAAAGTCATCTCACAGTGTTTCATTTCAGAAAGACCAAATTTCTTGTAACATACAATTGCAAGGGAGATCCTAGAGATTTAAGAAGAAGTGGCATTAACCTGACAGCTGTGGATACTATTTATTTAAATGAATCTTTCCTTAGCTTACTTCATGTGCCTCTTGATCTAGAAGCTAGTGTGTGTGGGGTGCAATAAGAAACACTAGCCAAGAAAATAATATAGTCTGCATTGATTATTGTCGCATGTCCCTCCTCTCCCTCTCCCCTCCCCTTTCCCTACGCATTGGCTCATTAGACATGCCACCCTAATTGCTTACGATAAAAACAACTGCTATCACAGTTCCTATGTGATATCTGTACTGTTTATTCAAAACATGAAATTGGCACGTTTATATAATACTCGGTCATGCACGGATTGTTTATCTATGGATACTTTCTCTAGTCCTAACCCTAGTCTTGCAGTAGTCCTATATCTAGCTGTTGAGGGTTAGTCCATTCTAACTCTCAAGTGATGGTATCAATTGCTGCTATGCTTATGTAAATAGCACCCTTATCTTGCAATCAGAGAATTTAGATTATTAATGAAGACACAAGTTGCAATTACAGGACAAGGCAAAACTCCTGGAACCTCGGTCAGTCAGTGTTCTTATACCCTGACTTCCCAGGAAACAGGATGTCACACATTCTTACATACACTCAGCAAAGTTCCATATACTATAACTAGGTAGGTTGTTTGGTAAGACATAACTTGGTAATGTTCCCTCAGTACTCTATTTGTTAATGCCTAAAGGTCTTCCATGGTCCGTGTTGATGAATCTGCCCTCAACACTAGCTCTGAGTCCTCAGTCGAAATTGCAACCGCACACCTTCCTGACCATGCATGGACCTCACATACCTCTCCACCTTTGCACCATTCCTTGCCGATTTATAATAATTCAGCATATTCTTTCCGTTTACTTCCTCCTCCCGGTCCTTCTCATTTCTCACCTTCACTTTCCCCTTCCACTTGCGCACCGACCCAACCTCATTGTTTATCTCATACTTTCTCCTTAAGATCTCATATTCCCACCATCCAATTCCTCCATTCTCTCTTAGTTTATTTACAACAACTTTTACCAATCTGCTATGTACCAATCTGCTCTGTTCCACAATCTGCTCTGTTCCAACACCTCTAATCTCTTACCAAACAAACCCTTCATCTCTTCCCTTCTCTCCTCTAGCTTCCTCCAACTCATATCTTCCCGTATTGCCACTCCTGCTACTGTGTTACTTGCCCCCAACAGTCTCCTACCCACTCTCATCTGTGCTGACTCCAACTTCTTGCAAGCATTCCGTCCTCCTATCCGCCACTCATCCATACTAGGTCTCACTAGAAGCTCCCACATCATTCTCAGGGCCGTATATAGGAAAATTTGAACGTGGGGGGGGGGGGGGGGGGGGGGGGGCGATTATCTAAGAAAATTTGACTGGGGAGGCAGTTGTGTACCATTGGCCATAGGTGTGAAGTATGCAGAAGCTAAAACTATACTTCTATTTTGTGAAGTGCAAGTACATGACATTACAGCATTAGAGCACCTCAACAAAAACATACAGAAACGCAACAACAAAATTTAATGTTCACAGTACTGATTAAAAATTCACGAATGTGACAGAGTTATCAAAAAATTTCCCCATTGACTTGTCTCCAGTTAGCCTTTCCTTCATAAATATCATCTGATGATGCAGTGTCACGATGAATCAAGAGCACTAATTCACTCAACCTCTCATCTTTCATTGAAGAACGTGCCCAAAGCTTTAGACGACAAAGAGCAGAAAAAGATCTCTCACAAAATATACTTCCCACAGGTATAGTAAAAAGACTTTATTAATTGTGGGGAATGACTGAGGATTACACTCATAGAGAGCTGTACCTAGCCTCCTTTTAGGTGAAACAGATCCATAAAGCTTTTTCCATTTAGTTATTTCAACAGGAAAGTCAGTCTTCTCTTCCAAGGACATAAATTTCCCATGATAAGAAGTGTCAATTTTATTGCTACTCAGTTTGGATAAATATAGCTTGTGCTCATTGGAAAATAGACTGCTCAACGACATGGTCACTCAATAAATGGGTAATATACATTGATTCTGTAGTAATCAGAAGGAGTCTGGCTAACATGTCCTGCATTGGCTCGATGGCGCTGAACAGTAGCAGTTCGTAGTTTCACAATTGTTAAATTAATAGACAAGGCTAGCATTTCAATTCTGCTCCAAACTTTCTCCCAGCAGTCATTTTTTCTGGCATCCTGAATGCATTTCTTTGCATTGTTTACATCCCTGTAGGCTTCTGCAAGATCACACTGTTTATCTTGTAAAGCTAGTATCACTGAAAACTAAGGAAACAAAGAACTGCCTGTGATACAACCAGTGCGACAACAAATTGGCTATCTTCTAGATGCCGCATATATGTGACATATTGGGCTATAAGAGCTAAAAGAGTCCTCACCCTTGCAGTTCAACGGGTGGCACAAAATTTAGGCACATGATACCTCCTTGAACCTGCTTCTATTTCAGTCAAAGATTCACTAAGCTCATCATCATCTTCAATAAGTCAAGAAGCTCTTTTCCTTGGTCAGTAGATGCAACTTCAAAAAAAAATTCTTTACACTTGGCTCTACCAGATAAAAACCATGTCATTTTTGGATATCATCAAAAAGGTTACGGATAATGGCACACCCGTTACAACTTCTGCAAAAGGCAAGATTCAAAACATGTGAACGGCAGTGAACATATGTGGCATGGGGATATTTTTCAGATACTTTAGCCTGTACTCCATTTCTACTTTAACTCATTACAGAGGCTCCATCATACACTTGACCAACTAGAAAATACATGTTCAATCCCCATTGCTCAAATGTAGAGAGCAAAGCATCAGCAATCATTTGAGCATCCATCTTTGCAACCCCAGGAATCTTCATAAACTTCACAATTATTAACAAACCTTGCACAGATACTAACATGTTCCACATTTGAAAGGTCTTCAGTTTCATCAGCCAAGAGACTCCAGTATGATGAAAACATTGACAAAATATTCATTAATAGCGCTTCGCATATGGAAATTACTAGGGGTGATGTATAATTACCTAGCATTTTTAGAAGCATGCTGAAAAAGCTCTTTAAGATCTGTGTCAAACTGTGACTTCCAGTTCACAAAAAAGCGAAGTTTCTATCTTTAGTTTTTGTGATCTTGTTCCAATTACCTCGAAAAGCAATGCCTCTCTTACCAAGAGCTACAACCGCATCAATGAATGACAAAATGCCCTTCTTAGTATGGGCCTGCTGAATTCCCACTACTTTGGCCATTAGTGAAGCAACATCTAAACCAGGTTGTTGAGTTTTTAGGAAAAGACAAGCTTTCCCATCTGCTAGCTTGTGCTTCACTTTCCTTGTGCTTATCAAATAAGCTGCTCTTCTTACCGAGAGCTTTCTTTCATTTATTAAAGCCCAGGGGGGAAGAAAACGGGGATTTGGTGTCTACACTTGCAAAGCACAGGAATGGCAGACAGTATGCACTATCATTTGATATGCTATAACGCAGCCATGGCCTATTTACTGTCCAGCTTACACTAAATCTTCTCCCTGAAGTGACAGGGAACACAAAATTAGGTGGGAATTTAAACTTGGACGTCAAGAGTGTTAGCTTGTCATCGACATCCAATAAGGAATGCTTTCCAGCATAAAGTGCTGGCAGCCAGATGGCAAATATATTTTTTGCACTGCTAGCACACTGACAGCTAAAATTAACAGGCTGATGTTTTAATTATCATACATGTACTGATTATGTGACTCTTGACATCCAAGCCCACCTAATTTTGGGGGGCCTCTGAATTTTGTAGCAGGGGGGGCGACTGCCCCCCCTGCCCCCCCTTAAATACGGCCGTGCATTCTTCCTCTGTCTACCTCCACCTGCCATTCACTCTACTCATCCATGTCACCTTTCCAACCCACTCTTCTGCCTTCTTTGCCATGTTCTCTAACTGAACATTACCCCTTAGTTTCCTATCAAACAATACTCCCAAGTACTTGAATTCTTTGACCTCTTCCAATAATATCTCCTCACCAATCCTCCAATGCTATTCTGCTTCCTTCTTCCCTAACTACAATGATGACCTTGCTCTTCTTGCTATTAAATTTCATCTTCCACCTTACACATAATTATGCCTGTACCACATCCAACATAGCTTGCAGTTCCACCCCTGAATCAGCCAAGTGCAGATTACTAATTGCCTCTTCGGGTTTACTATTACTGTCTGCACTCAACATTAATTTATTCCTCCACGTTGCCTTCTACAATTATAATTGCTTCCTCACTGCACACGTGATCATATGCCACTCCTCCTAACTAAAAGAAGTGAAAAACTATTGTATATGGTAAAAAGTGTGTGTCCTTACTTTAGAGCTACACAACTGCAACATGTATAATATAAGCTATATTAGCTTCAATTGGACTTTACTAGTTAGCTATATATATATCTACAAGCAACCTTAAATTTGGAGACCTAAATTTCACGAATTTGTGACGCCAACAGATTTTGAACACCACTACTGCCTTTGTGATTATAATTTAGTGCTTCACTTTTCCAGGTGACAGAATTTTATATCGTGTTATGACAAATTCTAATGTTTAAAAATATATATTTTAGAATGAGGCTTATACTGACACTAGGTCACACTGCAAATTTCTGCAGTTCAAGGCACAGTAGCCATGTTATTATAGTAACTGCGTAAGGTTTAGTCCCCATCTTTGGGTTCATGTAACTTTGGTGTGGTTGTATATAAAAGTACCTACATTAAAAATCTTAGTCCTAAAGAAAGCACACAGAGTTATGTTCAAATAATTGTTAAATATTAAGTAGGTGGAAGTTATGGATCTGTCAAGAATGGGAACACCCTTTTCTATACTTATCTATGAGCTCTTCATTTCTTCCCTCTTGTGACTCACTATGTTGTTATGAGGTGAGATTTTCTTGATGCACCCTATAATATATGTGCCATTGTATTAAAACTAGTAGAACAATAGAAAGCTAAATTTTATAGATATTGTTTGCTCTTCCTCCAACAGACACCAGATGATGAGTCAACACTTAACTGATATTTCCACCGTCTCATGGTGAACTTCATTAACCACATTAACACTTTTTAAATTCTAGTTCCAGCTAGATGTGCTGGCTAGACTGTGTTATAAAGTACTGCCAGAAAGCCAAGCAGGCTTTCTCACATGACATTACTTTCTTGCCTTCACAACATTCTCACCTGTCATGTAAACTACCAATAATTAAATAGTGCCCACCACAACAAAACAAAAAAGAAGGAGTGCCAATTCATCAACTTCATCAACTTCAAGTCCAGCCTGAGCATGATGGTAATTATAACGGCACATTGAGCTCGCTATATTTTGAGTGAACATTCATAGAGAGCTCCTAAGTCAACAAATACCTCTTGATTCCACTAGAGAATACCTCATCACTTCGCTTCTACTCCCCTCCCCCACAATCACCCCACCCTTTAACCTCTTCCCATTTCCATTCCCAAATAGAATTGGAATGTTGGTTCTGTTGGTACTTTCACATGAAACCTTCTATGGATGACACTAATTCACTGTCTCCTTCCATGGATGACACTAATTCACCGTGGATGACAATAATTCATCGTGTCTCCTTCCATGGATAACACTAATTCATCATGTCTCCTTCCATGGATGACACTAATTCACCGTGTCTCCTTCCATGGGATGACAATAATAATTCACCGTGTCTCCTTCCATGGATGACAATAATTAACCGTGTCTCCTTCCATGGATGACAATAATTCACCGTGTCTCCTTCCATGGATGACAATAATTCACCATGTCTCCTTCCATGGAGATATTGGTGTTGTCTCTGCATGTTTTTGTGCTGATATTTGGTGTTGTCTCTGCATGTTTTTTTGCCGATATCAGCAAAAGGAACCAATGACCATCGATATTGCCCCTCTGGCTGAGGCAAAAATTAAATTCGTTCTCTCCCCGCCTCACTTTCATTCTCCTAGTAATATGTTTATCTAGTTATATCCTCCACTGCTCACTAGGATAAGTCCATCACTGCCTTGGGGAGGGCTCTGGTGGAGAGGTGGCTGCTGTTCACCCAAACGTTAATTCACCGTGTCTCCTTCCATTGATAACACTAATTCATCGTGTCTCCTTCCATGAAAGACACTAATTCACAATGTCTCCTTCCATTGATAACACTAATCAGGGGAGGCTCCACCTTTTTTAAAGTGGTCCGGCGGACTTTGCTCATTATGTCTAGTGTTGAGTAGTATGTGGGCAGGGTGTATTCCCTCCCTTGCTGAGTGCAAAGTTTTCATTATAATTATATACATATATACAATTATATAGGTCATATATATATAGCTAGTTATTTTCATTTCATTTATTATTATATACATAAATTATATACAATTAGGAATTATATATATGTCTTCATTTATTATATATACATACAATTAGGAATTATATAGGTTATAGTTATTATTATATACATATATTATTGTAGGGAAGTCTATGTTTAGGATTCCCTGCGAGGTTCTGCGTCACCGTTGTATCTCTTCTACCCGATAGAGAAAGAGAATTGAAACTTCATGAAAGACAGAGAGTATCAATACAACGAACAAAAGGTGATCATCAATTCGAATATATATTATTAAAAGTCAAGGGAGTTATGTCCCGATTACTGTTCCGTAATCGCGCCGCCACACAGCTCCCCCCAGAACTGACTTGATCTTAATGAAGCTGAATCGTCCACGGGTAGCTCAGTCCAAAAACCTTGTCAGTATTCTTAAATCTTCATCCGGAGCGTGTACTTCCTAGGATTGGGGTACTTCGTATCCCGTACGATGTGTCAGGGGAGCGTTGAGTTGGCAGGACAGTGGGCTGTGCTAAGAGACGTTGAGGGGGGTGACCACAGCGTGGTGGCTGGCCAACTGGACCTCGGCAGACTCATCAACATGTGCAATTTTCAGCCTATCGATCGAGATGGTCTCCTCGCGATGGCCGACCTGGACTTTGAAGAATTTGTCCCCTGTGGTCAATACACGAAATGGGCCATCGTAAGGTGGCTGTAGGGGTGATTTGTGGCTGTCGTGACGAATGAAGACAAATTTGGCCAAAGAGAGGGAGGCCGGAATTGAGGTTGTGGGAGAGCTATGGTGCACTGGGGGGACCGGTCTGAGTTCTGCCACATTGTCACGGAGGCGGCGGAGAAGTTCCGGAACTGGTTTGCCCTGTCCATGGCCCACAAACTCACCGGGGACAGTGAGTGGCGATCCAAACACTAGCTCTGCTGGGGATGTACCTAGGTCCTCCTTCGGCATGGTCCGGAGTCCTAGCATGACCCAATGAAGGTCTGATGTCCACGAGGGCGATTGACAGCGTGCTTTGAGGGACGCTTTCATGCTTCGATGGAACCTTTCCACAAGGCCATTCGCCTGGGGGTGGTAAGCCGTAGTCCGATGCAGTTTGGTTCCGAGGAGGTCGGAGAGATCTTGCCAGAGTTGAGATGTGAACTGGGGTCCTCTGTCAGAGGAGACATCGGAGGGAAGGCTAATCCATCCACTCAAGAAGGCATCAGCCACGTCTTTGGCTAGCCAGGGGAATTGCTTCTGGCCAGTGAGTGACTCTGTCCACTACTGTGAGGAGGTGGGTGAAACCTTTAGATAGTGGGAGTGGCCCTACGAGATCCACATTCACATGGTCGAATCAGAGTATGGGCTTGTTGTACTCAGATAGTGGAGCATGATGGTGGAGGTTGACTTTGGCTCGTTGGCAAGTGATGCATGTCCTGGCCCATTCTCCGACCTGTCGACCAAGGCCGTGCCAGACATACTTGCGGGCTACCAGCTTGCGGGTTGCCCATATGCCTGGATGGCTGAGGCCATGAAGGGTGTCGAAAATGCGACGGCGGAAAGAGACAGGTACGAGAGGATGTGGTCGACCAAGAGACACATCACAAACAGGATTGTGTGATTGGGTCCAAAGGGAATGTCCTTAAGTTGAAGGCCGGTGATTGCTGTCCGGCAGGCAGCCATATCGACTGGGTCTGCGAGCTGCGCAGTTGCAAGGGCGGAGAAATCAATGCCTCCACTGATGGCCGCACGGGAAAGAGCGTCTGCTACCACGTTGTCTTTGCCTGCCACGTGTCTAATGTCCACGGTGAATTCTGAGATCGCTGAGAGCTGGCGCTGTTGTCTTGCAGACCAGGCATCCGAGATCTTACCAAGGGCAAACGTGAGTGGTTTGTGGTCGGTAAACAGTGAGAACTGGCGTCCTTCCAGGAAATACCTGAAGTGACGGATAGCAGCGTGGGCAGCAAGCAATTCTCTGTCGAATGCACTATATCAGGTCTGGGCCGGCTGGAGCTTGCGGCTGAAAAAGGCTGTGAATTGCTCAAGAGTGCCTCCAATGGCCATATCTGAAGCATCAACGGTTACAGCCGTGGGAGCATCTGCACGGGGATGGACCAGGAGGGCAGCAGAGGCCAGAGCAGTCTTTGCATCACGGAATGCTTTGTCCATGGTGGTCGACCATTTCACCGGAGAGGTCCTGGCGGGACGGCCAACCAAAGCAGTGTAGAGAGGATGAAGTAGCTGGGCAGCGGCAGGTACAAACCTGTGGTAAAAGTTAATTACTCCGAGGAAGGCTTGCAATTCCTTGATTACTGCCGGGTGGGGGAAATCTTGTATGGCTGTCACCCGAGTTGGCATGGGTCGTATGCTCTTGGCATTGACCACATGGCCGAGGAAGGTTATCTCATCGACACCGAAGACACACTTGCCTGGGTGAATGACGAGGCCGTGCTGTTCAAGGCGATCGAAAACGGCAGTGAGATCCCGAAGATGCTCATCGGGGGAGGAACTGGCTACCAGGATGTCATCTAGGTTAAATGAATACACCCTGCAGACCCCGCAAGACCGTGTCCATAAGTCTCTGAAATGCTTGGGCTGCGTTTGCAAGGCCGAAAGGTGTTCGCAAAAACTCGAAAAGGCCAAAAGGAGTAATCACTGCTGTCTTGGGGATGTCCATAGCACGTACCGGAATCTGGTGATAGCCCTTGATCAGGTCAATCGATGAGAAAATGGTCATACCAGCGAGTTGGCCGGCGAAGTCTTGGATATGAGGCACCGGGTAGCAGTCAGTCTTGATGCTGCCATTGAGACGTCTAAAGTCCCCGCATGGGTGCCAACCACCACCAGGTTTGGGTGCAATGTGAAGTGGGGACGCCCATTGACTGGAGGAGCGCCGGACGATCCCAAGGTCTTCCATCTCTTTGAATGCAGCCTTTTCGACAGCGAGTTTGTCGGGGGACAAACACCGGGCTGGCAAGCGGAGAGGAGGAGACTGACCAGTATCGATACAAAGCTCGACCCCATGGGGGACCCTGTCCTTGCGAAAAGACAACTCAGTGAGTTTTGGCCTAGAGGCGAGTAGGTTGGCATAGACATTGTTTATCTGAGGAGGTTTGATTACGGTCAAAGGTATACTGGTTGACACACAATGCTGGGTGCGGCGATGGTGGCATGCGTGGCAGAGTGAACGAGGCATTGTCCTCCCAGGTCGACTAGCAGTCCATTGTCACATAAGAAGTCTGCCCCGAGGATGGCCTGGTTCACGTCAGTGACGATGAAAGACCCTTGGAAGTGCTTGCTCCCAAACTGGAGTGGAATGCGACGTGTGCCATATGTTTTAATTTCTATCCCATTGGCTGCCACTAGTGGGGCAGAATGGGCAGAGGAAGCGGCTGCGCGGTGGTCAGCAGGAGAAGCCGGGATGAGAGAGACTTCTGCACCAGTGTCGATGAGGAAGGAGCGTCCCAAGGCCCTATCCTGGACATGTAGAAGCCTTGAGGTTGTTGCTCCAGCCACCACAGCTACTGGTGGCCGGCGTTGGCGTTTCCCACTGGCGGTGTCTTAGCTAGGGGAATATGGGCCATCTGGCAGTTGTTCTGGGTGCATCTCCTTGCCTCCGTTCCATACCACCCACAGACTGGTGTTGGTCTTAATCCTGCGCTTTTGGCATTTGTGATCGATGGCTGCAGCATCGACGTTGCCAACAAGTGATGATGGTTGGTTCAGGCGGGCACCACAGAGCATGAAGTAGGCATCGGCTTGCTCAGCCAGCTGATGGGTTGTCAGAGCCGTAGAACGAGCCAGGTGGTTTTGGAAATCTGCTGGAAGCTGTCGTAGGAAAAGGGCCTTAAACAGGATGTGCTCGGAATCCTCTCCAGTGGGTAGTGATGCAAGCATCTTACTGAGGAGTGCTGATGGTGTTCCATCACCCATCTCAGGCCAGTCTAGAAGACTCTTGCTCCTCTCCAAGGGCATTCGACCAAACGGGAAAGGAGGCGATCTTTGATGGCTTGGTAGCGAGTGCCATCAGCAGGGGGGTTCCTGATGATGTCGATCACCCTGTCCATGACCTGGCCCTTGAGTGCTGCCACCACGTAGCTGTATTTGGTCTGGTCCTGGGTAATGGCAGGAACGTGGAGGTTGAATTCCGCTTCGATGGCTATAAACCAGTATTCGATCCTGTCAGGCGAGAACTCTGGTAGTTTGAGGGCGACTGCATTGACTGTAGCTGCCATTAAAGCATCTGCAAGTGCTTGTGCTTCAGCCATAATGCCGAAGAGGAAGGAACGCTGTGGACGTGGACGTCGTGGTCAGGGAAGTCTATGTTTAGGATTCCCTGCGAGGTTCTGCGTCACCGTTGTATCTCTTCTACCCGATAGAGAGAGAATTGAAACTTCATGAGAAAGACAGAGAGTATCAATATAACAAACAAAAGGTGATCATCAATTCGAATATATATTATTAAAAGTCAAGGGAGTTATGTCCCGATTACTGTTCCTATTGCGCCGACACAATATACAATTAGAATTATATAGGAATTATATATATAGGAATTTTCATTTATTATATATACATACAATTAGGAATTATATAGGTCATAGTTATTTTCATTGTTTCAAAACTTTCCAAAAAGTCTGTGCTATACTGAGTAATTTTCCCCTTAAATACAAACTGAATAATCTTCTCCTTCCATTATATTTTTGAGCATAGACAATTCAACTTGCAAGTCTTCTTTGATGACCAAAATGCTCAATAATATCTTAGAGTGAGTTAGGAATTGTGTCTCCCAAAGCAACTTTTTCAAAATTTCTTCCATTTTAGAATATAAAATAAAAGCATGGGCAAACCTACATTCAATTTCACCAATCAAATTTCGAAGTAAAGCCCACGATATATAGTTTCCACTGTGTCGTCATGATGAGTATTTTGCCATACTCATCTATGCGGGCAGGGATTCTTCTTCGATGAGGTAAAATGGGTTCATCAACATCTAAATCAGAAGCCTTGGCTTGCATCTTATCCCAGGATTGGTCAAAGTAACTGTCAGATCTCCACTCTTTTAAGCTAGAAAGAGTTATTGATGCGAATTTTCTTGTTTCACTAATGGTCTTCCTTTGAAGAGCTTTACTCAGCAGATAAGGAAAACATTTCAGCTACAAATACGCCAAAAAGAAAGGAAAACTTCATAGTAGCTAAAATAACACATGCTGTGGTAGCAGCCTCAACATTTCCACTGTGATATCAGATAGAACAACAGAATAATTGGAGAGAATAGATCGAAGTGATTCAGCTCTAACTGTCCCGAGTTGGACAAAGAGGTTTGAGATCAGGAATTTCTTTCTTTCTGATTTCAGTTTTTGGAGCATGGATTTCTTTTTGGCACTATATTTGAACATTTTGGACAACTCAAGGACTGTATCAAACGTGTCTCATGGTTTTGATAGAGCAACAGGTATCAGTGTCCCATACAATAAATGTATACTACTCTGGACTCAATTCTTTGGATTTGTGTTGACACTCCTGATCCTCTACCAGACATGTTGGAAGCCCCATCATAACACTGACCTCTGCATTGATGTAGTGAAAGTAGCACGAAGTAACACATCTTTGATTAAGCATGTCAACTGGTCAGAATTGGTCAACTGTCTCATCTGCACTGATAGAATACCAATGACTAGCACAAATATCCTTAAGAATTGACCGTTGGGATATAATCCTCACCATCTCATTTTGTATATCATGGGAAGTGTAAGATTTTGTTTTCTGTAACCAAGATTTAAATTGTCACAATCACTTGAACGTAGCTTCAGTAGCTGAAGAAGGTTTCATCTCTCCTCACAGTGTCCACGCAATGCCAATCCTTGCCGAGCAAGATACTGAACTGAATTTTGAGGCAATATCTGGAAGCTTCCTGTTCAGAAACAACTTGTTTCTGAAGCTGGACACTGACATCTGCCCCTTTCAAGTGGTGTTCCCACTTCATAATGGATTCTCTGTGACATGCACTTTGGTGGTGTTGCTGAAAGTATCGAGCAGCATCTTTCCAATTGGTATACCCGGTTGTGATAAATGCAGAATTTTTTTTCGTTGAGAAAGCAAGGCATAAATATTTGGACAAATGAAACAGTAAGCCCTTTCATTACTTTTTTCCCAGTGAAGCAAAGATGACCACATCACATTATCAAACCAAATAGCCTTGAAGGACCGGTACTCAGGTTTCTTTTTCCCAAACAGTTCTTTGGGGGAAGGTATTCTGAGAACATGTTTGACAAGGTTTATTTATGACCCCAAACTCTATTCCAGAATAACCTAGCTGCTGTTGTTCAGAATCTACTTCCTCACCGAAGAATGGGAGGCCTCAGTAGGGCTAGGGGACACAGTAGCTGATGCTCTTTGACAATCTTCTTCCTTAGTCAAAATGAGATCTTCCTCGGCCAAACAGAGATCTACATCAGACAAACTGTGATCTTCATCAGGAAACCCAAGATGAATAGAATCTTTGCATTTTTTCTCTACTTCCAGTGGCACAGTGACTTGATCTTGCCAGTGACTTGATCTTCACTGGCTCCTGAATTATTCTTAACAGGAGGGACTGCTGCTGTGGTCATGGCATGTGCCTACAAATATCTATGAGACTTTAACTAATAAGCAATGTGTTAATTATAACACCTAATCATGTGATTGTGTTTAATCACAGTGCCTAATAGACCAAGCCTAGTATAATTATAGCAGCTGCAGTTTAGCTACAGTGAGCTTTCTTATGACTCTCCTACTGAATTGAAAGAGGCTTCAGCCTTGATTTGGTGTTTGTTGTTATTGTTGCATAGCTTCCAACTTTCTTCAATTGTGACAGCTAGCTAATTGCATTTTCACACTCTAGCTAATTGCATTTTCACACTCTAGCTAATTGCATTTTCACACTCTAGCTAATGGCATGTTTTCATACAGAGCTAGCTGCATCTTTATCACGAAAACAACTTCGGGTTGAAGGGTTTAATAGTTGGCCCATCTTTTTATAGCCTTTAGATAATACCTTTAGATAATATGCTTTTACAATGTATGATTTTATCCATAAATTATATCCATGGATGCAATGTGTCTCCATCCATGAATGACACTAATTCACCGTGTCTCCTTCCATGGATGACAATAAATCACGTGTCTCCTTCAATGGATTGCACTAACTCACTGTGTCTCCTTCCATGGATGCAATGTGTCTCCTTCCATGGATGGCACTAATTCACCATGTCTCCTTACATTGAAGACACTAATTCACTGTGTTTCAATGGATTACACTAATTCACCGTGTCTCCTTACATTGAAGACACTAAATCACTGTGTTTCAATGGATGACACTAATTCATGTGTCTCCTTCCATGGATGACACTAATTCACCATGTCTCCTTACATGGAAGACACTAATTCATGTGTCTCCTTCAATGGATGACACTAACTCACTGTGTCTCCTTCCTGGATGACATATCATTATATTCCATTACAAGGGCAAGTTGGTCAAATCAGATTTGCAGTAGTCTACACGTCAAGCTAGAGGGTTAATTTCAACTGAAGATTTATTGGTCTTTCACCCCCAATGCTCGTCTTTGCACTCCTGCACTGCATCCCGATGCACACTTTGTCGAATTTTGTTTTCCATATCTGCTGCTCAGAAATTATTCTGCCACGCACCTGTGTGGCTTCCCACTCACTTCCTGCCTAGTGAAAATGTATAAAAATCACTGCTACTTCTGCAGACAACTCTACTCTAGCTACATCATGGCTAAAGTTTACCTAGTGCTTAGTTTACTAGTACCGTTGTTGAAGTGGTCACTCTGCCAGAGCTGCGACAGAAACTTTGTGGTACAACCTGGGAAGATAGCAGAATCTCCACTAGACTGCAACATCATTGGTCGAGATGTAGTCTTATACTGTACAATTTCAGGAATGCGATACGAGATCGGATGGTTCTACACCGAGTCTAGAACAAGTGCTGGAAAAACAAATGAGGAAGTTTCTAATCCCATAACGACTACTCAGACAAGGCCGGACAGTACATCTTCTTCTTTGATTATTAGATCTTTCAATCCAGATATACACAATGGGTATTACTGGTGTAAAGTTACTGTATTTGAAGATTCAACAACGTCGATCTTCAATCCAAGTCAAGTCGTAGAGATTAAAGCTCGTTATACTCTTGAAGAACTGCGTATGTGTAGCAAAACAAGTTTTGATTTCTCCGAAACCAAAGAAAACTGTGCCGTCGGTAGTGAGAGCACTGCAAACGCTACTGCCTTGGTCGTAGGTGTGGAATATATTGAAATCGCCACTACCCCACCCGCCACCGACCTGCCCGTCACTACTACTGAGGTTCCTTCTGACATTAAAGAGGATAGCGTCGTCCGCACAGCATTAATCTGGTTCTCCGTAGGAACGGTGGCACTCATACTCATAGTGGTGGCCATAGTTTTATGCGCAGTTGCTATTTCAAAGTGTTGAAATTGGCGTGCATTTTTAGTTTTGTTTCAACTTTGTCTACTTGTCTATAACTATAAGCTATGTCATATTATTATGTGAAGCTATTTATTCACCTCTTCTCTCTCCCACGCATTATTTGACTTGATGCAATTTTGTCTACTAGTGAATTAAGACCGTACAGGGCCGTAGCAAGCAGTTTTGATGTGGTACGGCCAGGAAGTGAGTGTGACCATGGGTGTGGCAGGATGTGGTTACATTTTATTACTGATTGATTGTTTATTGCTGTGGATTTTGGCTGGGACACAAGTCCAGTAGTGAGACACAAGTCCAGTAGTGAGTTTGTGTGAATGCAAGTCCACCATGTTGTTAAATTGTATTGCATGACAAGACTGTATTGTAATAATGCTGATTTATTACACCTGTGATCTGAACTACCTACAAATTCATTTACGATAACCTTGAGATCCAGTGCATCAGTTTTATCCTTATGAACATGAAGAAGCATAAAGTAATTCGGGTGTTCCTGCTTCATCGCACGAAGATACGTCTTTACTCTCCTTAGGACACTAAAAGACCTTTCAGAAGATGCATTGGTGGTAGGCATGACCAATATAGGGTTTGACGGAAGACAAAAGTGTCAACTGACCAGAGGAAAGTGAAAGGAAGTAACTCTTGACATCAAAAATGTTGAATTTGTTCATCTCAGTGTCTCCTACTGGCTTGTCCTTATTCTTTTTATCTTGATTCCCACGATACAAGCGTGGCAGTACGCAACCTCATCATAGGTAATGAATGTAATTTCGAGAACCAAACGCAGACTTACCAACTGTCCCGGGATTCTCCCGGAATTCTGGAACTTGTCCCGGTGTCACAGGAAATCTGACATCCCCGTATCCCCATTCCAAATTTCCTCGCACCCCCGTATAGAATTTCCTAAGGATATTGATTATACGCCCTAGGAAATATTTCATCCCACCCGATCACATTTCCAGAGAGAAGAGAAGATAAGAACACCTGCGAGGAGACTATCTATGAGGAGCTGCACGATTATATTTCAAAGAGCCAATATCCACCTGGAAGTAGCAAGCAGGAGAAATGTGTAATCAGAAAGCGTGCCAAAAACTTCCAGATTGTGGATGGAATCATTCACTATAAAGGCAAAGAAGGACTTGACGAGTTGTAACTAGCTGTAAGATGAAGCGGAAGATACTCAAAGCTTGTCATGATGACTTAGTTGGAGGATGTCACTTTGGTAGAGATAAAACATTAACAAAAGTATCTGGCGCTACTACTGGAAAGCGATCAAGCAGGATGTTGATGACTGGGTAAGTAAAATTACAGTACGTTTTGTACATCACTCTAGTATACCCATTGCATGATCTTAGTTGAATTAAACAATGTCCTTTAGGTGAAACGATGTGAAGTGTGCCAACGGAGTAAACGGAAACCATCCTATTCCAGTGTCAGACACATGGAGGAAAAAAATTGGAATAGACCTTATCGAGTTGTCTATCAGCAAAAGTGGAAATCATTATTGCATTACGCTTACTGATTACTTCTCAAAATGGGCTGAAGCTTTTCCAATAGGAAGCGAAGCATGTTGCTGCTTTCCTTTACCGCATGATCCTTAGACATGGATGTCCTCAGGAGATTGTATCCGATCAGGGTAGGGAATTTTGCAACAAGATTGTCGATTCCCTTGAAGAGTTCACTGGATTTAAGCACAAGATCACTAGTGCTTACCATCCTCAATCAAACTGACTGGATGAGCGTTTTAATCAAACGCTGAAGAAGTAGCTCCAGAAGCTCGCTAACGATCACCAGGATGACTGCGATGAACTTATAGATAATATCCTATTTGCTTATCGGTCGAGTCGCCAGGATTCCACCAAGTGTACTCCATTTCTTTGGGACGAGAAGCTCGTCTCCCCATTGACATCTCTCAAGTGCATGGCGAACCTGATGAACTAGACTTAGACACAAAAGTACAAAGAATGCTTGAGTTTCAGAAAAAACTTCATGAGCAAGCATATGCAAATATTGAAAAAGCCCAAGCCGTCAAAAGCATCAATATGAGTCAAAGCACAATACCAATATACTAAAATCAAGATTGGTGACAAAGTGCTTGTCAAGTCGATGAAGAACGAAGGTTGTAAGGGTGGAAAACTTGAGCCTCAGTTCCCTGGAGGTCCACATACAGTTGCGGAAGATATCGGGAAAGGTCGCTATCATCTTAAGGGCCACAAAGATGACTTGCTGAAGACAGCAATCAATTGCCACCGCCTTAAGATATGGTATGATCCTGATGGGAGAAGACTGAATTGCCATGACAACAATGAGGTAAGATGGTTATAGACAAATAATGTATATAATTATGATGACAATATGGTATTAACAATTTGAAAAGCTGGTTTATGCTGTCAAATGTTTTTTTAAATAAACATAGCTCTGTAATTATTTGAAGAGATGGTTATGCTGTCAAACATTTGTTGTTATAAACATGTTAGCTCTGTAATTATTTGTCTCTTCCCCCTGCCCCTCCCCAAAACAACAATAACAACAACTAAACACTATAGGATGCTGCAGGTGCTGATGAGAATACTGACCCATCAGCTGATCAACATAAGCCTTTACCTGTAAGGCTTGCAAAGAGACCCCTGTTACCCCTACCAGTAACTGAACAAAAGCGTCAGAAACTAGATGTGGATCCAGTGATAGTTACCAGTGGAGAGGATGATGAAATTGTTATTGATGGCTGCTGGCAGAAAATTGGAGGAATCGAACTGAATGATGAAGACAAAAATGTACTGCTAAATGGCAGATGGCTCAATGACAAACTGATTCATGCAGCACAGATTCTCATGAAACATGACCTGGATCTACTTCCTGTTAGCTCCTTGCAAAGTCCACTTCTTGGACAAATGCTCAGTTTCAACATCGCCAGTGATGAATGCGTCCAAATACTCCATTCTGGGGGTAATCATTGGGTGACAGTAAGCACTGTTGGCATTCAACATCCCACAGTTCGAGTATATGACAGCTTATCCACTTCTCTCACATATACTCTACAAAAGACAAATAGCATCACTTCTGCACACTACAGAAGAAAAAATTACTTTGGAATATGCCAATGTGCAACAACAGCCAAACTCTGTAGACTGTGGGCTATTTGCAGTCGCTTTTGCTATGGCTATTTGCAATGACCAGAGCCCAGAAGAGCAGTTTTTTGATGTGGGTCATATGAGGCGGCATTTGTACAACTGTATCAAAGACAAGCTAATAAAGCACTTCCCATCAAAGAAGAGGAAATGTATCCACATGACGAAGAAGGTTGAAGTAATGAAAGTCTTCTGTCACTGTAGATTGCCAGCGAATGAGGATGGAAATAAAATGGTCTCATGTGACAGCTGCTTGGAATGGTTCCGTGACACTTGTCAAACCGTCCCTCAAGATGTGTAAAGTAATCCAGACTATAAATGGTGCTGTAGTCAATGTAGTCATAATTAATACTGTAACTGTTCTATAAACATTCAAAATTGTCTATATAGTACTATGGGGTACTAAATATCCTGGCTTTGCATAGTTATATCTATCTATTTATAAATATAACTGATTCAGATTGTAGTTGTCATGATATATATAAATTGATCGATGCCAATGATTTCATAAGCCTCCAATGACAAGCAGGAGGTATTGCTTCAGGCCATGACATTAATGGTGGACATCAATGTCAGAAGGTGTGGTTATGCTGTGCCTTCCACCCTATACAACACACTGTATTCAGCCCCTTACTGTTAGTTTTTTGAGTCTCTCAAAGCTCATTGATTAGCCTGTCATGGCCATAAATTATGGTAAAAAATCCTGGTCGGGTTGTGACTAAATTTCAGTTTTCTTCTCTCTTTAGAGAGGTCTGGTTTAAGGCTTAAGAGATTCTAACCTTATCTTATAAAGGACATTCTTTTATTGGAACGGATTCAGAGAAGATCTACTAAGTACATTTTGTCAGACTAGACTATATACTGAACAAGTCCAGATTGAAGGCCCTCCATCCTCTTCCCTCGATGACAGAATCTCTAACATCAATGGACAACATTTGAACTTCAGCAATTAGTTGAACTTGAGCTAGCTGATGCTTTCTGTTTGTCCACTTGGGTACACTAACGCTACTGCTACTCATTTGAATCACAAAGATAGCCAAACTAACTATTAAAAAAAGAGAGAGAGATAAGGGAGAGGAAAAAATTGGTATTTCCTAGGATATTAGGAATGGGGGTGCCAAATTTCCTGGGGGATTCCATATTTCCTAGGATATTTGGAATGGGGGTGCCAAATTTCCTGGGATGCCAGATTTCCTGTGACACCGGGTCCCGGTACGTATCCTGAATCCTGCCCACTTAATTCACTGCACAACTGCATTCCTAAGTAACCTGTACTGACTGCACAACTGCATTCCTACTACGCTTAAACCACAAGTAGGGAAGGGTTTGCTGCGCGAAACCAATTTCATTTAATAAATTTTCCCAAAAATAATTTTGAAAAAAAGCAAACAGCCGAGTTTTAACTATTAGCAATGAGTGAGTCCGAGGTGGAGTCAGACAATGAAGCAGTCTTTACTTGCATTGCCAGTACTTCTAGTCAGAGTCATTCTCAGAGTGAAGCTTGCAGTGACCTCTCCACTGCTAAGAGGAGAAAGAGAGCAAGTAAATGGCAGGAAGACTGGAAGCACTACAATATGAAGGAGAGTAAGAGGGGTGCACCATTTGTTCGTTGCAATATATGTTGCACTGTTGCTTCTGGTGGTCTACATGAAGTGAAACGACACATGGAGACAAAGAGGCACTGTGCATTGGCAAAACAGAGTGTAGGTCAATCTAAAATTACTGCTGCTACTTTTAGAAAGGACAGACAAGAAGCTGATCAGGTTACAGCTGCAGAAATTTATTTTTCTACATTTATTGCCGAACATAATGTACCTTTTTTAGCTGCTGATCACTTCAACAAACTCTGTAAAGTTGTTTCCAGACAGCAAAATCGCTCAGCAATTTGCATCTGGTATATAGGACAAAAACTACAGCCATAGTGAAATTTGCACTAGCTCCAACGCGCTTAATGACGAAGTCATTCAATCTTGTTGTTCTTCTCCTTTCACCCTTTTGTGTGATGGTGGTAATGATCAAACAGATAGGAAGTATTTCGGAA
The DNA here is from genome assembly GCA_028752905.1 of Cladorhizidae sp. MBARI D1340-BT2. Lineage (NCBI taxonomy): Eukaryota > Metazoa > Porifera > Demospongiae > Poecilosclerida > Cladorhizidae > Cladorhizidae sp. MBARI D1340-BT2. The sequence goes on from JAQNBH010000011.1 coordinate 39,465,987, forward strand.
TGATGGTACGGTATTGGGATAAGGTGGTTCAAAAGCCAGTTACTCGTTTTCTGTGTATGCCAGTGTGTAATATTGCCACAGCAGAGTCACTCTTTACTGCAATAGAGAAGGAGTTTGAGTTTCGTGGTATCCCTTGGAGCAACATGATTGGTTATGCATCAGATACCGCAAGTGTTATGGTGGGTAAGCGTAACTCTGTTTTGAGTCGACTTCTTGGGAAACAACCGAAGTTGTTTAGCCTTGGTTGTCTTTGCCACTTAAGTGCACTTTGTGCTGCTGCTTCTCTTAAAAAGCTTCCAGTCTCCCTTGATGATATTCTGATTGATATATTTTATCATTTTAAACATTCTTCCAAGAGGTAGCTACCATGAGTTCAATGAAATTCAAACTGAGTTTAGCAATGTCACACCACTTCACATCCTAAAACATTGTTCAACCCGCTGGCTTAGTTTAGAACGCTGCCTCAAGAGATTGATTGAGCAGTGGCCAGCTCTTTATTTTATTTTGACAGGACATCTGAATCTGAGCCTTCCAATGGGAGAGTGGCCAAGCATCTTAAAGACCCACTAGTGAAGCTGTTTTGCAATTTTGTTTGTTATGCCCTTAAGCCCTTGAGTATTTTCTCAACTGCCTTTCAAACTCATGCTAGTCGTATTGGTACTTTACAGGCTGATGTTCGTCGACTCTTGCACTCTTTCTGTAGTAATTTTATAGATCCAGATGTCCTCAATTCCACTGATGATATCACTTCTATTGATTTCACTGATAGAAATATAGAAATATCCAGCTTAGTAATGATGAGCTAGGTATTGGCACATCTACCCATTTATTGTGGTGTGGTGATCTTGAGGAGTTGGTGGGAACTGCTCTTGAGAAACTTTTTTTTGAATGTGTGTGCACTTTCTATGAAACCATTGTTTCAAAAATGTTAGCTAAATTTCCATTTCACGATGACTGTCTGCTTCAACTTGCTTTTCTTGATCCTAGAAATAGAGATAAGACGTCTTTAAATGGCATTGTTGAATTGGCAAAGTGCTTCACATCCTTCTCTCCTGATGAATTGGAACTTTGAGTATGGAATTTCGTGATTTTCGTGCTTCACCCTTGGACCAACTTCCCACATTTGATGCAAAAGAAGCTGGAGCAATAGATAACTTCTGGTCTGTGATGGCGAAAGTTCATTCAATCTTGGATTTGGAACTATTTCGTTTTGGGGTCTTGTCCAGTTTTGCACAGATTTTGCTCGTACTTCCACATTCCAATGCAGATCCAGAACGCCTTTTTAGCATGGTGAGAAAGATCGAGACGGAAGAACGACGGCAGTTGGATCCATCCACAGTGTGTGACCTGCTGAGTGTTAAAATAAATAATGATAAGCCATGCTATTCAAATGCACATCTAATCAATGACAGCATGCTATCATTAGCTAAATCAGCCACCATTAAAAGCCTACAGACAACCTCATAACTACAAGTATATAGCATATCATCATCTCTACCTCACAATCATGCATCTGAGACTCTGATTCAATGATTTCAATATTCATAATAATAATATTATTGAAGAACTATACTGTTAGGCGGGGGGGGGGGGGGGGGGGGGGGTGGTATAGAGGCGTAGCTCTTCTCTCCACAAGATTGACGTGGAGGAGGAGCTGAGTGTGTAGAGGGAACAACAACACCTTAAAATTTTGAGACCCACGGCCACTTTTACCTGGCCATGTTGTGGTCCTGCAAAAATTAGCAAGATCCTTGCAAAATGCTAGATTTTGTCCTGCCAATGAGTGTTCACAGGTTGGTAAGTCTGCAAACGGCAGAAAAGCACTACATTCTTCTTACCAAAGGAGCGTTTTAGGAAAGTTGAACGAGACTGGTTGGTGGGGAATATCTCGAGTGATCTCTGGTGGATCCCAAGTAGCAGATGGAGCTTCAGGAGTAGCCATAAGAAGGACAGCTGCTTGTCAACTCTATACGCATGCGCATGATTTGATTTATGCAGGCTTGAACTCTTAACCTTTAAGCAACATCTGGGCCCCCATAAAATAAGGGCCCCCCTGTCCCTATTTCATATGAAAATGGGGGCCCCCTTGTGGAATAGGGGCCCCCAAATCGCAGCTTTGAACGCGGTAGCGACCTTTACCTAGCTTCACTTGCACGTGTTTGCATCTGCTTTCAGAAATGGCCATGAAAAAGATGGCAGGATCTCTTTCAGCGATGTTTTTAATTATTTGAATGGTGGAAGCTATCCTTATGATTTCGACAAGAATGACAAGAATGACAAGCGTGCTTTAAGAAAACGAGCTACTTTCTTTGATGTGAAGGACTAATCTATATTTAATACACAAGTTGTTAGTTGAGTATTTTACTAACTATATATACATAGCTAGCACATCACTGACTGCTATAACTGGTTTTGCTCTCATTATAAGTAAGGAAAGTGTGAAGGGACTTGTCAATGTGAAGATGCTACCCAGAGAGAATTGTCAGAACCATGCATGACCGTGGTCATTTGGGCATCAACAGGAGCAGCTAATGTTCAAGCAGAGGAAAAGGAAAGGAAATGGTGACAACAAACATGCCTCAAAGAAACATTGTGTCGAAGACAAGTTAGTGATGGGAATTTTAGCTTGAGATGATCTAGGTGACGAACATATGACCTTTGCTACAGCACTCTTACAACAGCAATTTCCGAACCTTGGTGGCCTGCAGTCAACACTTCTTACACAGATTAATGCTTTTTTCCAGTGATATCGGATATTGACTCGATTCAGATCCATCGCACAGGTCGATTCCATTGGGTAACATCAGTTGCCTTCAATGACACTGTTAGTGTGTATGACTCCAAATTTAGTGGGGGACCACTATCCTCAAGTTTGCAGGTGCAGTTGGCCCTTATTTATAAGGCCAAAATAACCAAGGAAGAGGATGAGAAGTTTCTTTGGGTTGAATATCCTGCAGTGCAACAACAACATGGAACCGATTGCGGAGTATTTGCCACAGCACTTGCTCATCATGCAGGTATTATAATTATTTTAGTGCTGTACTATATATACTGCTATAATTATAATTATTTTAGTGCTGTACTATATATACTGCTATAATTGAATTATTTTAGTGCTGTACTATATATACTGCTATAATTATAATTATTTTAGTGCTGTACTATATATACTGCTATAATTATAATTATTTTAGTGCTGTACTATATATACTGCTATAATTATAATTATTTTAGTGCTGTACTATATATATACTGGTATAATTATAATTTTTGTCATTTTGTTTACGATAGCAAATGGTGATGACTTGCGTGTGATGGATTTCATTCAAACAGGGAGAATTGAGGGACATCTGGCTGATTGTTTCCCGGAAACAACTCTAACCATTTCCACACATCATTGCTCCTGCTGCCTATATATATATGTGGAGCAATGCTTTCCTGGACATCAAATTGACATATTCTGTGATTGCGAGTTACCAGAAGTATATGATAGCATGATCCAGCGTGACAGATTTGACCAGTGGTATATATCATCTCAAGTGTATGGGAGTTGAATCACCAACTTTATCTTAAAAAAATGGTTTTGTAAAGAGTGTAAGTGTTCATTACAATGTAGTCACCTTATTTATCTTTGAATAATATATAGCGATAGTGGATATAAAATTGTGCATAATCATTCTCTTGAATATAATATAAGAACCTTAAAATAGTTGTTCTTGAATAAGAATATCGAATAATAGAATTATTTTATTAAAACAAAAAGTGGGGGCATTCTCATCAAAGTGGGGCCCTAAATCCATCAGGGCCCCACTTCGATGAGAGACAGTATCAAGATTTTGTTGAAATAGGGAGAAATCAGTTAACAGGTTGGAAAAGTAGGATATCATCAGCATACAGAATAATCTTGCAGGAAGAAGACAGAGGGACTTTACATAATCCATGATAAAGAGAAGGGGCCCAAGGATTGAACCTTGAGGGACGCCAGAAGAAACTGGAAGAGGGGAGGAGGTGGACCCAGAAATGACCACCTGTCATGAAAGATAAGAATGGAGCCATTTGAGGAGCCAAGGGGGGACATTGGAGAGTTAAGAGAAGGTGTAGTAGGGGTGCATGAGCGACAGAATCAAAGGTAGGTCAAGGAAGCAGGCTTTATTATGTTGAAGAAGCGTATGGAAAGAATGGACAGCAAAGAGGAGGGCAGATGAAGTAGAGCGGTGAGGGAGAAAACCAAACTGAGACGGAGAGATGCAAGACAGAAGTTGTAAATAAGACGGTGCACATGTTTTTCAAGTAATTTACTTACAATAGAGAGAAGAGAGATAGGTCCGTAGTTTGAGGAGAGCTGAGATTTGAAGTGAACTTTGGAATGGGAACAATGTTGGATAATTTCCAATCATCGGGGACATAACCAGCACGTAAAGAAAGATTAAATATGTGGGTGAGGGGAGAAGAAATGTTGAGAGCAGTCGCTTTCAACATGCGAGAAGAGATAAGATCAGGTCCAGAGGCAGTGACAGATGGTAGTCGATTAATCAGGTAAAGCACTTGATCCTCAGAACATATAAAGTCAGAGGGACATGAGGTATTGGTGGACAGAGAAGAATAGGGAGTAAGTGGAGGAGTAGAAAAATTGAAACATTCACAGAAGAATTTATTTAAAATATCAGCTTTTTGTTCATTAGAGGAGAATAAGAATCGATTATAAGACAGGGTGGGAACTGTTGACGAGTCTTTCCTCAAAGAACGAACATAAGATCAAAATGATTTGGGGGAGGATGAGAGAGATCGGAAAAAGGAGCTTGTTGAGGCGAAGAGTAAAGGATATTTTATTTCTTAATGTACAGTATATATGCAAGGAGTGAAAGAGAGTTGTTCAGAGCATATATATATATAGGTGCTGTCTTAATTTCATTTTACATAATTATTAGATCACGATTGACCCAAGGAAGATGAGAAGATGGGAAGACAAGTTTAGAGGGAACACAGGAGTTTATCACTTGCAAGAAATTTACTTTAAAGATCCTCCACGAAGTGTCAATGTCCGGTGAGAGAATGCGAATCCAATCGATGGAATCTAGAAGGTGATTGGCCATATCAAAGTCAGCCCGGTGGTATAACCAAACCCTCCGCCTAGAAGAATTACAGTACTTGGAGGGGGAGGCAAAGACAGAAACAGTGGGAGGCAAAGACAGAAACAGATGTGAGTATGGCGTTATGATCAGAAGAAGAGACAGGTGGCAAAATACAGCAGTTAGTAGGACAGTCAGAGGTTACAAGAACAAGATCAATAATAGACGGTTTTCCAGTGTGTGAGTAATGAGGAGATGTGGCCACCTGATTCAGAGAAAACAAATGGCATAGAGCAGTGAGGATTGGAAAGAATTGATGGATCAGTATTAAAATCACCAGAGATAATTAGATCTTTTGGTGGAAAAGAGCTAAGGAGATCAATAAGTAAGCATATATCATTAGGAGAAGAAGGGGGGGCGATAAGGAACCAATGGTGGCTACTTGACTGTGTGAGCTGACAGAGATAAGGAGAAGTTCTAGTTTAGAATTTAAATTTATAGGAAGAGAACAAGCGTGAAGGGAAGAATGGACATATATGGCAACACGACGACTTCTATCAAGACGGAAAATATTAAAACTAGGAAGAGAGATTTCTGAGTCAAGGATGTCAGAGGAGAGCCAAGTTTCAGAAATACAAATCATGTCAGGAGAATGAATTGTCTGAAAGCTCGTCGAGGAGACTACGTGCATTGAAAGATAATATTTTTATATGTGAGGAGGATGGTAGTTGGGGGAGAGTAGGAGGTGTGGTGCAAGGAGAGTTGTAAGTAGACCCAGGAGTGGAAGGGTGAGGTGAGGCTGAGAAGCGAGATGTTGAGGGCTGACATGAGGGAGGTGGTTGGTGTAGTATGGGAGGCGATGAATTGGAGGAGGTCTTGGAGGCCGAGTAACTTGGGATGGGGGTCTTTGGTTTAAACCAGGGGGCTGATGGAGAAACCCTTGGGTTGGCTGAGGATGTATAGAAAGGATGGGTTGAAGTGAGGGGCACCTTGGTGTTGAATGTAGGTAGGAGTAGGTAGCAGAGGGAGCTTGTGCAGATGGAGGCCAGGTAGCTGAGGGAGGTTTGGAGGCTTTGGGGAGGGGTGGCGGTTGGATAAAAAAGAATTTTTTGGTACATTATGATTGTTATTAGTTGAACGGGTGGAGTGGGTTGACCTGGTGTCCTGAGATCTTTGGCCATGCATAGCAGGAGAGACAGAAATAGATGAGGAGAAAGATGTGTCAACACTTACAGTTTGGGTGTGTGTTTCTGAATGTGATGTAGGATTTACACTTGGTTGAGACGAGTTTGGTGGGTCGCCAGTTGGGCATGGTTTAGTAGGGGGGTCATCTTTGGTAAAGGCGGCAGCTTTGCTAGCGAGATCAATAAGGAGTGGATCATTAGATGACTTGGCAGCATTTCTCAATTGTCGAATTTCAGCTTTGAGTGACTCCACTGAGCTAACGAGTGAACTAATAGTTGTTGGTGTTCAGAAAGGATGCACGAGGGGCACTTGAATGGAGTGTTGTTTGATGACAACTGCTTGTAACCTTCCTTATGGACTCCTGCACACCAACGATGCAACCGTTTCTGACAGCGGCCTTCACAAAAAAGTGCTTCCTGACCTTCCCTCTTTTCATTGGCATCGAGAATTACGTTGCAACAAAGAGGACACTCATGTAAAGAAGAAGCAGATATCACGGATGGAGTGCCAGGACCAGGGTTGGTTTCTACATCTCCAGACAAAAGAAATAGTAGGCAGCCGACATTGGCCAAACTAGTTGAGGATGAACGGGAGTAACGGCGACGGCAGATACGAACTTTGTATCAGAAACCTGAGCAAGTTGGTGAGAGTGATGGCTTACAGGAAACAGATACCAATGGTAGAGTAGTTCCAAAGGATGTGGGACGGAGGTCTGGCTCTGAAAACAGGAGGAGAGTCAAAGAAGAGCGTTTCCTAGCAGTTGCCGCCATGCGTTCGGTAAGGGCTTTATGTTGAGGGATTGTGTCTTGCATTATCTATGGATGCTTTCCCTAGTCCTAACCCTAATCCTAATACCTATAATATATAGCTCTGACTCCAGCCCTAACCAGTTTTAGCCAAGATAAGAATTATGTTGGTTGATTGTTGTTGTTTTTGCGGGTCAAGCTGATGTAGTGCGACCCATTTCTTGGCTAGCGGGGCAATCGCTAGGAGTTGGACCTGGGATAGAGCTAGGTGTATAGGGCCAGGTTGACTTGGCTAGCGCAAGGTGAAATCAATCGATGCTGCAGATTGTCAAACCTGCGAGATATGGCCATCTGAACACCGACAGACCAGTTCATAGTATACTGAACATACAGATTGAACGAGCACGTATGGTGCAGTGCAGATTACTAACGTGCCTCCTTCAGGTTTACTATTACTGTTTGCACTCAACATTATTCCCACATTCTTACAATTATAATTACTTCCCCTCACTGCACGTGATTATTATTATTATTATTATTATTATTATTATTATGGCTTTACAGAACAATGAATTGAATTTGGTGTGATGCATGACAGATCAATGTTAATATTGTTCTGGAGGTCTGCTAGCACTTGGCTAGCAGCCAAATAGCTAAATGAATAGAGAAATAAGATAAACATGGATTTTAGAGGAGAGTTGGGGGAGATGGAATACTAGAACATTTGTAACACGGACATAGGAAGTGATAGGTACAAGGGTTATGTCAATCAAAATTGGTGATGAGTACCGTGTTCAAAGATATACTTTGTTTGAGGTCTATTGAAGGTAAGGCATTCCACAGATGAGGAAGACGCCGGAAATAAAAGTTGCTCATGGACTTTGTTTTTGATATATGTATATACAATGTTTGAGTTTGAGTATTTTGGCAGCTCTTGTGGGTCCTTCAATGAGTGTGATGTTGAAGCTATCAGTGGCTGACTCAGATGAGATAAAGAAGGTTATATCATTAATTTCGATCGTGTGCCACGCCTCCTAACTAAAAGGGATCAAAGGTCGAATATTGACTATTGTAGTAAAAAGGTGTGTCCTTACTTTAGAGCTGCTCAACTGCAACATGTATAATAATATAAGCTATATTAGCTTCAATTCCTACCTGTTCATGCCAGTGGCAGTAGAGACCTGTGAAGGTCTTTATACGAGAACTTGGACGTCGCCTCAAGACAGCCACTGAAGATAGAGACTGATTTCAGTACCTGCTACAGAGGATCTCAGTTGCAATTCAGAGGGGAAATGCAAGTTCTGTTTTGGGGACTATGGGACAGCAGATGGGTTTGATGGACATCACTTAGATAATAATAATAATAATAATAATATAATGATAATAATTTTTTTTTTAACTATATATATTTTCTATATATATACACGGGGGGGGGGGGGGGGGGGGGGAAGGGGGAAACAATGGTTTTTGTATAACATTATATCAAAGTTAGCAGCAACCTTAAATTTGGAGACATAAATTTCACAAATTTGTGATGCCACCAGATTTTGAACACCACTGCTTTTGTGATTATAATTTAGTGCTTCACTTTTCCAGGTGGAGAATTTTATATCGTGTTGTGATAAATGCTAATGTTAAAAATATATATATCTTAGAATGAGGCCACTAAGTCACACTGCAAGTTTCAGAAGTTCAAGGCACCGAATAAAGAGTAGCCAGTAACTGCGTAAATTGGTGAGATTTAGGTCACCTTCTTTGAGTGCATGTAACCTTGGTGTGGTTGTACCCACATTTAGTCCTAAAGAAAGCACACAGAGCTATATTAAAATCATATTAAATAATAAGTATATAAATTATGTGGAAATGGATCTCTCAAGAAATGGGAACACCCTTTTCTACACTTATCTATATATGAGCTCTTCATTTCCATCCAAACTTCCCTCTTGTGGCTCACTATGCTGTTATGAGGCGAGATGTTTCTTGCTGCACCGTATTCAAGCAGATGGTATTGTTTGCACTTACTCCAATAGACACCAATTAATCAACACTTAACTGAGAGTATTTCTTATTTCCACTGTCTCATGGTGAACCTCATTTAATTACCCACACTAACACTTTTTAAGCCTAAATTCTAGTTCCAGCTATATATATAGATGTGCTGGTCAGGCCGTGCTATAAAGTACTAAGCAGGCTTTCTCACATGACATTACTTTCTTGCCTTCACAACACTCTCACCTGTCATGTAAAGTCACAATAATTAAATAGTGCTCCCCACAACAAAACAAAAAAGAAGGAAACAGCCAATTCATCAACTTCAAGTCTAGCCTGAGCATGATGGTAATTATAACATTACACAGGCACATTGAGCTCGCTATATTTTGAGTGAACATTCATAGAGAGCTCCTAAGTCAAACTGGAGACTACCTCATCTAGTTTGATCACTTCCCTTCTACTCCCCTCCCCCACAATGTCTCACTCCCATCCCCCCCCCCTCCCCCTCACTCCATCAATCTGATCTTTAACCCTCTCATTCACCCCACCCCCACCCTCACCCTTTGCCCTCTTTCCATTTCCGTTCCAAAATAAAATTGGAATGCTGCTTCTACTTTCACATGCACCTTCCATGGATGACATTAATTAACTGTGTCTCCTTCCATGAATGACACTAATTAACTGTGTCTCCTTCCATGAATGACACTAATTCAGTGTCTCCTTCCATGGATGGCACTAACTCACCATGTCTTATCATATTTTAGTTCCATATTAGAGCTAGGGTTCACTCTGGTTCCAGAGCCTACATTTTGTATTTACATATCTAGGACAAAATTACAAAGTAGCTAGCTACAGAATTGTTTTCAGCATCAAGTTCTGCAACATATCATTATATTTATCTCCATTACAAGGGCAAGCTGGTCAAATCTGTAGTCTACGCTTCAAGCTAGAGGGTTAATTTTTAGTGAATAATACAGTAACTAGCCAATACGTAAGGCGACCCCGTACCGGGCGAACCCTGAACTCATAGATAATTACATTGTGACCCCTTACCAGTTGTAATGTGCATTGTCATGCTCACTTGCCATAATTATTGTGCTGCTGCAAACAAGCTTAAGGCTTTATTCTTTATGCCCATTACAACTCGAGTCTGATAGCGAAGGCCCAAAAAGAGTTAGTGGACGCTAGGCTGACGCCTCAGCCCAAGGGAGAAGGCTCCAGGAGAGAAGTTACGGAACTCCAATTAGAGCGCACCACCTTGTGATAATGCCTGTCATCAGATGCCCCGTCGAAGGCTGCGACTACAGGACCCCGGACGGAGAGGCAATAGTAGGAGTAGCACTCCTCGATGCCCACACCGTCGACCACCAGGCGCCAAGGCAGGCAGCCAGGGCAGAGAAGGTCAAGAGACCGGAGGTGTCATCATCAGGAACCACAGAAGACTGGGTCTACTTTCAGTCAAGATGGGGAGACTACGTCAGAGCCACCAGGCTGACAGGCCCCGACCTGATACTCCAACTGCTCGAATGTTGCGATGAGCAACTAAGAAGAGATCTCACCCGAAACGCAGGGGGGACGCTCACAGGAGGCACAGAGGAGCGAGTACTGGAGGCCATGAGGGCCCTTGCCGTCCGAGAAGAGAATGTGATGGTCGCCCGAGTCACACTTCACCACATGAAGCAAGACAGAGACGAGCCCGTCAGAGCATTCGCGGCAAGGCTGAAGGGACAAGCTGGAATATGTAAGTATACTAAGGCATGCCCGGGGTGTAACCATGAAGTCTCGTATGCCGAGGCCATACTCACCGACGTGTTGTGTAGAGGTATCGCGGATAGCGAGATACAAGTGGATCTGCTGGGGGACGCGAACCAAGACATGACACTAGAGCAGGTTACAAGGTTCGTGGAGGCCAAAGAGGCCGGTAAACGGTCAGCCACAAGACTGGCCGACCCACAGTCGGCAGAAGCGATAGGGAGCTCGTACAGACGACAGAGTAAACCAAACCCCCAAACAACCACGCCCCCCAATCCCGAGGCACCCTACCAGAAAAGGAGGAATTCACCACCCCTGCCACCCAACTCAGAGACATGCTCATATTGTGGCACCAAGGGACATGGAAATAAATCCCCCACCAGGGTGAGAAGACAAGAATGCCCAGCATTTAACACCAAATGTGACAACTGCGGTCGCGAACACCACTTCAGCAGAATGTGTAGGAACAAGGACAACCAACGGGCCCTTACCGGAGGCAACCAACGACCCTCTACCAGAGGCCAATACGAGAATGCCCTATCCGATATAGTCTGTCTAGTGACCTCAACACAGGGATCGACGACAATCGACCACCACACCTACAACAGAGCAACACGCTCGTGGCACAAGAAGCCATCAAGGCCACAACCATACGTCACCCTGACAGTGGAGACCCAGCCAGAGGATTACACCCATCTGGGTCAACAGCTGAAGATCCCCAAAAAGAGTTTCACCACACAAGCCATGGCCGACACAGGCTGCCAGAGCTGCCTGGCTAGCACCGCCACCATGAAGAAACTGGGACTCACACCCAAGAAGCTCCTACCCGTCAGTCTCAGGATGCGCGCTGCCAACAACAGCCAAATCAACATCCGAGGCGCCATTCTCGTCAAGATGACAGAACCACAGGGCAAGAGATCCACCAAGCAGATGATATACATCACTGACCACGTGGACAAGCTCTTCCTGAGTCAGGAAGCCTGCACTGACCTAGGGATCATCCCCACGGGATTCCCCACGACAAAATGTGACACCACAGAGACAGCAGCCGCCTCCGACCAGGACACATCAGTACCACCGGAAGCATCAAAGCACTGCTCGTGCCCACGTCGCACCACCCCACCCCCAAAGCTCAGCGAGTCACCCATACCCACTACGCCAGGAAACAGAAGCAAAATTGAGGCATTCCTCCTTCAGCGGTACAAGGCCAGTACGTTCAATACCTGTGAACACCAACCCCTACCCCTGATGGACGGACCCCCCATGCGGCTCATGATTGATCCAAACGCCACACCAACAGCCCACCACTCCCCCATTCCAGTCCCACTACACTGGCAAGAGGAAGTGAAGGCAGGCCTGGACAGGGACGTGCGCCTGGGAGTGCTGGAGCCAGTACCCGTGGGTGAACCAGTCACCTGGTGCCACAGGATGGTCACATGCGCCAAGAAGAATGGTTCTCTTCGACGCACAATCGACCTCCAGCCCCTAAATGCCCATGCAACCAGGGAAACCCATCACACCCAGTCACCATTCCATCAAGCCAGAGCCGTACCACAAGACACAAGAAAGACAGTCTTTGACGCATGGAACGGATACCACTCAGTCGCTCTCCATCCTGACGACCGTCACTTCACCACCTTCATCACACCCTGGGGCAGATACAGATACAAGACAGCCCCCCAGGGCTACATCGCTTCCGGCGACGGATACACCCGCCGCTACGACGAGATTGTCTCCCACATACCCCAGAAGACGAAGTGCATTGACGACACACTCCTGTGGTCCTCCACCATCGCCGACAGCTTCATGCAAGCCCAAGAGTGGCTAGACATCTGCGGCAGACACGGCATCACACTCAACCCCAGCAAATTCAGATTTGCGATGGAAACCGTGGAATTTGCAGGCTTCGAGATTACAGACGACAGAGTAAGACCATGCAAGAAGTACACAAAGGCAATCTCTGACTTCCCAACCCCCACATCACTCACAGATGTACGATCGTGGTTCGGTCTGATAAACCAAGTGGCATATGCCTTCAGCATGACAGACATCATGCTACCATTCCGGACACTGCTCAAACCAACAGTGCCCTTTGAGTGGACAGACGCCCTTCAGCAAGCATTAGACAGCTCGAAACTGGCCATCATCGCCGAGATCGAAAATGGAGTCACAATCTACGACAAGACAAAGCCCACATGCCTTGCCACAGACTGGTCCAAGCAAGGAATAGGATACTGGTTGTTCCAGAAACACTGCCAGTGCCCATCCACAGACCTGTTCTGCTGCAAGGAGGGATGGAAAATCACCCTGGTTGGCAGCAGATTTACCCACCCAGCAGAGTCACGCTATGCCCCCATCGAAGGAGAAGCACTGGCAGTAGCAGACGCTCTAGACAAGGCTCGCCACTTTGTCCTGGGCTGCCACGACCTCACCATTGCAGTTGATCATCGCCCACTCTTAAAGATCTTCGGCGACCGCTCGCTAGACATCAGCAACACCCGCCTGAGGAACCTCAAAGAGAAAACACTCAGATACAGATTCAAAATGGTACACATCCCAGGAGTGAAGAACAGAGCCCCTGATACCCTGTCTCGCCACCCCACTGGAGACCCCTCACCAGATAGACTACATCTCCAAGATGACGTCAGCGGAGTCTTGCACATGACTCAGCCTCAGATACGCATCCCAGACCACATACTGGCAGGACCACACAGTGTCCACTCCGAGATCAGCCAAACCACGGATGATTCAGAAACCCTACTACGGGAATCGATGATATCCACCCTGGACACCATATCTACCCTAGACGCCACATCAGTGGTCACATGGGAAGAAGTCCAGACAGCTACCTCTTCGGACCCAAGCATGACCATGCTCCTGGAAGCAGTCGAGGAGGGCCTCCCAGAGTCAAGACTCCAGATGCCCCCTGACATCAGGCAGTTTCACAATATCAAACAACATCTATACTCGGTCGATGGTGTAATCATTTACAAAGACCGTATAGTAATCCCACCCACCCTCAGACAGACATGTCTAAAGTCGCTACATGCTGCCCACCAGGGCACATCTACAATGATAGCCAAAGCTGAATCGTCGATCTTCTGGCCAGGCATTACCAAAGACATCCACCAGCAAAGAGCCACTTGCTCCACTTGCAACCGCATGTCGCCATCACAGCCAGCACAGCCACCGACCCCCCCAACTCAACCAGAATACCCGTTCAAACAATGCGTGTGCTCAGATTACTTCCACTACAAAGGACATGCATACCTGGTAATCGTAGACAGATACTCGAACTGGCCCATCGTTGAAAGAGCGATCAACGGGTCAAAAGGACTCATTGACATCCTCAGAAGCACATTTGCCACCTATGGCATCCCAGACGAGCTGCTTCAGACGGGGGCCCAGAATTCATTGCCCACGACACTCAACGATTCCTGCAAGACTGGAGAGTTCATCACCGCCTCAGCTCAGTGGCATTTCCACACAGCAATTGCAGAGCAGAAGTAGCAGTCAAGACGGTGAAACGCCTCATATCCAACAACATAAAGACAGATGGCAGCCTCAACATAGACTCCTTCCAACGAGCCATGCTGCAGTACAGGAACTCACCTGACCCCGCCACCAAAGAGTCACCGGCATCCTGCTTGTTCGGCCACCAGACGAAAGACCTCATACCAATACTACGTGGCAAATACCTCCCACACAGAACGTGGCAGGAAAGCCAATCTCTGCGTGAACTGGCACTCCGCCAAAGAAACAGCCTGGCACAAGAACGCTGGTCAGAACATACCAAGACCCTCACCCCACTCAAAGTAGGTGACAGGGTCAGACTACAAAATCAGACGGGGAATTTCCCAAACAAATGGGACAGAACGGGAACGGTGATAGAGGTGAAGCAGTTTCACCAGTATCGAATCAGAGTAGACGGAGCAGGGCGGGTCACCCTCAGGAACAGACAATTCCTGAGACGTTTCACCCCGGTAAACCCTCCGCCCACCAGAAGATCCATACTGGACGACATGGCCACCATCCCCAGGCCACTACCAACACCTCCCGTCACCACCAGAACCCCCGAGCCACCACCCACGCTCCAGGCTACCCCAGCCACCCCCCCACCACCAGCGATGGACATTCCCACCGCTACACCGGCCCAAACCCCCACACCACTGCTGCCAATGACGGACATTCCCACCACCATGCAGGCTGAGCCCTTCACACCACCTACCCCGTCCAGCCCTATGACACAGGCTGGGCCCCCCATACCACCTCCTCGGGCCCACCCCATCACTAGGGCCCCCACTATGACTCCTCCACGAGACACGGCCTCAAAGCGGCCACAACCACCGAGAAGATCCACAAGGGTCAGAAGACCACCCGACAGGCTGGCCATGAGGGTCAGAAGACCACCCGACAGGCTGTTCTGAAGACGAAAAGAAAACAAGCCTTTGCCCCCGTGGAACAAAGACTGGGGGGAGATAGTGAATAATACAGTAACTAGCCAATACGTAAGGCGACCCCGTACCAGGCGAACCCTGAACTCATAGATAATTACATTGTGACCCCTTACCAGTTGTAATGTGCATTGTCATGCTCACTTGCCATAATTATTGTGCTGCTGCAAACAAGCTTAAGGCTTTATTCTTTAATTTTTAGTTTCAACTGAACATTTATTAGTCTTTAATTAACACCCCCATTATAAGTGAATGCTCATCTTTGCATTCCTGCATCCGGTACATGCATACTTTGTTGAATTTCGTCTTCCAGATCTGCTGCTCAGAAAGTATTCTCCCATGCACCTGTGTGGGGGTTCCCACTTCCTGCCTAGAGAAAATGTATAAAAATCACTGCAGTAGCTAGTTCTGAGGACAACTGTACTCTAGCTATATGCATCATGGCTAAAGTCTTCCTAGTGCTTAGTTTACTAGTATCGTTGTTGAAGTGGTCACTCTGCCAGGGCTGTGACAGAAACTTTGTGGTACAACCTGGGAAGATAGCAGAATCTCCACTAGACTGCAACATCATTGGTCGAAATTTGATCTTACACTGTACAATTTCAGTAATGCGATACGAGATCAGATGGTCTTCACCAAGTCTAGAACAAGTGCTGGAAAAAAAAATGAGGAAGTTTCTAATCCCATAACAACTATATACTAAGACAAGGCCAGAAAGTACATCTTCTTCTTTGACTATTAGATCTTTCAATCCAGATATACACAATGGGTTATTACTGGTGTAAAGTTACTGTATTTGAAGATTCAACAACGTCAATCTTCCATCCAAGTCAAGTCATAGAGATTAAAGCTCGTTATACTCTTGATCAACTGGGTATGTGTAGCAAAACAAGTTTTGATTTCTCTGAGTCTAAAGAAAACTGTGCCGTCGGGAGTGAGAGCACTGCAGTCGCTATTAGCTTGGTCGTAGGTGTGGAATATATTGAAATCGCCACTACCCCGCCTGCCACCGACCCGCCCATCACTACTACTGAGACAGAAGAGGTTTCTTCTGACATTAAAGAGGGTAGCGTCGTCCGCACAGCATTAATCTGGTTCTCCGTAGGAGCGGTGGCACTCATACTCATAGTGGTGGCCATAGTTTTATGCGCAGTTGCTATTTCAAAGTATTGAAATTGGCACATTGTGGGTGAATTTTTAGACTTGTTAAGCCATAACTATATAAACTATGTCATACTATTATGTTAAGCTATTTCTTCACCTTTCTCTCTCCCACGCATTATTTGACTTGATGCAATTTTGTCTACTATAATATAGTGAAAAACCGTCACATTTTATGTCGGTAGTCGACCCAATATCATGCTCTGGGGAGGATGTGATGATGAGGTGTACCCCCATGGGAAACAGAGAACACAATGGACTCCCACAAAAGGAACTCCAGTCACTCAAATTGATTTAGTTTGACCGACACTCTGCATCATTTAAGGACCTCATAGACTTGGAACCGACCTGGGAGAGGTGCCTTCTTTCTGTGTTTCCCCCTGCAGTTATAATCTGAGAATGAAATTCTGCACTGCATCCTCAATTAAAAAAAATTATCTATAAAATCCTGCCTATGTATCACTCCAGACATAATTCACAATTACTGCCAGTACACACGCACACACCAACACACACGCATACAAAGACATGCACGCACAGCACAGCATATTTCAAGCTTTCAAATGTAGAATTCACTATCCTCAAATTTTGATGTGCTCACATGATAGTATCAAATCTAATTCAAAACCTTTGTCTCTACACAAATAAACAGGATTGAACTTTATTATCTGTGTTTGTGTGTGTGTATGTCTATGTGTGTGTGTGAGAGAGAGAGTGTGTGTGTGTGGTGTGTGTGTGTGTATGTCAAGAGAAACTCTCCCTTGAGTTATTTAAGAAGGCCATAATCTTTAGGAAAAGTCATCTCACAGAGTTTCATTTCAGAAAGACCAAATTTCTTGCAACATACAATTACAAGGGAGATCCTAGAGATTTAAGAAGAAGTGGCATTAACCTGACAGCTGTGGATACTATTTATTTAAATGAATCTTTCCTTAGCTTACTTCATGTGCCTCTTGATCTAGAAGCTGGTGTGTGTGGGGTGCAATAAGAAACACTAGCCAAGAAAATAATATAGTCTGCATTGATTATTGTCGCATGACCCTCCTCTTCCCCTCCCCCCCCCTTCCCTAAGCATTGGCCCATTAGACATGCCACCCTAATTGCTTACGATAAAAACAACTGCTATCACAGTTCCTACGTGATATCTGTACTGTTTATTCTAAACAGGAAATTGGCACGTTTATATAATAATACTCGGTCATGCACGGATTGTTTATCTATGGATACTTTCCCTAGTCCTAACCCTAGTCTTGCAGTAGTCCTATATCTAGCTGTTGAGGGTTAGTCCATTCTAACTACTCTCAAGTGATGGTATCAATTGCTGCCACCAGAGCTATGCTTATGTAAGCACCCTTATCTTGCAATCAGAGAATTTAGATTATTAATGAAGACACAAGTTGCAATTACAGGACAAGGCAAAACTCCTGAACCACGGTCAGTCAGGGTTCTTATACCCTGACTTCCCAGGAAAAAGGATGTCACACATTCTTACATACACTCAGCAAAGTTCCATATACTATAACTAGGTAGGCCCACATAAGGCTATATAATATCTAAGTCTGTTTGGTGAGACATAACTTGGTAACGTTCCCTCAGTACTCTATGTGTTAATGCCTAAAGGTCTTCCATGGTCCGTGTTGATGACTCTGCCCTCAACACTAGCTCTGAGTCCTCAGTCGAAATTGCAACTGCACACCTTCCTGACCATGCATGGACCTCACATACCTCTCCACCTTTGCACCATTCCTTGCTGATTTATAATAATTCAGCGTACTCTTTCCGTTTACTTCCTCCTCCCGGTCCTTCTCATTTCTCACCTTCACTTTCCCCTTCCACTTGCGCACTGACCCAACCTCGTTGTTTATCTCGTACTTTCTCCTCAAGATCTCATATTATTCCCACCATCCAATTCCTCCATCCTCTCTTAGTTTATTTACAACAACTTTTACCAATCTGCTCTGTTCCAACACCTCTAATCTCTTACCAAACAAACCTTCATCTCTTCCCTCCTCTCCTCTAGCTTCCTCCACCCCATATCTTCCCGTATTGCCACTCCTGCTACTGTGTTACTTGCCCCCAACAGTCTCCTACCCACTCTCATCTGTGCTGACTCCAACTTCTTGCAAGCATTCCGTCCTCCTGTCCGCCACTCGGCTGCATGCTCCATACTAGGTCTCACTAGAAGCTCCCACATCATTCTCAGGGCCGTATATAGGAAAATTTGAATGGGGGGGGGGGCGATTATCTAAGAAAATTTGACTGGGGAGGCGGTTGTGTACCATTGGCCATAGGTGTGAAGTATGCAGTAGCTAAAACTATACTTCTATTTTGTGAAGTGCATATATACGAGGCTAAAAAGGAGTACATGACATTACAGCATTAGAACACCACCTCAACAAAAACATACAGAAATGCAACAACAAAATTTTATGTTCACGGTACTGATTAAAAATTACAGAATGTGACACAGAGTTATCAAATTTTTTCCCCGTTGACTTGTCTCCAGTTAGCCTTTCTTTCATAAATATCATCTGATGATGCAGTGTCATGATGAATCAAGAGCACTAATTCACTCAACCTCTCATCTTTCATTGAAGAACGTGCCCAAAGCTTTAGACGACAAAGAGCAGAAAAAGATCTCTCACAGGATATACTTCCCACAGGTATAGTTAAAAAGACTTTATTAATTGTGGGGAATGACTGAGGATTACACTCATAGAGAGCACGGCTAGCTGTACCTGGCCTCCTTTTAGGTGAAACAGATCCATAAAGCTTTTTCCATTTAGTTATTTCAGCAGGAAAGTCGGTCTTCTCTTCCAAGGACATAAATTTCCCATAATAAGAAGTGTCAATTTTATTGCTACTCAGTTTGGATAAATATAGTGGTATCAGAGATTCAGCTGCAATAATTTCCTTATACTCATTGGAAAATCGTGTTTCTAACTGCTCAATGACATGGTCAATAAATGGTTAATATACATTGATTCTGTAGTAATCAGAAGGAGTCTGGCTAACATGTCCTGCATTGGCTCGATGGCTCTGAACAGTAGCAGTTCGTAGTTTCACAATTGTTAAATTAATAGACAAGGCTAGCATTTCAATTCTGCTCCAAACTTTCTCCCAGCAGTCATTTTTTCTGGCATCCTGAATGCATTTCTTTGCATTGTTTACATCCCCTGTAGGCTTCTGCAAGATCACACTGTTTATCTTGTAAAGCTAGTATCACTGAAAACTAAGGAAACAAAGAACTGCCTGTGATACAACCAGTGCGACAACAAATTGGCTATCTTCTAGATGCCGCATATATGTGACATATTGGGCTATAAGAGCTAAAAGAGTCTTCACCCTTGCAGTTCAACGGGTGGCACAAAATTTCGGCACATGATACCTCCTTGAACCTGCTTCTATTTCAGTCAAAGATTCACTAAGCTCATCATCATCTTCAAGAAGTCAAGAAGCTCTTTTCCTTGGTCAGTAGATGCAACTTCCAAAAAAAATTCTTTACACTTGGCTCTACCAGATAAAAACCATGTCAATTTTTGGATATCATCAAAAAGGTTACGGATAATGGCACACCCGTACAACTTCTGCAAAAGGCAAGATTCAAAACATGTGAACGGCAGTGAACATATGTGGCATGGGGATATTTTTCAGATACTTTAGCCTGTACTCCATTTCTACTTGAACTCATTACAGAGGCTCCATCATACACTTGACCAACTAGAAAATACATGTTCAATCCCCATTGCTCAAATGTAGAGAGCAAAGCATCAGCAATCATTTGAGCATCCATCTTTGCAACCCCAGGAATCTTCATAAACTTCACAATTATTAACAAACCTTGCACAGATACTAACATGTTCCACATTTGAAAGGTCTTCAGTTTCATCAGCCAAGAGACTCCAGTATGATGAAAACATTGATAAAATATTCTCATGAATAGCGCCTTCGCATATGGAAATTACTAGGGGTGATGTACTAGGGGTGATGTATACCTAGCATTTTTAGAAGCATGCTGAAAAAGCTCTTTAAGATCTGTGTAAAACTGTGACTTCCAGTTCACAAAAAAGCGAAGTTTCTATCTTTAGTTTTTGTGATCTTGTTCCAATTACCTCGAAAAGCAATGCCTCTCTTACCGCATCAATGAATGACAAAATGCCCTTCTTAGTATGGGCCTGCTGAATTCCCACTACTTTGGCCATTAGTGAAGCAACATCTAAACCAGGTTGTTGAGTTTTTAGGAAAAGACAAGCTTTCCCATCTTCTAGCTTGTGCTTCACTTTCCTTGTGCTTATCAAATAAGCTGCTCTTCTTACCGAGAGCTTTCTTCCATTTATTAAAGCCCAGGGGGAAGAAAACGGGGATTTGGTGTCTACACTTGCAAAGCACAGGAATGGCAGACAGTATGCACTATCATTTGATATGCTATAACGCAGCCATGGCTGTCCAGCTTACACTAAATCTTCTCCCTGAAGTGACAGGGAACACAAAATTAGGTGGGAATTTAAACTTGGACGTCAAGAGTGTTAGCTTGTCATCGACATCCAATAAGGAATGCTTTCCAGCATAAAGTGCTGGTAGCCAGATGGCAAATATATTTTTTGCACTGCTAGCACACTGACAGCTAAAATTAACAGGCTGATGTTTTAATTATCATACATGTACTGATTATGTGACTCTTGACATCCAAGCCCACTTAATTTTTGGGGGCCTCTGAATTTTGTAGCAGGGGGAGCGACTGCCCCCCCCTGCCCGCCCTTAAATATGGCCCTGCATTCTTCCTCTGTCTACCTCCACCTGCCATTCACTCTACTCATCCATGTCACCTTTCCAACCCACTCTTCTGCCTTCTTTGCCATGTTTTCTAACTGAACATTACCCCTTAGTTTCCTATCAAAACAATACTCCCAAGTACTTGAATTCTTTGACCTCTTCCATTAATATCTCCTCACCAATCCTCCAATGCTCTTCAGCTTCCTTCTTCCCTAACTACAATGACCTTGCTCTTCTTGCTATTAAATTTCATCTTCCACCTTACACATTATTATGCCTGTACCACATCCAACATAGCTTGCAGTTCCACCCCTGAATCAGCCAAGTGCAGATTACTAATTGCCTCTTCGGGTTTACTATTACTGTCTGCACTCAACATTAATTTATTCCTCCACATTGCCTTCTACAATTATAATTACTTCCTCACTGCACACGTGATCATATGCCACTCCTCCTAACTAAAAGAAGTGAAAAACTATTGTATATGGTAAAAAGTGTGTGTCCTTACTTTAGCTGCAACATGTATAATATAAGCTATATTAGCTTCAATTGGACATTACTAGTTAGCTATATATATATCTACAAGCAACCTTAAATTTGGAGACCTAAATTTCACGAATTTGTGACGCCAACAGATTTTGAACACCACTACTGCCTTTGTGATTATAATTTAGTGCTTCACTTTTCCAGGTGACAGAATTTTATATCGTGTTATGACAAATTCTAATGTTTAAAAATATATATTTTAGAATGAGGCTTATACTGACACTAGGTCACACTGCAAATTTCTGCAGTTCAAGGCACAGTAGCCATGTTATTATAGTAACTGCGTAAGGTTTAGTCCCCATCTTTGGGTTCATGTAACTTTGGTGTGGGTTGTATATAAAAGTACCTACATAAAAAATCTTAGTCCTAAAGAAAGCACACAGAGTTATGTTCAAATAATTGTTAAATATTAAGTAGGTGGAAGTTATGGATCTGTCAAGAATGGGAACACCCTTTTCTATACTTATCTATGAGCTCTTCATTTCTTCCCTCTTGTGACTCACTATGTTGTTATGAGGTGAGATTTTCTTGATGCACCCTATATATGTACCATTGTATTAAAACTAGTAGAACAATAGAAAGCTAAATTTTATAGATATTGTTTGCTCTTCCTCCAACAGACACCAGATGATGAGTCAACACTTAACTGATATTTCCACTGTCTCATGGTGAACTTCATTAACCACATTAACACTTTTTAAATTCTAGTTCCAGCTAGATGTGTTGTGTTATAAAGTACTGCCAGAAAGCCAAGCAGGCTTTCTCACATGACATTACTTTCTTGCCTTCACAACATTCTCACCTGTCATGTAAACTCACAATAATTAAATAGTGCCCACCACAACAAAACAAAAAAGAAGGAGTGCCAATTCATCAACTTCAAGTCTAGCCTGAGCATGATGGTAATTATAACGGCACATTGAGCTCGCTATATTTTGAGTGAACATTCATAAAGATCTCCTAAGTCAACAAATACCTCTTGATTCCACTGGAGAATACCTCATCACTTCGCTTCTACTCCCCTCCCCCACAATCACCCCACCCTTTAACCTCTTCCCATTTCCATTCCCAAATAGAATTGGAATGTTGGTTCTGTTGGTACTTTCACATGCACCTTCCATGGATGACACTAATTCACTGTCTCCTTCCATGGATGACAATAATTCACCGTGTCTCCTTCCATGGATAACACTAATTCACTGTCTCCTTCCATGGATGACGATAATTCATCGTGTCTCCTTCCATGAATGACACTAATTCATCATGTCTCCTTCCATGGATGACACTAATTCACCGTGTCTCCTTCCATGGGATGACAATAATAATTCACCGTGTCTCCTTCCATGGATGACAATAATTAACCGTGTCGTCTCCTTCCATGGATGACAATAATTCACCGTGTCTCCTTCCATGGATGACAATAATTCACCATGTCTCCTTCCATGGAGATATTGGTGTTGTCTCTGCATGTTTTTGTGCTGATATTTGGTGTTGTCTCTGCATGTTTTTTTGCCGATATCAGCAAAAGGAATCAATGACCATCGATATTGCCCCTCTGGCTGAGGCAAAAATTAAATTCGTTCTCTCCCCGCCTCACTTTCATTCTCCTAGTAATATGTTTATCTAGTTATATCCTCCACTGCTCACTAGGATAAGTCCATCACTGCCTTGGGGAGGGCTCTGGTGGAGAGGTGGCTGCTGTTCACCCAAATGTTAATTCACCGTGTCTCCTTCCATTGATAACACTAATTCATCGTGTCTCCTTACATGAAAGACACTAATTCACAATGTCTCCTTCCATTGATAACACTAATCAGGGGAGGCTCCACCTTTTTTAAAGTGGTCCGGCGGACTTTGCTCATAATGTCTAGTGTTGAGTCGTATATGGGCAGGGTGTATTCCCTCCATTGCTGAGTGCAAAGCTTTCATTATAATTATATACATATATACAATTATATAGGTCATATATATATAGCTAGTTATTTTCATTTCATTTATTATTATATACATAAATAATTATATACAATTAGGAATTATATATATGTCTTCATTTATTATATATACATACGATTAGGAATTATATAGGTTATAGTTATTATTATATACATATATTATTGTAGGGAAGTCTATGTTTAAGATTCCCTGCGAGGTTCTGCGTCGCCGTTGTATCTCTTCTACCCGATAGAGAAAGAGAATTGAAACTTCATGAAAGACAGAGAGTATCAATACAACGAACAAAAGGTGATCATCAATTCGAATATATATTATTAAAAGTCAAGGGAGTTATGTCCCGATTACTGTTCCATAATTGCGCCGCCACACAGCTCCCCCCAGAACTGACTTGATCTTAATGAAGCTGAATCGTCCACGGGTAGCTCAGTCCAAAAACCTTGTCAGTATTCTTAAATCTTCATCCGGAGCGTGTACTTCCTAGGATTGGGGTACTTCGTATCCTGTGCAATGTGTCAGGGGAGTTTTGAGTTGGCAGGACAGTGGGCTGTGCTAGGGGACGTTGAGGGGGGGTGACCACGGCGTGGTGGCTGTGCCACTTGGACCTCGGCAGACTCATCAACATGTGTAATTTTCAGCCTATCGATCGAGATGGTCTCCTCGCGATGGCCGACCTGGACTTTGAAGAATTTGTCCCCTGTGGTCAATACACGAAATGGGCCATCGTAAGGTGGCTGTAGGGGCGATTTGTGGCTGTCGTGACGAATGAAGACAAATTTGGCCAAAGAGAGGGAGGCCGGAATTGAGGTTGTGGGAGAGCTATGGTGCACTGAGGGGACTGGTCTGAGTTCTGCCACATTGTCACGGAGGCGGCGGAGAAGTTCCGGAACTGGTTCGCCCTGTCCATGGCCCACAAACTCGCCGGGGACAGTGAGTGGCGATCCAAACACTAGCTCTGCTGGGGATGTACCTAGGTCCTCCTTCGGCATGGTCCGGAGTCCTAGCATGACCCAATGAAGGTCTGATGTCCACGAGGGCGATTGACAGCGTGCTTTGAGGGATGCTTTCATGCTTCGATGGAACCTTTCCACAAGGCCATTCGCCTGGCGGTGGTAAGCCGTAGTCCGATGCAGTTTGGTTCCGAGGAGGTTGGAGAGATCTTGCCAGAGTTGAGATGTGAACTGGGGTCCTCTGTCAGAGTAGACATCGGAGGGAAGGCCGTAACGAGTAATCCATCCACTCAAGAAGGCATCAGCCACGTCTTTGGTATTTGTGCTAGCCAGGGGAATTGCTTCTGGCCAGCGAGTGACTCTGTCCACTACTGTGAGGAGGTGGGTGAAACCTTTAGAGAGTTGGAGTGGCCCTACGAGATCCACATTCACATGGTCGAATCAGAGTATGGGCTTGTTGTACTCAGATAGTGGAGCACGATGGTGGAGGTTGACTTTGGCTCGTTGGCAAGCGATGCATGCCCTGGCCCATTCTCCGACCTGTCGACCAAGGCCGTGCCAGACATACTTGTGGGCTACCAGCTTGCGGGTTGCCCGTATGCCTGGATGGCTGAGGCCATGAAGGGTGTCGAAAATGCGACGGCGGTAAGAGACAGGTACGAGGGGATGTGGTCGACCAAGAGACACATCACACAACAGGATTGTGTGAGATTGGGTCCAAAGGGAATGTCCTTAAGTTGAAGGCCGGTGAATGCTGTCCGGCAGGCAGCCATATCGACTGGGTCTGCGAGCTGTGCGGTTGCAACGGCGGAGAAATCAATGCCTCCACTGATGGCCGAAATGGCAGCACGGGAAAGAGCGTCTGCTACCACATTGTCTTTGCCTGCCACGTGTCTAATATCCACGGTGAATTCTGAGATCGCTGAGAGCTGGCGCTGTTGTCTTGCAGACCAGGCATCCGAGATCTTACCGAGGGCAAACGTGAGTGGTTTGTGGTCGGTAAACAGTGAGAACTGGCTTCCTTCCAGGAAATACCTGAAGTGACGGATAGCAGCGTGGGCAACAAGCAATTCTCTGTCGAATGCACTATATCTGGTCTGGGCCGGCTGGAGCTTGCGGCTGAAAAAGGCTGTGAATTGCTTAAGAGTGCCTCCAATGGCCATATCTGAAGCATCAACGGTTACAGCCGTGGGAGCATCTGCACGGGGATGGACCAGGAGGGCAGCAGAGGCCAGAGCAGTCTTTGCATCACGGAATGCTTTGTCTATGGTGGTCGACCATTTCACCGGATTGTCTATGGTGGTCGACCATTTCACCAGAGAGGTCCTGGCGGGATGGCCAACCAAAGCAGTGTAGAGAGGATGAAGTAGCTGGGCAGCGGCAGGTACAAACCTGTGGTAAAAGTTAATTACTCCGAGGAAGGCTTGCAATTCCTTGATTACTGCCGGGCGGGGGAAATCTTGTATGGCTGTCACCCGAGTTGGCATGGGTCGTATGCTCTTGGCGTTGACCACATGGCCGAGGAAGGTTATCTCATCGACACCGAAGACAGACTTGCCTGGGTGAATGATGAGGCCGTGCTGTTCAAGGTGATCGAAAACGGCAGTGAGATCCCGAAGATGCTCATCGGGGGAGGAACTGGCTACCAGGATGTCATCTAGGTTAAATGAATACGCCCTGCAGACCCCGCAAGACCGTGTCCATAAGTCTCTGAAATGCTTGGGCTGCGTTTGCAAGGCCGAAAGGTGTTCGCAAAAACTCGAAAAGGCCAAAAGGAGTAATCACTGCTGTCTTGGGGATGTCCATAGCACGTACCGGAATCTGGTGATAGCCCTTGATCAGGTCAATCGATGAGAAAATGGTCATACCAGCGAGTTGGCCGGCGAAGTCTTGGATGTGAGGCACCGGGTAGCAGTCAGTCTTGATGCTGTCATTGAGACGTCTAAAGTCCCCGCATGGGCGCCAACCACCACCAGGTTTGGGTGCAATGTGAAGTGGGGACGCCCATTGACTGGAGGAGCGCCGGACGATCCCAAGGTCTTCAATCTCTTTGAATGCAGCCTTTGCGACAGCGAGTTTGTCGGGGGACAAACACCGGGCTGGCGAGCAGAGAGGAGGAGACTGACCAGTATCGATACAAAGCTCGACCCTATGGGGGACCCTGTCCTTGCGAAAAGACAACTCAGTGAGTTTGGGCCTAGAGGCGAGTAGGTTGGCATAGACATTGTTTACCTGAGGAGGTTTGATTACGGTCAAAGGTACTGGTTGACACACAATGCTGGGTGCGGCGATGGTGGCGTGTGTGGCAGAGTGAACGAGGCGTTGTCCTCCCAGGTCGACTTGCAGTCCATTGTCACGTAAGAAGTCTGCCCCGAGGATGGCCTGGTTCACGTCAGCGACGATGAAAGACCCTTGGAAGTGCTTGCTCCCAAACTGGAGTGGAATGCGACGTGTGCCATAGGTTTTAATTTCTGTCCCATTGGCTGCCACTAGTGGGGCATAATGGGCAGAGGAAGCAGCTGCGCGGTGGTCAGCAGGAGAAGCCGGGATGAGAGAGACTTCTGCACCAGTGTCGATGAGGAAGGTGCGTCCCGAGGCCCTATCCTGGACATGTAGAAGCCTTGAGGTTGTTGCGCCAGCCACCACAGCTACTGGTGGCCGGCGTTGGCATTTCCCACTGGCGGTGTCTTAGCTAGGGGAATATGGGCCATCTGGCAGTTGTTCTGGGTGCATCTCCTTGCCTCTGTTCCATACCGTCCACAGACTGGTGTTGGTCTTAATCCTGCGCTTTTGGCGTTTGTGATCGATGGCTGCAGCATCGACGTTGCCAACAAGTGATGATGGTTGGTTCAGGCCGGCACCGGAGAGCATGAAGTAGGTATCGGCTTGCTCAGCCAGCTGATGGGTTGTCAGAGCCGTAGAACGAGCCAGGTGGTCTTGGAAATCTGCTGGATGCTGTCGTAGGAAAAGGGCCTTAAACAGGATGTGCTCGGAATCCTCTCCAGTGGGTAGTGATGCAAGCATCTTACTGAGGAGTGCTGATGGTGTTCCATCACCCATCCCAGGCCAGTCTAGAAGACTCTTGCTCCTCTCCAAGGGCGTTCGACCAAACGGGAAAGGAGGCGATCTTTGATGGCTTGGTAGCGAGTGCCATCAGCAGGGGGGTTCCTGATGATGTCGATCACCCTGTCCATGACCTGGCCCTTGAGTGCTGCCACCACGTAGCTGTATTTGGTCTGGTCCTGGGTAATGGCAGGAACGTGGAGGTTGAATTCCGCTTCGATGGCTATAAACCAGTATTCGATCCTGTCAGGCGAGAACTATGGTAGTTTGAGGGCGACTGCATTGACTGTAGCTGCCATTAAAGCATCTGCAAGTGCTTGTGCTTCAGCCATAATGCCGAAGAGGAAGGAATTGACGCTGTTGAGTGGGAATGCTGTGGACGTGGACGTCGGGGTCACCAATGTAGGGAAGTCTATGTTTAGGATTCCCTGTGAGGTTCTGCGTCACCGTTGTATCTCTTCTACCCGATAGAGAAAGAGAATTGAAACTTCATGAGAAAGACAGAGAGTATCAATATAACGAACAAAAGGTGATCATCAATTCGAATATATATTATTAAAACTCAAGGAAGTTATGTCCCGATTACTGTTCCGTAATTGCGCCGACACAATATACAATTAGAATTATAAAGGAATTATATATATAGGAATTTTCATTTATTATATATACATACAATTAGGAATTATATAGGTCATAGTTATTTTCATTGTTTCAAAACTTTCCAAAAAGTCTGTGCTATACTGAGTAAGTTTTCCCCTTAAATACAAACTGAATAATCTTCTCCTTCCATTATATTTTTGAGCATAGACAATTCAACTTGCAAGTCTTCTTTGATGACCAAAATGCTCAATAATATCTTAGAGTGAGTTAGGAATTGTGTCTCCCAAAGCAACTTTTTCAAAATTTCTTCCATTTTAGAATATAAAATAATAGCATGGGAGTCAAACCTACATTCAATTTCACCAATCAATTTGTCCAAAATTTCGAAGTAAAGCCCATGATATATAGTATCCACTGTGTCGTCATGATGAGTATTTTGCCATACTCATCTATGCGGGCAGGGATTCTTCTTCGATGAGGTAAAATGGGTTCGTCAACTTCTAAATCAGAAGCCTTGGCTTGCATCTTATCCCAGGTATGGTCAAAGTAACTGTCAGATCTCCACTCTTTTAAGCTAGAAAGAGTTATTGATGCGAATTTTCTTGTTTCACTAATGGTCTTCCTTTTACTCAGCAGATAAGGATAACATTTCAGCTACAAATACGCCAAAAAGAAAGGAAAACTTCATAGTAGCACATGCTGTGGTAGCAGCCTCAACATTTCCACTGTGATATCAGATAGAACAACAGAATAATTGGAGAGAATAGATCGAAGTGATTCAGCTCTAACTGTCCCGAGTTGGACAAAGAGGTTTGAGATCAGGAATTTCTGGAGAAATTTCTGATTTCAGTTTTTGGAGCATGGATTTCTTTTTGGCACTATATTTGAACATTTTGGACAACTCAAGGACTGTATCAAACGTGTCTCATGGTTTTGATAGAGCAACAGGTATCAGTGTCCCATACAATAAATGTATACTGCTCTGGACTCAATTCTTTGGATTTGTGTTGACACTCCTGATCCTCTACCAGACATGTTGGAAGCCCCATCATAACACTGACCTCTGCATTGATGTAGTGAAAGTAGCACGAAGTAACACATCTTAGATTAAGCATGTCAACTGGTCAGAATTGGTATGTTCAGTTGCATACATGCCGATACAATGTCATGTACTTCAAATGTGAGGGGTGAAACATATCTTATGCATACAACCATCTGCAACAAATAATATATATATATAATTTATTAAAGTCAAGCACATCAATTTTCTATTATATTTACAAGTATTTACTTGTTCTGTCAGCGACACATCAACTGTCTCATCTGCACTGATAGAATACCAATGACTAGCACAAATATCCTTAAGAATTGACCGTTGGGATATAATCCTCACCATCTCATTTTGTATATCATGGGAAGTGTAAGATTTTTTCCCCTGTAACCAAGATTTAAATTGTCACAATCACTTGAACGTAGCTTCAGTAGCTGAAGAAGGTTTCATCTCTACTCACAGTGTCCACGCAATGCCAATCCTTGCCGAGCAAGATACTGAACTGAAGTAAAAAAGAATTTTGAGGCAATATCTGGAAGCTTCCTGTTCAGAAACAACTTGTTTCTGAAGCTGGACACTGACATCTGCCCCTTTCAAGTGGTGTTCCCACTTCATAATGGATTCTCTGTGACATGCACTTTGGTGGTGTTGCTGAAAGTATCGAGCAGCATCTTTCCAATTGGTATACCCGGTTGTGATAAATGCAGATTTTTTTTTTGCTGAGAAAGCAAGGCATAAATATTTCGACAAATGAAACAGTAAGCCCTTCATTACTTTTTCCCCAGTGAAGCAAAGATGACCACATCACATTATCAAACCAAATAGCCTTGAAGGACCGGTACTCAGGTTTCTTTTTCCCAAACAGTTCTTTGGGGGAAGGTATTCTGAGAACATGTTTGACAAGGTTTATTTATGACCCCAAACTCTATTCCAGAATAACCTAGCTGCTGTTGTTCAGAATCTACTTCCTCACCGAAGAATGGGAGGCCTCAGTAGGGCTAGGGGACACAGTAGCTGATGCTCTTTGACAATCTTCTTCCTTAGTCAAAATGAGATCTTCCTCGGCCAAACAGAGATCTACATCAGACAAACTGTGATCTTCATCAGGAAACCCAAGATGAATAGAATCTTTGCTTTTTTTCTACTTCCAGTGGCACAGTGACTTGATCTTGCCAGTGACTCGATCTTCACTGGCTCCTGAATTATTCTTCCTTTGAAATAACAGGAGGGACTGCTGTTTCTTTGCTGTGGTCATGGCATGTGCCTACAAATATCTGAGACTTTAACTAACAAGCAATGTGTTAATACAACTAATCATGTGATTGTGTTTAATCACAGTGCCTAATAGACCAAGCCTAGTATAATTATAGCAGCTGCAGTTTAGCTACAGTGAGCTTTCTTATGACTCTCCTACTGAATTGAAAGAGGCTTCAGCCTTGATTTGGTGTTTGTTGTTATTGTTGCATAGCTTCCAACTTTCTTCAATTGTGACAGCTAGCTAATTGCATTTTCACACTCTAGCTAATTGCATTTTCACACTCTAGCTAATTGCATTTTCACACTCTAGCTAATTGCATGTTTTCATACAGAGCTAGCTGCTTTTCAAGCATCTTTATCACGAAAACAACTTCGGGTTGAAGGGTTTAATAGTTGGCTCATCTTTTTATAGCCTTTAGATAATACCTTTAGATAATATGCTTTTACAATGTATGATTTTATCCATAAATTATAAATTAATTCCACAAAAAGTTGCCTGACCAGTCTAAAAAGTAGTCCGGCAATCATCGGACCCACCGGACCTGTGAAGCTGCCCCTGCTAATTCACCGTGTCTCCTTCCATGAATGACAATAAATCACGTGTCTCCTTCAATGGATGACACTAACTCACTGTGTCTCCTTCCATGGATGCAATGTGTCTCCTTCCATGGATGCAATGTGTTCCATGGATGGCACTAATTCACCATGTCTCCTTACATTGAAGACACTAATTCACTGTGTTTCAATGGATGACACTAATTCATGTGTCTCCTTCCATGGATGACACTAATTCACCGTGTCTCCTTACATTGAAGACACTAAATCACTGTGTTTCAATGGATGACACTAATTCATGTGTCTCCTTCAATGGATGACACTAACTCACTGTGTCTCCTTCCTGGATGACATATCATTATATTCCATTACAAGGGCAAGCTGGTCAAATCAGATTTGCAGTAGTCTACACGTCAAGCTAGAGGGTTAATTTCAACTGAAGATTTATTGGCCTTTCACCCCCATTGTAAGTGAATGCTCGTCTTTGCACTCCTGCACTGCATCCGGATGCACACTTTGTCGAATTTTGTTTTCCATATCTGCTGCTCAGAAATTATTCTGCCACGCACCTGTGTGGCTTCCCACTCACTTCCTGCCTAGTGAAAATGTATAAAAATCACTGCTACTTCTGCAGACAACTCTACTCTAGCTACATCATGGCTAAAGTTTACCTAGTGCTTAGTTTACTAGTACCGTTGTTGAAGTGGTCACTCTGCCAGAGCTGCGACAGAAACTTTGTGGTACAACCTGGGAAGATAGCAGAATCTCCACTAGACTGCAACATCATTGGTCGAGATGTAGTCTTATACTGTACAATTTCAGGAATGCGATACGAGATCGGATGGTTCTACACCGAGTCTAGAACAAGTGCTGGAAAAACAAATGAGGAAGTTTCTAATCCCATAACGACTACTCAGACAAGGCCGGACAGTACATCTTCTTCTTTGATTATTAGATCTTTCAATCCAGATATACACAATGGGTATTACTGGTGTAAAGTTACTGTATTTGAAGATTCAACAACGTCGATCTTCAATCCAAGTCAAGTCGTAGAGATTAAAGCTGGTTATACTCTTGAAGAACTGCGTATGTGTAGCAAAACAAGTTTTGATTTCTCCGAAACCAAAGAAAACTGTGCCGTCGGTAGTGAGAGCACTGCAAACGCTACTGCCTTGGTCGTAGGTGTGGAATATATTGAAATCGCCACTACCCCGCCCGCCACCGACCTGCCCGTCACTACTACTGAGGTTCCTTCTGACATTAAAGAGGATAGCGTCGTCCGCACAGCATTAATCTGGTTCTCCGTAGGAACTGTGGCACTCATACTCATAGTGGTGGCCATAGTTTTATGCGCAGTTGCTATTTCAAAGTGTTGAAATTGGCGTGCATTTTTAAGCTATGTCATATTATTATGTGAAGCTATTTATTCACCTCTTCTCTCTCCCACGCATTATTTGACTTGATGCAATTTTGTCTACTAGTGAATTAAGACCGTACAGGACCGTAGCAAGCAGTTTTGATGTGGTACGGCCAGGAAGTGAGTGTGACCATGGGTGTGGCAGGATGTGGTTACATTTTATTACTGATCGATTGTTTATTGCTGTGGATTTTGGCTGGGACACAAGTCCAGTAGTGAGACACAAGTCCAGTAGTGAGACACAAGTCCAGTAGTG
The DNA here is from genome assembly GCA_028752905.1 of Cladorhizidae sp. MBARI D1340-BT2. Taxonomy (NCBI): domain Eukaryota; kingdom Metazoa; phylum Porifera; class Demospongiae; order Poecilosclerida; family Cladorhizidae; species Cladorhizidae sp. MBARI D1340-BT2. The sequence continues at coordinate 39,498,764 of JAQNBH010000011.1, forward strand.
AGACACGAGTCCAGTAGTGAGACACGAGTCCAGTAGTGAGACACGAGTCCAGTAGTGAGACACGAGTCCAGTAGTGAGACACGAGTCCAGTAGTGAGACACGAGTCCAGTAGTGAGACACGAGTCCAGTAGTGAGACACGAGTCCAGTAGTGAGACACGAGTCCAGTAGTGAGACACAAGTCCAGTAGTGAGACACAAGTCCAGTAGTGAGACACAAGTCCAGTAGTGAGTTTGTGTGAATGCAAGTCCACCATGTTGTTAAATTGTATTGCATGACAAGACTGTAATAATGCTGATTTATTACACCTGTGATCTGAACTACCTACAAATTCATTTACGATAACCTTGAGATCCAGTGCATCGGTTTTATCCTTATGAACATGAAGAAGCATAAAGTAATTCGGGTGTTCCTGCTTCATCGCACGAAGATACGTATGTCTTTACTCTCCTTAGGACACTAAAAGACCTTTCAGAAGATGCATTGGTGGCAGGCATGACCAATATAGGGTTTGACGGAAGACAAAAGTGTCAACTGACCAGAGGAAAGTGAAAGGAAGTAACTCTTGACATCAAAAATGTTGAATTTGTTCATCTCAGTGTCTCCTACTGGCTTGTCCTTATTCTTTTTATCTTGATTCCCACGATACAAGCGTGGCAGTACGCAACCTCATCATAGGTAATGAATGTAATTTCGAGAACCAAACGCAGACTTACCAACTGTCCCGGGATTCTCCCGGAATTCTGGAACTTGTCCCGGTGTCACAGGAAATCTGACATCCCCGTATCCCCATTCCAAATTTCCTCGCACCCCCGTATAGAATTTCCTAAGGATATTGATTATACGCCCTAGGAAATATTGCATCCCGCCCGATCACATTTCCAGAGAGAAGAGAAGATAAGAACACCTGCGAGGAGACTATCTATGAGGAGCTGCACGATTATATTTCAAAGAGCCAATATCCACCTGGAAGTAGCAAGCAGGAGAAATGTGTAATCAGAAAGCGTGCCAAAAACTTCCAGATTGTGGATGGAATCATTCACTATAAAGGCAAAGAAGGACTTGACAAGTTGTAACTAGCTGTAAGATGAAGCGGAAGATACTCAAAGCTTGTCATGATGACTTAGTAGGAGGATGTCACTTTGGTAGAGATAAAACATTAACAAAAGTATCTGGCGCTACTACTGGAAAGCGATCAAGCAGGATGTTGATGACTGGGTAAGTAAAATTACAGTACGTTTTGTACATCACTCTAGTATACCCATTGCATGGTCTTAGTTGCATTAAACAATGTCCTTTAGGTGAAACGATGTGAAGTGTGCCAACGGAGTAAACGGAAGTTTGATAAACCAGCACCATCCTTACACCCTATTCCAGTGTCAGACACATGGAGGAAAAAAATTGGAATAGACCTTATCGAGTTGTCTATCAGCAAAACTGGAAATCATTATTGCATTACGCTTACTGATTACTTCTCAAAATGGGCTGAAGCTTTTCCAATCCCCACAAAGGAAGCGAAGCATGTTGCTGCTTTCCTTTACCGCATGATCCTTAGACATGGATGTCCTCAGGAGATTGTATCCGATCAGGGTACGGAATTTTGCAACAAGATTGTCGATTCCCTTGAAGAGTTCATTGGATTTAAGCACAAGATCACTAGTGCTTACCATCCTCAATCAAACGGACTGGATGAGCGTTTTAATCAAATGCTGAAGAAGTAGCTCCAGAAGCTCGCTAATGATCACCAGGATGACTGGGATGAACTTATAGATAATATCCTATTTGCTTATCGGTCGAGTCGCCAGGATTCCACCAAGTGTACTCCATTTCTTCTAATGTATGGACGAGAAGCTCGTCTCCCCATTGACATCTCTCAAGTGCATGGCGAACCTGATGAACTAGACTTAGACACATAAGTACAAAGAATGCTTGAGTTTCAGAAAAAACTTCATGAGCAAGCATATGCAAATATTGAAAAAGCCCAAGCCGTCAAAAGCATCAATATGAGTCAAAGCACAATACCAATATACTAAAATCAAGATTGGTGACAAAGTGCTTGTCAAGTCGATGAAGAACGAAGGTTGTAAGGGTGGAAAACTTGAGCCTCAGTTCCCTGGAGGTCCACATACAGTTGCGGAAGATATCGGGAAAGGTCGCTATCATCTTAAGGGCCACAAAGATGACTTGCTGAAGACAGCAATCAATTGCCACCGCCTTAAGATATGGTATGATCCTGATGGGAGAAGACTGAATTGCCATGACAACAATGAGGTAAGATGGTTATAGACAAATAATGTATATAATTATGATGACAATATGGTATTAACAATTTGAAAAGCTGGTTTATGCTGTCAAATGTTTTTTTAAATAAACATAGCTCTGTAATTATTTGAAGAGATGGTTATGCTGTCAAACATTTGTTGTTATAAACATGTTAGCTCTGTAATTATTTGTCTCTTCCCCCTGCCCCTCCCCAAAACAACAATAACAACAACTAAACACTATAGGATGCTGCAGGTGCTGATGAGAATACTGACCCATCAGCTGATCAACATAAGCCTTTACCTGTAAGGCTTGCAAAGAGACCCCTGTTACCCCTACCAGTAACGGAACAAAAGCGTCAGAAACTAGATGTGGATCCAGTGATAGTTACCAGTGGAGAGGATGATGAAATTGTTAGTGATGGCTGCTGGCAGAAAATTGGAGGAATCGAACTGAATGATGAAGACAAAAATGTACTGCTAAATGGCAGATGGCTCAATGACAAACTGATTCATGCAGCACAGATTCTCATGAAACATGACCTGGATCTACTTCCTGTTAGCTCCTTGCAAAGTCCACTTCTTGGACAAATGCTCAGTTTCAACATCGCCAGTGATGAATGCGTCCAAATACTCCATTCTGGGGGTAATCATTGGGTGACAGTAAGCACTGTTGGCATTCAACATCCCACAGTTCGAGTATATGACAGCTTATCCACTTCTCTCACATATACTCTACAAAAGACAAATAGCATCACTTCTGCACACTACAGAAGAAAAAATTACTTTGGAATATGCCAATGTGCAACAACAGACAAACTCTGTAGACTGTGGGCTATTTGCAGTCGCTTTTGCTATGGCTATTTGCAATGACCAGAGCCCAGAAGAGCAGTTTTTTGATGTGGGTCATATGAGGCGGCATTTGTACAACTGTATCAAAGACAAGCTAATAAAGCACTTCCCATCAAAGAAGAGGAAATGTATCCACATGACGAAGAAGGTTGAAGTAATGAAAGTCTTCTGTCACTGTAGATTGCCAGCGAATGAGGATGGAAATAAAATGGTCTCATGTGACAGCTGCTTGGAATGGTTCCGTGACACTTGTCAAACCGTCCCTCAAGATGTGTAAAGTAATCCAGACTATAAATGGTGCTGTAGTCAATGTAGTCATAATTAATACTGTAACTGTTCTATAAACATTCAAAATTGTCTATATAGGACTATGGGGTACTAAATATCCTGGCTTTGCATAGTTATATCTATCTATTTATAAATATAACTGATTCAGATTGTAGTTGTCATGATATATATAAATTGATCGATGCCAATGATTTCATAAGCCTCCAATGACAAGCAGGAGGTATTGCTTCAGGCCATGACATTAATGGTGGACATCAATGTCAGAAGGTGTGGTTATGCTGTGCCTTCCACCCTATACAACACACTGTATTCAGCCCCTTACTGTTAGTTTTTTGAGTCTCTCAAAGCTCATTGATTAGCCTGTCATGGCCATAAATTATGGTAAAAAATCCTGGTCGGGTTGTGACTAAATTTCAGTTTTCTTCTCTCTTTAGAGAGGTCTGGTTTAAGGCTTAAGAGATTCTAACCTTATCTTATAAAGGACATTCTTTTATTGGAACGGATTCAGAGAAGATCTACTAAGTACATTTTGTCAGACTAGACTATATACTGAACAAGTCCAGATTGAAGGCCCTCCATCCTCTTCCCTCGATGACAGAATCTCTAACATCAATGGACAACATTTGAACTTCAGCAATTAGTTGAACTTGAGCTAGCTGATGCTTTCTGTTTGTCCACTTGGGTACACTAACGCTACTGCTACTCATTTGAATCACAAAGATAGCCAAACTAACTATTAAAAAAAGAGAGAGAGATAAGGGAGAGAAAAAAATTGGTATTTCCTAGGATATTAGGAATGGGGGTGCCAAATTTCCTGGGGGGATTCCATATTTCCTAGGATATTTGGAATGGGGGTGCCAAATTTCCTGGGATGCCAGATTTCCTGTGACACCGGGTCCCGGTACGTATCCTGAATCCTGCCCACTTAATTCACTGCACAACTGCATTCCTAAGTAACCTGTACTGACTGCACAACTGCATTCCTACTACGCTTAAACCACAAGTAGGGAAGGGTTTGCTGCGCGAAACCAATTTCATTTAATACATTTTCCCAAAAATAATTTTGGAAAAAAGCAAACGGCCGAGTTTTAACTATTAGCAATGAGTGAGTCCGAGGTGGAGTCAGACAATGAAGCAGTCTTTACTTGCATTGCCAGTACTTCTAGTCAGAGTCATTCTCAGAGTGAAGCTTGCAGTGACCTCTCCACTGCTAAGAGGAGAAAGAGAGCAAGTAAATGGCAGGAAGACTGGAAGCGCTACAATATGAAGGAGAGTAAGAGGGGCGCACCATTTGTTCGTTGCAATATATGTTGCACTGTTGCTTCTGGTGGTCTACATGAAGTGACACGACACATGGAGACAAAGAGGCACTGTGCATTGGCAAAACAGAGTGTAGGTCAATCTAAAATTACTGCTGCTACTTTTAGAAAGGACAGACAAGAAGCTGATCAGGTTACAGCTGCATTTCTACGTTTATTGCCGAACATAATGTACCTTTTTTAGCTGCTGATCACTTCAACAAACTCTGTAAAGTTGTTTCCAGACAGCAAAATCGCTCAGCAATTTGCATCTGGTATATAGGACAAAAACTACAGCCATAGTGAAATTTGCACTAGCTCCAACGCTTAATGACGAAGTCATTCAATCTTGTTGTTCTTCTCCTTTCACCCTTTTGTGTGATGGTGGTAATGATCAAACAGATAGGAAGTATTTCGGAATGATGGTACGGTATTGGGATAAGGTGGTTCAAAAGCCAGTTACTCGTTTTCTGTGTATGCCAGTGTGTAATATTGCCACAGCAGAGTCACTCTTTACTGCAATAGAGAAGGAGTTTGAGTTTCGTGGTATCCCTTGGAGCAACATGATTGGTTATGCATCAGATACCGCAAGTGTTATGGTGGGTAAGCGTAACTCTGTTTTGAGTCGACTTCTTGGGAAACAACCGAAGTTGTTTAGCCTTGGTTGTCTTTGCCACTTAAAGTGCACTTTGTACTGCTGCTTCTCTTAAAAAGCTTCCAGTCTCCCTTGATGATATTCTGATTGATATATTTTATCATTTTAAACATTCTTCCAAGAGGTACCATGAGTTCAATGAAATTCAAACTGAGTTTAGCAATGTCACACCACTTCACATCCTAAAACATTGTTCAACCCGCTGGCTTAGTTTAGAACGCTGCCTCAAGAGATTGATTCAGCAGTGGCCAGCTCTTTATTGTTATTTTGACAGGATAGCTGAATCTGAGCCTTCCAATGGGAGAGTGGCCAAGCATCTTAAAGACCCACTAGTGAAGCTGTTTTGCAATTTTGTTTGTTATGCCCTTTAAGCCCTTGAGTATTTTCTCAACTGCCTTTCAAACTCATGCTAGTCGTATTGGTACTTTACAGGCTGATGTTCGTCGACTCTTGCACTCTTTCTGTAGTAATTTTATAGATCCAGATGTCCTCAATTCCACTGATGATATCACTTCTATTGATTTCACTGATAGAAATATCCAGCTTAGTAATGATGAGCTAGGTATTGGCACATCTACCCATTTATTGTGGTGTGGTGATCTTGAGGAGTTGGTGGGAACTGCTCTTGAGAAACTTTTTTTTGAATGTGTGCGCACTTTCTATGAAACCATTGTTTCAAAAATGTTAGCTAAATTTCCATTTCACGACTGTCTGCTTCAACTTGCTTTTCTTGATCCTAGAAATAGAGATAAGACCTCTTTAAATGGCATTGTTGAATTGGCAAAGTGCTTCACATCCTTCTCTCCTGATGAATTGGAACTTTTGAGTATGGAATTTCGTGATTTTCGTGCTTCACCCTTGGACCAACTTCCCACATTTGATGCAAAAGAAGCTGGAGCAATAGATAACTTCTGGTCTGTGATGGCGAAAGTTCATTCAATCTTGGATTTGGAACTATTTCGTTTTGGGGTCTTGTCCAGTTTTGCACAGATTTTGCTCGTACTTCCACATTCCAATGCAGTCCAGAACGCCTTTTTAGCATGGTGAGAAAGATCGAGACGGAAGAACGACGGCAGTTGGATCCATCCACAGTGTGTGACCTGCTGAGTGTTAAAACCTGCTGAGTGTTAAAATAAATAATGATAAGCCATGCTATTCAAATGCACATCTAATCAATGACAGCATGCTATCATTAGCTAAATCAGCCACCATTAAAAGCCTACAGACAACCTCATAACTACAAGTATATAGCATATCATCATCTCTACCTCATGCATCTGAGACTCTGATTCATTGATTTCAATATTCATAATAATAATATTATTGAAGAACTATACTGTTAGGCGGGGGGGGGGGGGGGGGGGGGGGGTATAGAGGCGTAGCTCTTCTCTCCACAAGATTGATGTGGAGGAGGAGCTGAGTGTGTAGAGGGAACAACAACACCTTAAAATTTTGAGACCCACGGCCACTTTTACCTGGCCATGTTGTGGTCCTGCAAAAATTAGCAAGATCCTTGCAAAATGCTAGATTTTGTCCTGCCAATGAGTGTTCACAGGTTGGTAAGTCTGCAAACGGGCAGAAAAGCACTACATTCTTCTTACCAAAGGAGCGTTTTAGGAAAGTTGAACGAGACTGGTTGGTGGGGAATATCTCGAGTGATCTCTGGTGGATCCCAAGTAGCAGATGGAGCTTCAGGAGTAGCCATTAAGAAGGACAGCTGCTTGTCAACTCTATACGCATGCGCATGATTTGATTTTATGCAGGCTTGAACTCTGAACCTTTAAGCAACATCTGGGCCCCCATAAAATAAGGGCCCCCCTGTCCCTATTTCATATGAAAATGGGGGCCCCCTTGTGGAATAGGGGCCCCCAAATCGCAGCCTTGAACGCGGTAGCGACCTTTACCTAGCTTCACTTGCACGTGTCGTTTGCATCTGCTTTCAGAAATGGCCGATGAAAAAGATGGCAGGATCTCTTTCAGCGATGTTTTTAATTATTTGAATGGTGGAAGCTATCCTTGTGATTTCGACAAGAATGACAAGAATGACAAGCGTGCTTTAATTAAGAAAACGAGCTACTTTCTTTGATGTGAAGGAATCTATATTTAATACACAAGTTGTTAGTTGAGTATTTTACTAACTATATATACATAGCTAGCACATCACTGACTGCTATAACTAGTTTTGCTCTCATTATAAGTAAGGAAAGTGTGAAGGGACTTGTCAATGTGAAGATGCTACCCAGAGAGAATTGTCAGAACCATGCATGACCGTGGTCATTTGGGCATCAACAGGAGCAGCTAATGTTCAACCAGAGGAAAAGGAAAGGAAATGGTGACAACAAACATGCCTCAAAGAAACATTGTGTCGAAGACAAGTTAGTGATGGCTGGGGATGATCTAGGTGACGAACATACGACCTTTGCTAGAGCAGTCTTACAACAGAATTTCCGAACCTTGGAGTTGTGCAAATAATACCAATTGAAGCAGTTATGCGCTCTAAGGTAAGGACACACCCTTTTTTCTACAATCGACTTTTGGTCTCTTTTAGTTTGAAGGAGTAGCATATGATCACGTGTGCAGTGAGGAAGTAATTATAATTTAGCGTAGAAAGTAAACCTGAAGAGGCACGTTAGTAATCTGCACTATACGGTCAACTGTATATTCAGTATATATATATACTATGAACTGGTATGCCGATGTTCAGGTGGATATGTACTGTACCTCGCAGGTTCGACAATATGCAGCATCGATTGATTTCACCTTGCGCTAGCCAAGTCAACCTGGCCCTACACCTAGCTCTATCCCAAGTCCAACTCCTAGCCATTGCCCCGCTAGCCAGAAATGGGTCGCATATATATATAGCACTACATCAGCTTGACCCGCAAAAACAACAACAATCAACCAACAAAATTCTTATCTTGGCTAAAACTGGTTAGGACTGGAGCCAGAGCTAGAAATGGGACTACTACAAGTGTACTAGGATTAGGGTTAGGACTAGGGCAAGTATCCATAGATAGGAAGGCACAATCCCTCAAACGTGCACTGTCTGTCTGGCAAATACGTAGCAAAGGGTCCGGCTACTCCGGTTTGGGCCGGTGTCATAAATTCTGGGGCCCATGAAATAAGGGCCCCCATGGCCCCTCTATGAATAATTATGGCCCCCCCCATCTATATAAGAATGGGGGCCCCTTCATGGCATTGGGCCCCCCCCCTTCCCATCCTCTTTATGGATTTAGGGCCCCACTTTTGATGAGAATGCCCCCCCCCCCCCCCATTTTTGTTGTAATAAAATAATTCTCGTTATTCGATATTCTTATTCAAGAACAATTATTTAAGATTCTTATATTATATTCAAGAGAATGATTATGCACAATTTATATAGACTATATATATATAGCTACATATTATTCAATGATAAATAATAAAATTATTCAAGGTGAAGGTGACTAGCTATATATATACATTATAACAAATTATAATTTCAATTATTGTTTCAAAAATATATATCTATGGACAATTAGAATGAGGCTTATACTTACACTAGGGCACCCTGCGAGTTTCACCACCGAATAAGGACAACTGCATAAAGTTTACTCCCCATATTTGGGTGCATGTAACTTTTGGTGTGGTTTTACCCACATTTTAAAAATTTAGCCCTAAAGAAAACGCACAGAGTTTGTTTCAAATAATTGTCAAATATTGAGTATGTGAAAGTTATGGATCTGTCAAGAATGGGAACACCCTTTTCTATACTTATCTATGAGCTCTTCAATTCTTCCCTCTTGTGGCTCACTATGTTGTTATGAGGTGAGATATTTCTTGATGCACCCTATATATGTGCCATTCTATTAAAACTAGTAGAACAATCATTTGCAATGACATGATGCTATCACATTGTTGCATCACTCATTTGCGATCCCTAAGATGATGTGCACATTCTCCGCTGTGCTCCCTGTTTCTCTTCCAGTCATCTCCCAGCCTATGACCACCTTCTCAAGTCGATCTTCAGCAATATCACTAATATAGATTTTCAGAACAATGACCCTTCTTGGCTACAGTCCACCCTTCCAGTGAACCATTGGGGTATTGGAATTAGGAGTGCGGTTCATCTTGTCCCTTTGCCTTTTTGGCTTCTGCTGATGGATCATCCAATCTCATTCACCATATCCTCGCGGCGACAGACCTCGCCCCTCGGTTTAGTGCTGTCCAGTATCCTGAGATTGAAGCTGCCCTTTCACTCTGGGGTGATGACCTTGTCTTACCTCCTCCAGACCCGCCTGCTTCCCATCAGCAGAAGTCCCTCGTATTTTGGAAAGGGCAGAGTCACTTTTGCAGAATGCTAGTGACCCCAAAACCAGAGCTCGTCTTCTCGCAGTGTCTGCATGTGAGTCAGGTGCCTGGCTTAATGCCCTGCCTATCTCCTCACTGGTTCTCCGAATGAGCGATGATGTAGTTCGAATAGCATTTGGGCTACGTCTTGGAGCACCCCTGTGCCAGCCACACTCTTGTAGTTACTGTAAATCGGATGTCAACCAGTTTGGCATGCATAGGTTGAGCTGCAGGCACAGTTAGGGAAGGCTTTCTCGCCATGGTGCTTTAAATGACATCATCCATCGGGCATTAACTGCTGCAAATGTCCCTTCCCGGCTGGAGCCATCAGGTCTGCTTCGGTCCGATGGAAAGATACCTGATGGCATGTCCATCATTCCATGGTCAAGTGGTAGACTCTTGGTATGGGATGCAACCTGCAGTGACACCTTTGCCCCATCCAACCTTTTGGCTGCAGTCACTGAGGCTGGTGCAGTGGCAGCCCAGGCGGAGATTTTGTAAGGGTGAGAAGTACGCCCACCTGGACTCGGCATACAAGTTTGTACCTTTGGCGGTAGAGACTTGTGGATCCTTTGGGCCTCAAGCAAAGGCATTCTTCAGGAAGTTGGGACGCCGCCTGAGGTCAGTGACTTACGAAGAGAACTCCCATCAACATCTTCTTCAACGGATTTCTGTGGCAGTGCAGCGTGGGAATGCAGCCTCAGTAATGGGATCTTTGCCATCAGGGTTGGGGACGAGCCATTTCCCTGAACATTTGAACTTGAGGGGAGGGGGTTCTATAAACTATATGAATAAGTGCACTTTACTAATACTTTCATTTTTAAGTACATATATTTTAGTATTTCACAATAGAAAGCTACATTTTATAGATATTGTTTGCTCTTCCTCCAATAGACACCAGATGATGAGGAATGAGAATATCTCTTATTTCCACTGTCTCATGGTGAACTTCATTTAACCACATTAACACTTTTTAAGCCTAAATTCTAGTTCCAGCTAGATGTGCTGGTCAGGCTGTGTTATAAAGTACTGCTAGAAAGCCAAGCAGGCTTTCTCACATGACATTACTTTCTTGCCTTCACAACACTCTCACCTGTCATGTAAAGTCACAATAATTAAATAGTGCTCCCCACAACAAAACAAAAAAGAAGGAAACAATTGTAGAGCCAATTCATCAACTTCAAGTCTAGCCTGAGCATGATGGTAATTATAACATTACACAGGCACATTGAGCTCGCTATATTTTGAGTGAACATTCATAGAGAGCTCCCAAGTCAACAAATATCTCTTGATTCCACTGGAGACTACCTCATCCAGTTTGATCACTTCGCTTCTACTCCCCTCCCCCACAATGTCTTACATCCCGCCACCCCACCCTTTGACCTCTTCCCATTTCCATTCCCAAATAGAATATGAATGTTGGTTTTGTTGGTACTTTCACATGCACCTTCCATGGATGACACCAATTCACTGTCTCCTTCCATGGATGACACTAATTCACTGTCTCCTTCCATGGATGACACTAATTCACTGTATCCTTACATGGATGACACTAATTCACTGTCTCCTTCCATGGATGACACTAATTCACTGTGTCTCCTTCCATGGATGACATTAATTCACTGGGTCTCCTTCCATGGATGACACTAATTCACCATGTCTCCTTCCTTGACACAAATTCATCATGTCTCCTTCCATAGTTGACATTAACTCACCGTGTCTCCTTCCATAGATTACACTAATGTGTCCCCTTCCATGGATGACACTAACTCACAGTGTCCCCTTCTATGGATGACACTAATCACCATGTCTGTGCTGCATATCATATTTTAGTTCCTCATTAGGGCTAGGGTTCACTCTGGTTCCAGAGCCTACATTTTGTATTCACAGATCTAGCAGAAGATTACAAAGTAGCTAGCTACAGAATTATTCATCAGTCAAGTTCTGCAACATATCATTATATTTATCTCCATTACAAGGGCAAGCTGGTCAAATCAGATTTTCTGTAGTCTACGCATCAAGCTATATAGAGGGTTGATTTTTAACTTCAACTGAAGATTTATTGGTCTTTAATTAACACTCCCATTATAAGTGAATGCTCATCTTTGCACTCCTGCATTCCTGCATCCGGTGCATGCATACTTCGAATTTTGTCTTCCAGATCTGCTGCTCAGAAAGTATTTTGCCACGCACCTGTGTGACTTCCCACTTCCTGGCTAGTGAAAATGTATAAAAATCACTGCAGTAGCTAGTTCTGAGGACAAATGTACTCTAGCTATATACATCATGGCTAAAGTTTTCATAGTGCTTTGTTTACTAGTATCGTTGTTGAAGTGGTCACTCAGCCAAAGCTGTGAAAGAATCTTTGAGGTACAACCTGGGAAGATAGCAGAATCTCCACTAGACTGCAACATCATTGGTCGAGATGTGGCCTTATACTGTACAATTTCAGGAATGCGATACGAGATCGGATGGTTCTTCACCAAGTCTAGCGCAAGTGCTGGTAAAACAAATGAGGAACTTCCTTCTCCAATAACGACACCTCAGACAATGACGGCAAGTACATCTTCTGTTTTGTATATTACATCTTTCGATCCAGATTTACACAATGGGTATTACTGGTGTAAAGTTACTGTATATGATGGTTCAACAACGTCAATCTTCCATCCTAGTCAAGTCGTAGAGATTAAAGCTCGTTACACTCTTGAGCAACTGCTGATGTGTAACAAAACAAGTTTTGATTTCTCCGAGTCCAAAGAAAACTGTGCCATCACGAGTGAGAGCACTGCAGACGCTATTAGTACAGTCGTAGGTGTGGAATATATTGAAATCATCACTACCCCTCCCACCACTGAGCCCGTCACTACTACTGAGGCAGAAGAGGTTCCTCCAGACAGTGACGATAGTAATGCTGGTTCTCCGTAGGAGCGGTGGCACTCGTACTCATAGTGGTGGCCATAATTTTATGCACGGTTGCTATTTCAGAATTTTTTTACTAACATGCGTGTGAATTTTTTTTGTTTTGTGTTTCTAACCTTGTGTATGTCTTTAGCCATATCTATCAGCTATGTCAAAGTAATGTGAAGCTTGATGCAATTTTGTCTACAAGCAAATTAACACTGTCACATTTTATGTCTGTAGTCTAGCATGTCCTACCCAATACTATGCTCTCTGTGTGCATAGTCTATTTCCATGCAGTCATAATCTGAGAATGGAATTCTGCATTGTATCTTCAATAATAATTGTATCTATACTTGTGGGATCTGCACTTATAAAATCCTGCCTACGTATCATTCCAGACATAATTACTGCCAGTACACACACGAGCACACACACACACACATACACACACATATGCACACACATACACACATGCCCATACAAAGACATGCACGCGCAGCACAGCATATTTCAAGCTTTCAAATTTAGGACTCGCTATTAGTGTATATATATGACTCAAATTTTCATGTGCTCACATCAGTCACATGATAGTATCAAGCTAAATTCTAATCCTGTACCCAGTATATATATGATGATCATGCAAGCTATTATTATTATATAGGGAGAGGCAAGTTGTTTCACCCTGCATCCAAATTGCCAAACATTGAAGGACCTCCCTGAAGGACATCAGAGAAGGAATGTGTAAGAGAAAATACCTCTAAATTAACTTCCATGTAATTAAATAAGATAACCTTACAAGCTGACGCTACAGAGATAACTTGATATAATAATGTTTTTGCACGTCACTATCTGCATGCCTAGGATAACCGCCGTCCGGCCACACAAAAGCTAACACGTGTTAATCACTGACCATACCTGTCACAAGCTGCTTGACCCAAAAAATATTGTGATCAAAGAAGAGTCACCTATGAAGTGTGGTTTCTATCTAGTTATTGTCGAGAACATCTTGATCCATCATCACATGATGATGACATCTAGCACCACTCCACTATTTATGGAACTGATCACAGCAAATTTTCTAGGACCTTTAGCCACTAGTATTAGTAGATATATTCATTTTAGCAGTACTGATGCTCCTCACACTCCAATAAAATTCAGTTTTCTCCCACCAATCAGCAATGACCAAAGTGCATAGAGGTGCTCAAAAGACAGCCTCATCCCTTTCATTGCCCCTGCCTTCCCCTCAACATCCAATCCCTTTGTTGCCATGGAACATGTGCATGCCTGCATCATGGAGTAACCAACTGTTCATGCTTAAATAGAATTGGAGCTGCTATTACTCATCTGTATATACTCTTTACATACACACACATACACATGCACACACACAACACACACACACACCACACACCACACAACACATGCTGACTACACTGCTGTGCTGCACTAGTGCTATGCAGCTCACGCATCCAGCTTGCCAAGGATACTGTGCTGAGTGATAGCCAAGCAATATGAGCAACTCTATATACCTTCAGAGTGGACCACCCCAGACTTTCCATTGTTCAGATGTATTTTGCAGAATCAAATATTATGTCCCCACTCTTTAACTAAACCCCCTACATTTAATACAATTTCAAGCATATCATCTGACAAATAATATATATATGAGAAAGAAAGTGAGACATTTCTATGCATGATTATAGAAACTCTGCCAATCATGATGCATGTTGTTAGTAATTGAACTAGAACACTGTTAAATCTTGAAATCAAAAAAAAATACATAGGTGGTATCAGAACTGATATTATATTTCAGAAATAGTATTTATATTTATATTTATGCAGTAGAAACAATGTCAGGCAGGGCATCCACCAGACACTCAGAACATCTCTGTTATATACTAATAGCCACCACCCCCCCATAACAATCCCGGATCCAGGCTTTGATATCTAGACTAAAGGCTGATGTGTATTCTAACTTTTTTTCATAGAAGTCAAAGTGCCATAAAGCAAAGTTGGATACTTCAGTCTACATCCTGATGTAGCTATATAGGATTCAGGAATGTATAACAGAAGCTGTACAGACGTGACTGACCTAGGATGCAAGCGGTAAAGACTGGTTCAACCGTAAGACACTTGGCCATCATGTCCTAACCCTGCCATCCTAACGTATCATTTTTGTCATCATGGAGGATAGGCTGGTTCAAAATGGTCATCAACATTGTATCATCTGCATCATACTTGTCATATCGTGCATGGTTCACAATGCTGATTGCATCCAATGCTTCAAAGTTGACAGAGCAGTATATACACAGTCTCAAAGGAATGCAAATCATCTGCAATGGACTTTTTCTTGCTTTCTTTTTTTCCTTGGCCACAGAAGATGATACACTCACTAAGTGGTCTATCAGTACATAGATCTATGATCAGTACAAATTCGAATCAAATATTCATAAATTGTAGTTGTTCTTTTTAATCACCCTATCAAGCCATTCATCCTGCATTTATAGGACTGCTATTTGTATTACCAGAATATATATATAGAGCAAACATGTCCTAGCTTGATGCTGATGGTTACAAATAAAAGATTTGCAAATTCCAAATGAAAGCCCAAGAAAGATCTTTTTTAATATAATGTGCATGTAGAGGAATATATGGAGTTAAAAATAGCACCTATATCCCATGATTTCCCCCCCCCCCCCATGAAGTTCTAAATATGCCCACCCACCCCCACCCCACTCCTCCATCCATTTTTAAGTGCGACTATTCCAGCAGTGCATGAGCAGGTAGAAGTCCCCTCTAGAGAGCCTGGGAGTCAAGACTCTGGTCATGTGAAATCTTCCTTTGGTCAAATACATGACGGTCAACAGGATTACCTCCGTTGACATGAAAGGTGCAGGATGCTAGGTAATTATACCAGTTTCCCTAGATACCTACAAAATCATAGCTCATCATCGCACTATTTTTACACATACCACAGGGCTTGTTTAGTAGCCAAAAGCAAGCTGCAGTCTAAGTCAAGGCACACACATCAGGCCTAGGGCTGGAGCTAGTATAGGAGCTAGGGTTGGTTGAAGACTGAGTGGACATAGTAATGGAGCTAGGGTTGGAGATAAAGTTGGAGATGGAGTTGGAGATAGGGCTAGGTTGGAGATAGGGCTAGGTCTGTGATAGGGCTAGGTTGGTAATAGGGTTGGAATTAGAGTTGGGGCTAGAGTTAGGTTGGAACTGGGGTTGGAGATAGGGTTAAGCTAGGGTTAAAGATGAGATTGGATGTCTGTTTTGGGTTAGGGTTGGAGCTCTGTTCAAGGTTCATGGTCGAATTGGCTGCCGCTGTCCAGGCTCCCGATCTTTTCCCATACATGAGGACAGGTTTCCAGTGGTGATAAGATGTCTTCCCAGGCTTCTCAGAGTGATTCTCGTTTGTTTGGCCTTCCACCACGTGCTTCTAGAAATGTTTCAGCTTCTAAGTTTGCTGTTATTCTTGATGAAATTTCCTCTATTTCCTCCATTAATGATGTTGGCAAATGTGAACGCCTTTTTAATTTCCCGTCTCGGTGTTTCAGAGTCCCAGGAGAAGATGGGTGCCTTAAAAGCCTTGCTTCTCACACCAACTCATTAATTCAGTCTGAATCCAATCTCTCACTTACATCGAATCCTTGGCCCTGTAAATCCATTTTTCCTTGTACTCAACATGACCCCTTACAATATATGGCTAAGAGTGTTGCTTCTAAGCTTAATGGTGGACATTTTAGAGGGGCTGTCCGTATTGCAAGCTCGGATGATTCCTTGGCTGATTTCAGTGAAAGCACTCTGAAGTCCTTGCGGGATAAGCATCCTCCACCTCATCCTAATTCGGTCATTCCCCCAGCTCCAATTTTAGGGTGATGATGTTCCACCTTTTGAAGTTTCACCTTCACTAGTGGCTAAGGCCATTCGCTCTTTTCCTTGTAGATCTGCTGGAGGATCAGATGGTTTACGTCCTCAACATCTTAAGGATATGATCAGCAAGTCTGCAGGTGATGGGGGTCCCTTACTTCTTGCATCCATCACTGTTTTCATCAACATGGTGCTGTTGGGAAAAACTCCAACCTTTGTTCACCCTCTCTTCTTTGGGGCTTCTCTTGTTGCCTTGAACAAGAAGGATGGAGGTGTGCGTCCCATAGCCATTGGGTGCACGCTTAGACGCCTGGTAGCTAAATGTGCAAGCTGTCAAGTGAGGCAGTCTATGAGTGCTCTTCTAGCTCCTCTTCAATTGGGTTTTGGGGTACGTTCTAGAGCCGAATCTACTGTTCATGCAGGTCGTATTTTACTGCATAATCTATAGCCAGGCCATATCCTCCTGAAGCTTGATTTTCGTAATGCATTTAACACTATTCGTAGGGACAAAATGTTATCTGCTGTGGAAGAGCTAGCTCCTGATTTGCTACCTTGTGTCCATTCAACTTACAGTGCTCCATCATCACTCTGTTTTGGAAATGAAACAATTCAGTCATCTGAAGGAGTTCAACAGGGTGATACCCTGGGTCCACTTTTGTTTTGTCTTGCTCTTCACAAGACTACACTCAGATTGGCATCCAATTTTAGTGTATTTTATTTGGATGATGGCACTCTTGGGGGGTAGCATGGATGATGTACTCAGTGATTTTAATACAGTGGAAAGTGTGGCTGAGGAGCTGGGTTTGGAGCTTAACCGTGAGAAATGTGAGCTTATCTGTCCAGATCCAGAGACTTTAGGGAAATCTCTCTGTGTTGCTCCAATTGTGTGGTCAATCCAGAGGTTGCCACTCTCTTAGGTTCTCCTATTGGTGGTATGGAAGGGGTTGAGGTGCTGCTTAACGTAAAGATTGACTCCTTAAAGTTTATGGGAAGCAGACTTCGAAACCTCCATGCTCATGATGCCTTTTGTTTGCTTCATTACGCATTTGCACTGTACTCTTTTTTTACGATCTTCTCCCTGTTTTTCTTCATCTAAGCTTCAAGATTTTGACTCAATTCAGTGTACCATCTTGAGTGAGATCACTAACATTCTTCTCAACACTAAAGATCAAGCTTGGTCTCAGGCATCACTTCCAGTGAAGTTTGGTGGTTTGGGGATCAGAAGTGCTGTGATGCTTGCACCTTCTGCCTTTTTGGCGTCGGCTTCAGGTGCTTTTGATCTTATCCACCAGATTTTTCCTGACTACCTAAGTGATTCTCAAACTACTCTGAATTTGAAGGTGGTTTGGAAATTTGGTGTCGAGGTCATAGCCCCCATCTGATCCTAGGTCCTCCCAAGAGAAAGCCTGGGATGGTCCTCATGTTCAGGCTTCTTTTGATTCCCTCCTGAACTTAAGTGTAGACCTAACTTCACGGGTACGTATTCAGGCTGCAGCTAGGAAGGAGTCAGGGGCTTGGATCCATGGCCTTCCCATGTCATCCTTAGGCCTCCGAATGGATGATGATGTGATTAGGGTGGCTACTGGTTTGTGTTTGGGTGTTCCTCTGACTCATCCCCACAATTGTCTGCAGTGTGGATCCCAAGTGAATCAGTTTGGCACCCATGGTCCCAACTGTCGGAGGAGTCAAGGTCGTTTCTTGAGCATGCAGCTGTAACATTATTCATAGACCACTAGCTTCCATAAATATTCCCTCTCACCTGGAGCCTTCAGGCATTTCTCGCTCGGATGGCAAGCATCCTGATGGAGCCTCCATTGTCCCCTGGAAGAATGGCCATATCCTTGTTTGGGACGCTACATGTGAGGACAACTTTGCTCCATCCTATGCCAACTTATTATGTGAAGGTCCTGGGGCAGTGGCAAACAGAGCCGAGTCCCTGAAAAAGGAAAAAGATGGAAACATTGTTGCTACACACTTCTTTGTCCCAATTGGGATAGAGACCATTGGAGTTTGGAGGGGAGGCATCTTTGTTCCTTCGGGAGTTAGGGGGCCATCTCAAAGCAAAGTGTGACAAACCACGTTCCCATCATTTTCACCTGCAGAGAATTTCTATTGCAATCCAGCATGGGAACACTGCAGCGGTGTTAGGCACTAGTCGGTATACTAGTGATGACTATTTCTTACTTAATTAGTTTTATAGCTAATTCTTTATTGGTAGTTATAGGGCATATTATTGTTTATTGTTTATTGTGTATAATTTATTGTGTATAATAATAATAACAACAACAACACAACAACAACAACAACACAACAGCAACAGAATAAAACACCACCAACAACACAACAACGAAAATCCAACAACAAAACAACACCAACAACAACAACAAAACAATAAAACAACAACACACAACAACACCAAACCAACAACAAAACAACCCAACAACACCAACACAACAACAAAACAACAAAACAACACAACAACAAAATAATAGCAACAACCACAACAACAACCACAACAGCAAACACAACAACAAAACAACAACAATAACAACAACAACCACAACAACAACAACCACAACAACAACCACAACAACCACAACAACAACAATTGGTAGTTATATAGGGCATATTATTGTATAATAATAATAATAATAATAATAATAACAACAACAACAACAACAATAACAATAATAATAATAATAATAATAATAATAATAATAATAATAATAATAATAATAATAATAATAATAATAATAATAATAATAATAATAATAATAATAATAATAATAATAATAATAATAATAATAATAATAATCAATAAAATAATAATAATAATAATAAAAATAACCTTATCAACTTCAAATTGTAAACATATTCACTCGACATTTCGACTACTTCATCAGGAATAATTAATTTTATTCCTGATGAAGGCCAGTGGAAATGTCGAGTGAATACAATTTGAAGTTCATTATTGAGAAGGTGATTTTAATGTTATTATGTCATCTGAGAGTTCATTGATAATATATAATAATAATTTTATAATTTTTAATAAAATGACATGCTTGATATAAACAAAAAGCAATAAATAACTGAATGCTAAAAAATATGGTTGTTATGATTTTAGGTTCACATGTTGGGAGTGGCCAAGCAGAAGCCAGGTAAGATATTCCAGAATCTCGATTAATGCCTCACACATTGCTGTCTTCTGGCCTAGTTTAAGATGACTTCCTCCCCAATTGAATGTCTATTATCCCATGCATATTCAGCAATTGCAGATTTCTCTTTAGCACACTTTTTACAGTATCTTGATGTTCTTTTTTCTGGTCTCCAGAATTCTGTCGGTCCCTAAGAAGTACTTTCAGCTGCAAGGGATGTGGTACACAACACATGAGTGCATACTAGCTGGTAATTAATCTTTACTCTGCTCAGTTGTCAGAGTTCTTCCTGATCTGAAAAAGACTCTGATGTTGATGAACTTCCTGCAGACCTTCCTGGTGTCTTCACTTATTCCTGCTACATAAGGAATTAGCACCATAGGATCCTTCTTTCCAGACACCTGATTGCCTATATCAGAGTACTTACCTTCTTAGATGTATCTAAGGAGGAAATGTTGATGAAGGGCTCGCAGATAACCATTCTCTAAGTTTTTTTAAATTATCTCCCCCCCTTCTCAAACTTGCATGATTGATAATGTTCTTCTTCATTGTTTTTTTGTTGTTTAATAATGGAAAATGGAATACAAGATTGTCTGTAATTGCTGGTCCAAGGGACATGGAATTAGCTACTTCTGTACGACACATTTTTCCATCATGGCATATTTTTAGGAATATGAATGTCCATACAAATGGAGAGAACTGGTGTTGTGTAGGTGTAAGTCGAATGTAAGTAATGTACCAGAGTTCTTCTAATGGTGGCACTGTTACCTATGACTAGCATACATACCTAACAGGCATCCCTATGCACAACACTAAGGACTTTATCTTCCCTATGGTTCTTGATGGAACTCTCCTATGTGAGCACATTCGCACATCATCATTCCATCATATAATTATTGTTTCAAATTCCAGCCAAGGTTTTTGCTAAATAAAATTAATGATGATTCTATATGAATTTTTTAAAATTAATTAATTAATTTTATTTATTTAATTAAAAAATTACATAAGATGAGTACATTTTCTGACAAGTGAATAAAAAAATAATTAGCACTAATTAAAATATAGTTTTTTAATCTGTTATTGATTTGAAATTACAATACAAACATTTGTCATCAATAAAATAAAATAAATTTCTTTTCTTTTTCCCCCTTCCCCTTATAGTTTATAGAACCCCCTCCCCGCAAGTTCAAATGTTCAAGTGATGACTAGGAAAATGGCTCATCCCCAACCCTGATAAATAAATATACAATTAAAAGAGCAAACGTAACATATATACCAAGTTCATTAACACAACATGCTAGTTATATAATAATCAATTACAAAAATACCAAAATAATAACTAATTAACTATAAATACAACTAAAAAGCTAACAAGTTCAACTCCCGACCGACCCCAAAACAGACAGGATATTCTCCCGCTGGACTGCCACTGAGAGACGCTGAAGGAGGTGAGCACAGGCATTCACCTCCCCAGTTCTTTGCCTTATCCTGAGGCGGAGGTCCTTCAGGAAAGCCATCGACCTGTTCACGATGACCCCTAATGACTCGATGGCCACAGGCACTGGCTGATATACTTGGCCAATTAGCAAGTGGAATTATAAATATAGAAAGAAAGAAAAAGAAATAGAAACGTTTACACAAAACAATGACAGGGATCACCCTCACCTGATAAGAACAGAGATGGCCTTCCCTCTCTCTCTGGCCACAGAGAGGCTTTGCAGTAGGTAAGCTTGTACTTTCACCTCTCCGTCCTTTGCCTGATATAATTTAAAAATAAGCAAATAAAATACTATTTATTTATTGCTTTGTTTATATATTTTTTAAATACAACACAAAATGGAAAAATATGTATTGCTATACATAAATGAATATACTGTGTGTACTATATTAATCGGTCTATCAAAGTAACAATAATATAATTAATAATAACACATACATAAATTAAAATAGTTATCACTAGCAGACTGACTAGAGCCCACAGCTGCAGTGTTTTCATGCTGGATGGCAATCGAGAATCTTTGCAAGATAAAATGATGGGTACGTTTAACTACACTCAGATTTGAGACAACCTCTCAGCTTTCGAAGAAACAAAGATGTCTCAGCTCCAAACACTCCATGGTTTCTATCCTGTATTTCCATCATTCACATACTTTTCCTTCTTCATGGACTCAGCTCTGTTGGCCACTACACCTGGACTTTCAGATAGCAGGTTGGCATAGGAAGGTAGGAAACAAGAAATGAGAATATGGCACTTTTTGTTCCAGATGGAAGCAGACTGTGTCATCGCAGCGAGAAATGTTTGAAGGCTCTAGGTGAGAGGGAATGTTAATTAGGCAAGAGATTATGTACGTCATTGACAGCAGCATTCTCAAAACAATGACCTTGACTCTTCAGACAACTGAGGCCAGCTGATCTTAATTTTTTTAGAATATTTTTAATATGCACTCTAACAAAATATATAATAGCAAGAAGAGATATGACATATATTATGTAAATAAAATTACAAAACTCCACAAAACCCCTACACACCAAAATTAATCTTTTGCAGATTATGTTCTAATTCATGTTTGTGTTTATGGTATATATATCATATATGTATATATCTTCCCATCAGTTAAAAAAAGCATCATGAAGCTTGCAGTAATTGAATTTCTTTCTATCACAAAACAGGCATCTTGAAACTCTTTCCTCTACAAATCAAATCATGCATCTCAATGTTATCTTACCTCTGCCAGAATATACTTTAGTCCCTTTATCTTGGCTTTAGTGAGTACTAATAGTGCAACACTGCTCATTGCTGTATACAATTGTTAGATGTTTCTGGCTTAGCCAGTGCTAAGAGACCTCTGATGGGTGGAATATTGTTGCTACCATGTCCATATGAATCATAGAAATGTCTAGTGTCTATGCACAGATTATCATTTATAGCATTAGCCAGCCCTGGTGGGATTGTAGTGCACATGTTTACTTCTGCCAAAAAAGCCAAAAAACACCTGAATGCCATTGGGGTGTGACCAGCAACAACTAGGAATCACTTAATTGCTACATCATTAGAACAAACACAAATAGCTAGGAGTGAATTTGCAGTGTCAGCAAATAGTAGTGCATGTGATCTTGTCCAACCTCCTTTCTGCTTAGTTTCAAGAAACATAGAAAATTGAGCAGATTTCTACATTTGACCTCCCTACTTTAAAAAAATTGGGCTTGTTCCTCCATAAAGATATACCTTGGCACTGAAATATGGATGGCACCCCTAACAAATGTGCTTGGGGGGCCAACTTCACTGTGGAACAGTCCCTCTCCTTGTTTCTACATATAGAAATGTAAGAGGTGAAGATACGGCTATGAAGCCATGTGTAAGAGAAGTGGGGTTCATTTACTCAGCTGGCTATGTCCCTAACTGGAAGTTGCTGTGAGTGCTTAAAATATCTTATACAAGATATTGGTATTGATGCTTGGTGAGAAATGGGTTATAGCTGCACCATATTAGGATGCCTCGGCTTTGTACTCCTGCGTTCCTTCATCCTGTGCTGGCTAAACCAGATACGCTGCTCGGTGAGCATTTGCCCATGCACCTGTGTGGCTTCCCACTTCCTGCTTAGTGAAAATGTATAAAAATTACTGCAGTAGCTAGTTCTGAGGACATAGCTACATCATGGCTAAAGTTTTCCTAGTGCTTAGTTTACTAGTATCATTGTTGAAGTGGTCACTCTGCCAGGGCTGTGACAGAAACTTTGAGGTACAACCTGGGAAGATAGCAGAATCTCCACTAGACTGCAACATCATTGGTCGAGATGTAGTCTTATACTGTACAAGTTTAGAAATGTGATATGAGATCTGGATGTTTTACCAAGCTAGAACAGATGGATGGTTCTTCATCAAGCTAGAACAGATGCTGGAAAAACAAATTGAGGATCTTTCTAATCCCACAGTGACTGCTCAGACAAGGTCGGCAAGTATACACATCTTCTATTTTGATTATTCGATCTTTCGATCCAGATACACACAATGGGTAAGTTACCGTATTTGATGATAACGTCATCTTCCATCCAAGTCAAGTAGTAGAGACTAAAGCTCGTTACTCTTGACCAACTGCCTACGTGTAACAAAACAAGTTTCGATCTCTCCGAGTCTAAACAAAACTGTGCCGTCAGGAGTGAGAGCACTGCAGTCGCTATTTAGCGCGGTCGTAGGTGTGGAATCCGTTAATATCACCACTACACCGCCCGAGTTTACTGAGACCACACCTGAGATTGAAGAAGATGATGGTAGTGTCGTCCGCACAGCATTATTCTGGTTCTCCGTAGGAGTGGTGGCACTCATACTCATAGTGGTGGCCACAGTTTTATGTGTAGTTGCTATTTCAAAGATATTACAATTTTGGGTGTACTAATTTTTTTTAAAATTTTTTTTGAAACAAAAGAGACAATCTCAATAGCAAAAGCTAATCCTGAGTTTTACAAATGAGTAAGTGAATGTGCATGTAGCAGATATATGAATTGTAAGATAGTTCAAGTGTGGTATATAGTTAAAGACCCTGTGAGGATTTGGTTAGGTACAATTTCTTAACTAAATGTTTAAATGACAAAAGAGAGGAAGAGGATCTGATGTATGGTGGAAGAGAGTTCCATAGTGCTGTGGCAGTGGGAACAAACGAAGATTGTATGGCAGAGGTGCGAGAAAACAGAATTAAGACATCTGATGGGTGGTAACGGCGAGAGGTTCTGAGAGGAATTAAGGCTGGTTGGATGAATTTTGGAGGAAGATAGATGAGGTTGTGTGTAATCTTGTAGAGTACTCTGTCTACTTCTTAAGCCATATCAATAAGCTATATAAACTTATAATGTGAAGTTATTTATTCACCTCTCCCACACATTATTTGACTTGATGCAATTTTGTCTACAAGTGAATTAACACCGTCACATTTTATGTCTGTAGTCTAACACGTCCTACCCAATAACATGTTCTCTTAGTCTTTCCTCGTGCAGTCATAATCTGAGGATGGAATTCTGCATCAATTTCTATCTGGGATCTACACTTATAAAATCCTGACTATGTATCATTCCAGGCATAATTCAGATCAAAAGAATAGTCACCCGGGCCGAGGAAAACCCGATCTTCTGAAGAATAGTCACCCGAGCTGGAACCTTCTGAAGTATAGTCACCCGAGCTAGATCTACATTGGGAATTGGAGAGCAATATGATCACACAGGCTCTGAATGCATTCTGAGAGAAAGCCCTCGCCCTAGTCCTAGCCCTAGCCCTAGCCCGAGCCGGGATCTTCTGAAGAATAGTCACCCAGGCCGGGATCTTCTGAAGAATAGTCACCTGGGCCGCGCTCGGGTGACTATTCTTCAACTGACCCCATAATTCACAATTACTGCCAGTACACACACGAGCATACACACAAACACACACATGCGCGCACACACATACACAAACGAACAAACAAACAAACACACACACACCAACACACACATGAATACATACACGCATACAAAGACATGCACGCACAGTACAGCATATTTCAAGTTTTCAAATGTAGAACTCACTACGACTCAAATTTTGATGTGCTAACATGATAGTATCAAATTTAATCCAAAACCTTTGTCTCTCAACACAATGAACTTTATTCTGTGTGTGTGTGTGTGCGTGAGAGAGAGAGTGTGTGTGTGTGTGGTGTGTGTGGTGTGGTGTGTGTGTGTGTGTGTCGAGAGAAACTCTCCCCTTGAGTTATTTAGGAATTCCATAATCTTTAGGAAAAGTCATCTCACAGAGTTTCATTTCAGAAAGACCCAATTTCTTGCAAAATACAATTACAAGTGAGATTTAAGAAGAAAGGTGGCATTAACTTGGCCAGTTGTGGGTTCTTGTATGGCTGTACCTCTGATCTAGATAGTGTGTGTGGGGTGCAATAAGAAACACTAGCCAAGAAAATAATAGTCTGCATTGATTATTGTTGCATGACCCTCCTCTCCCCCTACCTCCTACGCATTGGCTCATTAGACATGCCACCCTAATTGCTTACGATAAAAACAACACTGCTATCACAGTTCCTACGTGATATTCTGTACTGTTTATTCAAAACAGGAAATTGGCACTTTTATATAATGCTCGGTCAGGCATGTTTTAGGGATTGTGTCTTGCATTATTCTATGGATGCTTGCCCTAGTCCTAACCCTAATCCTAGTACACTTGCAGTTAGTCCTAGACATAGCTCTGACTCCAGCCCTAACCAGTTTTAGCCAAGATAAGAATTATGTTGGTTGATTGTTGTTGATTTTTCGGGTCAAGCTGATGTAGTGCTATATATGCAACCCATTTCTTGGCTAGCGAGGCAATGGCTAGGAGTTGGACCTGGAATAGAGCTAGGTGTAAGGCCAGGTTGATGATTTGGCTAGCGCAAGGTGAAATCAATCGATGCTGCAGATTATCAAACCTGCTACTGAACATCGGCATACCAGTTCATAGTATACTGAACATATAGTTGAAATGATGCACGTATAGTGCAGATTACTAACGTGTCTCTTCAGGTTTACTATTAGTTTTGATTCCTCATCATCTGGTGTCTATTTGAAGAAGAGCAAACAATACCATCTGCTATCTAATATTACTATTACTGCCTTCTACAATTATAATTACTTCCTCACTGCACACGTGATCATATGCCACTCCCCTCCTAACTAAAAGAAGTAAAAAAACCATTGTAGTAAAAAGGGTGTGTCCTTACTTTAGAGCTGCATAACTGCAACTTGTATAATATAAGCTTCAATTGGTATTTGTATAACATTACCAGTTAAGCAACCTAAATTTCAATTTGTGATGCCACCAGATTTTGAACACCACTACTGCTTTTATGAGTTCTTCACTTTTCCAGGTGATAGAATTTTATATCGTGTTATGACAAATTCTAATGTTTAAAAATATATATCTTAGAATGAGGCACTAAGTCACACTGCAAGTTTCAGCAGTCACCGAATAAGGAGTAGCCATGTTATTATAGTAACTGCGTAAATTGGTGAGATTTAGGTCCCCATCTTTGGGTGCATGTAACCTTGGTGTGGTTGTACCCACATTTAAAAATGTTAGTCCTAAAGAAAGCACACAGAGCTATATTTAAATAATAAGTATGTGGAAATGGATATCTCAAGAATGGGAACATCCTTTTCTATGAGCTCTTCATTTCCATCCAAACTTCCCTCTTGTGGCTCACTATGCTGTTATGAGGTGAGAGGTTTCTTGCTGCACCGTATTCAAGCAGATGGTATTGTTTGCTCTTCTTCAAATAGACACCAGATGATGAGGAATCAAAACTTAACTGGGAATATTTCTTATTTCCACTGTCTCATGGTGAACTTCATTTAACCACATTAACACTTTTTAAGCCTAAATTCTAGTTCCAGCTAGATGTGCTGGTCAGGCTGTGTTATAAAGTACTGCTAGAAAGCCAAGCAGGCTTTCTCACATGACATTACTTTCTTGCCTTCACAACACTCTCACCTGTCATGTAAAGTCACAATAATTAAATAGTGCTCACCACAACAAAACAAAAAAGAAGGAAACAGCTAATTCATCAACTTCAAGGCTAGCCCGAGCATGATGGTAATTATAACATTACACAGGCACATTGAGCTCGCTATATTTTGAGTGAACATTCATAGAGAGCTCCTAAGTCAACAAATACCTCTTGATTCCACTGGAGACTACCTCATCTAGTTTGATCACTTCACTTCTACTCCCCTCCCCCACAATGTCTCACTCCCATACCCCCCCCTCCCCCTCACTCCATCAAACTGATCTTTAACCCTCTCATTCACCCCACCCCCACCCTCACCCTTTGCCCTCTTTCCATTTCCGTTCCAAAATAAAATTGGAATGCTGCTTCTACTTTCACATGCACCTTCCATGGATGACACTAATTAACTGTGTCTCCTTCCATGAATGACACTAATTAACTGTGTCTCCTTCCATGAATGACACTAATTCAGTGTCTCCTTCCATGGATGGCACTAACTCACCATGTCTTATCATATTTTAGTTCCATATTAGAGCTAGGGTTCACTCTGGTTCCAGAGCCTACATTTTGTATTAATTTTTACATATCTAGCAGAAAATTACAAAGTAGCTAGCTACAGAATTGTTTTCAGCATCAAGTTCTGCAACATATCATTATATTTATCTCCATTACAAGGGCAAGCTGGTCAAATCAGATTTTCTGTAGTCTACGCGTCAAGCTAGAGGGTTAATTTTTAGTTTCAACTGAACATTTATTAGTCCTTAATTAACACCCCCATGATAAGTGAATGCTCATCTTTGCACTCCTGCATTCCTGCATCCGGTACATGCATACTTTGTTGAATTTCGTCTTCCAGATCTGCTGCTCAGAAAGTATTCTCCCACGCACCTGTGTGGGGGTTCCCACTTCCTGCCTAGAGAAAATGTATAAAAATCACTGCAGTAGCTAGTTCTGAGGACAACTGTACTCTAGCTATATGCATCATGGCTAAAGTTTTCCTAGTGCTTTGTTTACTAGTATCGTTGTTGAAGTGGTCACTCTGCCAGGACTATGACAGAAACTTTGTGGTACAACCTGGGAAGATAGCAGAATCTCCACTAGACTGCAACATCATTGGTCGAGATTTGATCTTACACTGTACAATTTCAGGAATGCGATACGAGATCGGATGGTTCTTCACCAAGTCTAGAACAAGCGCTGGAAAAACAAATGAGGAAGTTTCTAATCCCATAACAACTACTAGACAAGGCCAGAAAGTACATCTTCTTTGATTATTAGATCTTTCAATCCAGATATACACAATGGGTATTACTGGTGTAAAGTTACTGTATTTGAAGATTCAACAACGTCAATCTTCCATCCAAGTCAAGTCGTAGAGATTAAAGCTCGTTATACTCTTGATCAACTGCGTATGTGTAGCAAAACAAGTTTTGATTTCTCCGAGTCTAAAGAAAACGGTGCCGTCGGGAGTGAGAGCACTGCAGTCGCTATTAGCTTGGTCGTAGGTGTGGAATATATTGAAATCGCCACTACCCGCCCGCCATCGACCCGCCTGTCACTACTACTGAGACAGAAGAGGTTTCTTCTGACATTAAAGAGGGTAGCGTCGTCCGCACAGCATTAATCTGGTTGTCCGTAGGAGCGGTGGCACTCATACTCATAGTGGTGGCCATAGTTTTATGCGCAGTTGCTATTTCAAAGTATTGAAATTGGCACATTGTGGGTGCATTTTTAGACTTGTTAAGCCATAACTATATAAACTATGTCATACTATTATGTTAAGCTATTTCTTCACCTTTCTCTCTCCCACGCATTATTTGACTTGATGCAATTTTGTCTACTATAATATAGTGAAAAACCGTCACATTTTATGTCGGTAGTCGACCCAATATCATGCTCTGGGGAGGATGTGATGATGAGGTGTACCCCCATGGGAAACAGAGAACACAATGGACTCCCACAAAAGGAACTCCAGTCACTCAAATTGATTTAGTTTGACCGATACTCTGCATCATTCAAGGATCTCATAGACTTGGAACCGACCTGGGAGAGGTGCCTTCTTTCTGTGTTTCCCCCTGCAGTTATAATCTGAGAATGAAATTCTGCATTGCATCCTCAATTTAAAAAAATTATCTATAAAATCCTGCCTATGTATCACTCCAGACATTATTCACAATTACTGCCAGTACACACGCACACACCAACACACACGCATACAAAGACGTGCACCAACAGCACAGTATATTTCAAGCTTTCAAATGTAGAACTCACTATCCTCAAATTTTGATGTGCTCACATGATAGTATCAAATTTAATGCAAAACCTTTGTCTCTGCACAAATAAACAGGATTGAACTTTATTCTCTCTGTGTGTGTGTGTGTATGTCTATGTGTGTGTGTGAAAGAGAGAGTGTGTGTGTGGTGTGTGTGTGTGTATATGTCAAGAGAAACTCTCCCTTGAGTTATTTAAGAAGGCCATAATCTTTAGGAAAAGTCATCTCACAGAGTTTCATTTCAGAAAGACCAAATTTCTTGCAACATACAATTACAAGGGAGATCCTAGAGATTTAAGAAGAAGTGGCATTAACCTGACAGCTGTGGATACTATTAATTTAAATGAATCTTTCCTTAGCTTACTTCATGTGCCTCTTGATCTAGAAGCTAGTGTGTGTGTGGGGTGCAATAAGAAACACTAGCCAAGAAAATAATATAGTCTGCATTGATTATTGTCGCATGTCCCTCCTCTCCCTCTACCCTCCCCCTTCCCTACGCATTGGCTCATTAGACATGCCACCCTAATTGCTTACGATAAAAACAACTGCTATCACAGTTCCTACGTGACATCTGTATTGTTTATTCAAAACAGGAAATTGGCATGTTTATATAATACTCGGTCATGCATGGATTGTTTATCTATGGATACTTTCCCTAGTCCTAACCCTAGTCTTGCAGTAGTCCTATATCTAGCTTAGTCCATTCTAACTCTCAAGTGATGGTATCAATTGCTGCTATGCTTATGTAAATAGCACCCTTATCTTGCAATCAGAGAATTTAGATTATTAATGAAGACACAAGTTGCAATTACAGGACAAGGCAAAACTCCTGAACCTCGGTCAGTCAGTGTTCTTATACCCTGACTTCCCAGGAAACAGGATGTCACACATTCTTACATACACTCAGCAAAGTTCCATATACTATAACTAGGTAGGCCCACATAAGGCTATATAATATCTAAGTCTGTTTGGTGAGACATAACTTGGTAACGTTCCCTCAGTACTCTATGTGTTAATGCCTAAAGGTCTTCCATGGTCCGTGTTGATGACTCTGCCCTCAACACTAGCTCTGAGTCCTCAGTCGAAATTGCAACTGCACACCTTCCTGACCATGCATGGACCTCACATACCTCTCCACCTTTGCACCATTCCTTGCCGATTTATAATAATTCAGCGTACTCTTTCCGTTTACTTCCTCCTCCCAGTCCTTCTCATTTCTCACCTTCACTTTCCCCTTCCACTTGCGCACTGATCCAACCTCGTTGTTTATCTCGTACTTTCTCCTCAAGATCTCATATTATTCCCACCATCCAATTCCTCCATCCTCTCTTAGTTTATTTACAACAACTTTTACCAATCTGCTCTGTTCCAACACCTCTAATCTCTTACCAAACAAACCTTCATCTCTTCCCTCCTCTCCTCTAGCTTCCTCCACCCCATATCTTCCCGTATTGCCACTCCTGCTACTGTGTTACTTGCCCCCAACAGTCTCCTACCCACTCTCATCTGTGCTGACTCCAACTTCTTGCAAGCATTCCGTCCTCCTGTCCGCCACTCGGCTGCATGCTCCATACTAGGTCTCACTAGAAGCTCCCACATCATTCTCAGGGCCGTATATAGGAAAATTTGAATGGGGGGGGGCGGGCGATTTTCTAAGAAAATTTGACTGGGGAGGCGGTTGTGTACCATTGACCATAGGTGTGAAGTATGCAGTAGCTAAAACTATACTTCTATTTTGTGAAGTGCATATATACGAGGCTAAAAAGGAGTACATGACATTACAGCATTAGAACACCACCTCAACAAAAACATACAGAAATGCAACAACAAAATTTTATGTTCACGGTACTGATTAAAAATTGCAGAATGTGACAGAGTTATCAAATTTTTTCCCCATTGACTTGTCTCCAGTTAGCCTTTCTTTCATAAATAGCATCTGGTGATGCAGTGTCACGATGAATCAAGAGCACTAATTCACTCAACCTCTCATCTTTCATTGAAGAACGTGCCCAAAGCTTTAGACGACAAAGAGCAGAAAAAGATCTCTCACAAGATATACTTCCCACAGGTATAGTTAAAAAGACTTTATTAATTGTGGGGAATGACTGAGGATTACACTCATAGAGAGCACGGCTAGCTGTACCTGGCCTCCTTTTAGGTGAAACAGATCCATGAAGCTTTTTCCATTTAGTTATTTCAGCAGGAAAGTCTGTCTTCTCTTCCAAGGACATAAACTTCCCATAATAAGAAGTGTCAATTTTATTGCTACTCAGTTTGGATAAATATAGTGGTATCAGAGATTCAGCTGCAATAATTTCCTTATAATCATTGGAAAATCGTGTTTCTAACTGCTCAACGACATGGTCAATAAATGATTGATTCTGTAGTAATCAGAAGGAGTCTGGCTAACATGTCCTGCATTGGCTTGATGGCACTGAACAGTAGCAGTTCGTAGTTTCACAATTGTTAAATTAATAGACAAGGCTAGCATTTCAATTCTGCTCCAAACTTTCTCCCAGCAGTCATTTTTTTCTTCTGGCATCCTGAATGCATTTCTTTGCATTGTTTACATCCCTGTAGGCTTCTGCAAGATCACACTGTTTATCTTGTAAAGCTAGTATCACTGAAAACTAAGGAAACAAAGAACTGCCTGTGATACAACCAGTGCGACAACAAATTGGCTATCTTCTAGATGCCGCATATATGTGACATATTGGGCTATAAGAGCTAAAAGAGTCCTCACCCTTGCAGTTCAACGGGTGGCACAAAATTTAGGCACATGATACCTCCTTGAACCTGCTTCTATTTCAGTCAAAGATTCACTAAGCTCATCATCATCTTCAAGAAGTCAAGAAGCTCTTTTCCTTGGTCAGTAGATGCAACTTCCAAAAAAAATTCTTTACACTTGGCTCTACCAGATAAAAACCATGTCAATTTTTGGATATCATCAAAAAGGTTACGGATAATGGCACACCCGTACAACTTCTGCAAAAGGCAAGATTCAAAACATGTGAACGGCAGTGAACATATGTGGCATGGGGATATTTTTCAGATACTTTAGCCTGTACTCCATTTCTACTTGAACTCATTACAGAGGCTCCATCATACACTTGACCAACTAGAAAATACATGTTCAATCCCCATTGCTCAAATGTAGAGAGCAAAGCATCAGCAATCATTTGAGCATCCATCTTTGCAACCCCAGGAATCTTCATACACTTCACAATTATTAACAAACCTTGCACAGATACTAACATGTTCCACATTTGAAAGGTCTTCAGCCAAGAGATTCCAGTATGATGAAAACATTGATAAAATATTCTCATGAATAGCGCCTTCGCATATGGAAATTACTAGGGGTGATGTATACCTAGCATTTTTAGAAGCATGCTGAAAAAGCTCTTTAAGATCTGTGTAAAACTGTGACTTCCAGTTCACAAAAAAGCGAAGTTTCTATCTTTAGTTTTTGTGATCTTGTTCCAATTACCTCGAAAAGCAATGCCTCTCTTACCGCATCAATGAATGACAAAATGCCCTTCTTAGTATGGGCTTGCTGAATTCCCACTACTTTGGCCATTAGTGAAGCAACATCTAAACCAGGTTGTTGAGTTTTTAGGAAAAGACAAGCTTTCCCATCTTCTAGCTTGTGCTTCACTTTCCTTGTGCTTATCAAATAAGCTGCTCTTCTTACCGAGAGCTTTCTTCCATTTATTAAAGCCCAGGGGGAAGAAAACGTGGATTTGGTGTCTACACTTGCAAAGCACAGGAATTGCAGACAGTATGCACTATCATTTGATATGCTATAATGCAGCCATGGCCTATTTACTGTCCAGCTTACACTAAATCTTCTCCCTGAAGTGACAGGGAACACAAAATTAGGTGGGAATTTAAACTTGGACGTCAAGAGTGTTAGCTTGTCATCGACATCCAATAAGGAATGCTTTCCAGCATACAGTGCTAGCAGCCAGATGGCAAATATATTTTTTGCACTGCTAGCACACTGACAGCTAAAATTAACAGGCTGATTTTTTAATTATCATACATGTACTGATTATGTGACTCTTGACATCCAAGCCCACTTAATTTTTGGGGGCCTCTGAATTTTGTAGCAGGGGGAGCGACTGCCCCCCCCCTGCCCGCCCTTAAATACGGCCCTGCATTCTTCCTCTGTCTACCTCCACCTGCCATTCACTCTACTCATCCATGTCACCTTTCCAACCCACTCTTCTGCCTTCTTTGCCATGTTTTCTAACTGAACATTACCCCTTAGTTTCCTATCAAAACAATACTCCCAAGTACTTGAATTCTTTGACCTCTTCCAATAATATCTCCTCACCAATCCTCCAATGCTCTTCTGCTTCCTTCTTCCCTAACTACAATGACCTTGCTCTTCTTGCTATTAAATTTCATCTTCCACCTTACACATAATTATGCCTGTACCACATCCAACATAGCTTGCAGTTCCACCCCTGAATCAGCCAAGTGCAGATTACTAATTGCCTCTTCGGGTTTACTATTACTGTCTGCACTCAACATTAATTTATTCCTCCACGTTGCCTTCTACAATTATAATTACTTCCTCACTGCACACGTGATCATATGCCACTCCTCCTAACTAAAAGAAGTGAAAAACTATTGTATATGGTAAAAAGTGTGTGTCCTTACTTTAGCTGCAACATGTATAATATAAGCTATATTAGCTTCAATTGGACATTACTAGTTAGCTATATATATATCAACAAGCAACCTTAAATTTGGAGACCTAAATTTCACGATTTGTGACGCCAACAGATTTTGAACACCACTACTGCCTTTGTGATTATAATTTAGTGCTTCACTTTTCCAGATGAAAGAATTTTATATCGTGTTATGACAAATTCTAATGTTTAAAAATATATATTTTAGAATGAGGCTTATACTGACACTAGGTCACACTGCAAATTTCTGCAGTTCAAGGCACAGTAGCCATGTTATTATAGAAACTGCGTAAGGTTTAGTCCCCATCTTTGGGTTCATGTAACTTTGGTGTGGTTGTATATAAAAGTACCTACATAAAAAAATCTTAGTCCTAAAGAAAGCACACAGAGTTATGTTCAAATAATTGTTAAATATTAAGTAGGTGGAAGTTATGGATCTGTCAAGAATGGGAACACCCTTTTCTATACTTATCTATGAGCTCTTCATTTCTTCCCTCTTGTGACTCACTATGTTGTTATGAGGTGAGATTTTCTTGATGCACCCTATAATATATGTGCCATTGTATTAAAACTAGTAGAACAATAGAAAGCTAAATTTTATAGATATTGTTTGCTCTTCCTCCAACAGACACCAGATGATGAGTCAACACTTAAGTGATATTTCCACTGTCTCATGGTGAACTTCATTAACCACATTAACACTTTTTAAATTCTAGTTCCAGCTAGATGTGCTGTGTTATAAAGTACTGCCAGAAAGCCAAGCAGGCTTTCTCACATGACATTACTTTCTTGCCTTCACAACATTCTCACCTGTCATGTAAACTCACAATAATTAAATAGTGCCCACCACAACAAAACAAAAAAGAAGGAGTGCCAATTCATCAACTTCAAGTCTAGCCTGAGCATGATGGTAATTATAACGGCACATTGAGCTCGCTATATTTTGAGTGAACATTCATAGAGAGCTCCTAAGTCAACAAATACCTCTTGATTCCACTGGAGAATACCTCATCACTTCGCTTCTACTCCCCTCCACCACAATCACCCCACCCTTTAACCTCTTCCCATTTCCATTCCCAAATAGAATTGGAATGTTGGTTCTGTTGGTACTTTCACATGCACCTTCCATGGATGACACTAATTCACTGTCTCCTTCCATGGATGACACTAATTCACTGTCTCCTTCCATGGATGACAATAATTCATCGCGTCTCCTTCCATGAATGACACTAATTCACCATGTCTCCTTCCATGGATAACACTAATTCACTGTCTCCTTCCATGGATGACGATAATTCATCGTGTCTCCTTCCATGAATGACACTAATTCATCATGTCTCCTTCCATGGATGACACTAATTCACCGTGTCTCCTTCCATGGGATGACAATAATAATTCACCGTGTCTCCTTCCATGGATGACAATAATTAACCGTGTCGTCTCCTTCCATGGATGACAATAATTCACCGTGTCTCCTTCCATGGATGACAATAATTCACCATGTCTCCTTCCATGGAGATATTGGTGTTGTCTCTGCATGTTTTTGTGCTGATATTTGGTGTTGTCTCTGCATGTTTTTTTTGCCGATATCAGCAAAAGGAACCAATGACCATCGATATTGCCCCTCTGGCTGAGGCAAAAATTAAATTCGTTCTCTCCCCGCCTCACTTTCATTCTCCTAGTAATATGTTTATCTAGTTATATCCTCCACTGCTCACTAGGATAAGTCCATCACTGCCTTGGGGAGGGCTCTGGTGGAGAGGTGGCTGCTGTTCACCCAAACGTTAATTCACCGTGTCTCCTTCCATTGATAACACTAATTCATCGTGTCTCCTTCCATGAAAGACACTAATTCACAATGTCTCCTTCCATTGATAACACTGATCAGGGGAGGCTCCACCTTTTTTTAAAGTGGTCCGGCGGACTTTGCTCATAATGTCTAGTGTTGAGTAGTATGTGGGCAGGGTGTATTCCCTCACTTGCTGAGTGCAAAGCTTTCATTATAATTATATACATATATACAATTATATAGGTCATATATATATAGCTAGTTATTTTCATTTCATTTATTATTATAAAATTATATACAATTAGGAATTATATATATGTCTTCATTTATTATATATACATACAATTAGGAATTATATAGGTTATAGTTATTATTATATACATATATTATTGTAGGGAAGTCTATGTTTAGGATTCCCTGCGAGGTTCTGCGTCACCGTTGTATCTCTTCTACCCGATAGAGAAAGAGAATTGAAACTTCATGAAAGACAGAGAGTATCAATACAACGAACAAAAGGTAATCATCAATTCGAATATATATTATTAAAAGTCAAGGGAGTTATGTCCCGATTACTGTTCCGTAATTGCGCCGCCACACAGCTCCCCCCAGAACTGACTTGATCTTAATGAAGCTGAATCGTCCACGGGTAGCTCAGTCCAAAAACCTTGTCAGTATTCTTAAATCTTCATCCGGAGCGTGTACTTCCTAGGATTGGGGTACTTCGTATCCTGTGCGATGTGTCAGGGGAGTGTTGAGTTGGCAGGACAGTGGGCTGTGCTAGGGGACGTTGAGGGGGGGTGACCACGGCGTGGTGGCTGTGCCACTTGGACCTCGGCAGACTCATCAACATGTGCAATTTTCAGCCTATCGATCGAGATGGTCTCCTCGCGATGGCCGACCTGGACTTTGAAGAATTTGTCCCCTGTGGTCAATACACGAAATGGGCCATCGTAAGGTGGCTGTAGGGGCGATTTGTGGCTGTCGTGACGAATGAAGACAAATTTGGCCAAAGAGAGGGAGGCCGGAATTGAGGTTGTGGGAGAGCTATGGTGCACTGGGGGGACCGGTCTGAGTTCTGCCACATTGTCACGGAGGCGGCGGAGAAGTTCCGGAACTGGTTCGCCCTGTCCATGGCCCACAAACTCGCCGGGGACAGTGAGTGGCGATCCAAACACTAGCTCTGCTGGGGATGTACCTAGGTCCTCCTTCAGCATGGTCCGGAGTCCTAGCATGACCCAATGAAGGTCTGATGTCCACGAGGGCGATTGACAGCGTGCTTTGAGGGACACTTTCATGCTTCGATGGAACCTTTACACAAGGCCATTCGCCTGGCGGTGGTAAGCCGTAGTCCAATGCAGTTTGGTTCCGAGGAGGTTGGAGAGATCTTGCCAGAGTTGAGATGTGAACTGGGGTCCTCTGTCAGAGTAGACATCGGAGGGAAGGCCGTAACGAGTAATCCATCCACTCAAGAAGGCATCAGCCACGTCTTTGGTATTTGTGCTAGCCAGGGGAATTGCTTCTGGCCAGCGAGTGACTCTGTCCACTACTGTGAGGAGGTGGGTGAAACCTTTAGAGAGTGGGAGTGGCCCTACGAGATCCACATTCACATGGTCGAATCAGAGTATGGGCTTGTTGTACTCAGATAGTGGAGCACGATGGTGGAGGTTGACTTTGGCTCGTTGGCAAGCGATGCATGTCCTGGCCCATTCTCCGACCTGTCGACCAAGGCCGTGCCAGACATACTTGCGGGCTACCAGCTTGCGGGTTGCCCATATGCCTGGATGGCTGAGGCCATGAAGGGTGTCGAAAATGCGACGGAGGTAAGAGACAGGTACGAGGGGATGTGGTCGACCAAGAGACACATCACACAACAGGATTGTGTGAGATTGGGTCCAAAGGGAATGTCCTTAAGTTGAAGGCCGGTGATTGCTGTGCGGCAGGCAGCCATATCGACTGGGTCTGCGAGCTGTGCGGTTGCAAGGGCGGAGAAATCAATACCTCCACTGATGGCCGAAATGGCAGCACGGGAAAGAGCGTCTGCTACCACGTTGTCTTTGCCTGCCACGTGTCTAATGTCCACGGTGAATTCTGAGATCACTGAGAGCTGGCGCTGTTGTCTTGCAGACCAGGCATCCGAGATCTTACCGAGGGCAAACGTGAGTGGTTTGTGGTCGGTAAACAGTGAAAACTGGCGTCCTTCCTGGAAATACCTGAAGTGACGGATAGCAGCGTGGGCAGCAAGCAATTCTCTGTCGAATGCACTATATCTGGTCTGGGCCGGCTGGAGCTTGCAGCTGAAAAAGGCTGTGAATTGCTCAAGAGTGCCTCCAATGGCCATATCTGAAGCATCAACGGTTACAGCCGTGGGAGCATCTGCACGGGGATGGACCAGGAGGGCAGCAGAGGCCAGAGCAGTCTTTGCATCACGGAATGCTTTGTCCATGGTGGTCGACCATTTCACCGGATTGTCCATGGTGGTCGACCATTTCACCGGAGAGGTCCTGGCAGGATGGCCAACCAAAGCAGTGTAGAGAGGATGAAGTAGCTGGGCAGCGGCAGGTACAAACCTGTGGTAAAAGTTAATTACTCCGAGGAAGGCTTGCAATTCCTTGATTACTGCCGGGCGGGGGAAATCTTGTATGGCTGTCACCCGAGTTGGCATGGGTCGTATGCTCTTGGCGTTGACCACATGGCCGAGGAAGGTTATCTCATCGACACCGAAGACACACTTGCCTGGGTGAATGATGAGGCCATGCTGTTCAAGGTGATCCAAAACGGCAGTGAGATCCCGAAGATGCTCATCGGGAGAGGAACTGGCTACCAGGATGTCATCTAGGTTAAATGAATACGCCCTGCAGACCCCGCAAGACCGTATCCATCAGTCTCTGAAATGCTTGGGCTGCATTTGCAAGGCCGAAAGGTGTTCGCAAAAACTCGAAAAGGCCAAAAGGAGTAATCACTGCTGTCTTGGGGATGTCCATTGTCAGGGAAATTAACAGGACCACCCCCTGACTTTTCAAACAGTAACCCACCATAACCACAACCCACAGTTAATGGATCACTACTACCACAAGCATTGGATACACCCAAGAGACTAAGATTAACTAAAAGGTAACAGCCACAGTAAATACCACAAGTATTGGAGACACCCAAGACTAAAAGGGAACAGCCACAAGGAATACCACAAGAACACCCAAGACCAAGATTACAGATAGAATGAACTATAGTATTGTATTGGCTATCATTATCATGTGACTGAATGTATGTATATAAGGAGAGTAGAGAGAGAGAGAGAGAGAGAGAAGTTAGACTATACTCTGTATGTGTCTTTGGCATTGACTTGTATTAAAATCAAATACTTATCTACCCAAGTGAAGGGTAGGGAGCCAAAGGGGCAAGACCGTAAAGGGCCTAGAGAGAGAGGCGGAGGTACGGCTTGTCCAGTTAGGTCTAGGAGGGGTGATTGGTGGTGTAGCCAGTACCCTGAGCTCCTAGGCGTCGCGGTGGAAATTACCAGCAGTAGTCTCTGCTCGGACCAGTGTTATTCGTTGAGGCAGGAAGGCCTCAGGAGAGGGTAATTTCCCCGACATCCATAGCACGTACCGGAATCTGGTGATAGCCCTTGATCAGGTCAATTGATGAGAAAATGGTCATACCAGCGAGTTGGCCGGCGAAGTCTTGGATGTGAGGCACCGGGTAGCAGTCAGTCTTGATGCTGCCATTGAGACGTCTAAAGTTCCCGCATGGGCGCCAACCACCACCAGGTTTGGGTGCAATGTGAAGTGGGGACGCCCATTGACTGGAGGAGCGCCGGACGATCCCAAGGTCTTCCATCTCTTTGAATGCAGCCTTTGCGACAGCGAGTTTGTCGGGGGACAAACACCGGGCTGGCGAGCAGAGAGGAGGAGACTGACCAGTATCGATACAAAGCTCGACCCTATGGGGGACCCTGTCCTTGCGAAAAGACAACTCAGTGAGTTTGGACCTAGAGGCGAGTAGGTTGGCATAGACATTGTTTACCTGAGGAGGTTTGATTACGGTCAAAGGTACTGGTTGACACACAATGCTGGGTGCGGCGATGGTGGCGTGCGTGGCAGAGTGAACGAGGCGTTGTCCTCCCAGGTCGACTAGCAGTCCATTGTCACGTAAGAAGTCTGCCCCGAGGATGGCCTGGTTCACGTCAGCGACGATGAAAGACCCTTGGAAGTGCTTGCTCCCAAACTGGAGTGGAATGCGACGTGTGCCATAGGTTTTAATTTCTGTCCCATTGGCTGCCACTAGTGGGGCATAATGGGCAGAGGAAGCGGCTGCGCGGTGGTCAGCAGGAGAAGCCGGGACGAGAGAGACTTCTGCACCAGTGTCGATGAGGAAGGAGCGTCCCGAGGCCCTATCCTGGACATGTAGAAGCCTTGAGGTTGTTGCGCCAGCCACCACAGCTACTGGTGGCCGGCATTGGCGTTTCCCACTGGCGTTGTCTTAGCTAGG
Source organism: Cladorhizidae sp. MBARI D1340-BT2 (assembly GCA_028752905.1). Lineage (NCBI taxonomy): Eukaryota > Metazoa > Porifera > Demospongiae > Poecilosclerida > Cladorhizidae > Cladorhizidae sp. MBARI D1340-BT2. The sequence goes on from JAQNBH010000011.1 coordinate 39,539,136, forward strand.
AGAATATGGGCCATCTGGCAGTTGTTCTGGGTGCATCTCCTTGCTTCCATTTCATACCGCCCACAGACTGGTGTTGGTCTTAATCCTGCGCTTTTGGCGTTTGTGATCGATGGCTGCAGCATCGACGTTGCCAACAAGTGATGATGGTTGGTTCAGGCGGGCACCGGAGAGCATGAAGTAGGCATCGGCTTGCTCAGCCAGCTGATGGGTTGTCAGAGCCGTAGAATGAGCCAGGTGGTCTTGGAAATCTGCTGGAAGCTGTCGTAGGAAAAGGGCCTTAAACAGGATGTGCTCGGAATCCTCTCCAGTGGGTAGTGATGCAAGCATCTTACTGAGGAGTGCTGATGGTGTTCCATCACCCATCCCAGGCCAGTCTAGAAGACTCTTGCTCCTCTCCAAGGGCGTTCGACCAAACGGGAAAGGAGGCGATCTTTGATGGCTTGGTAGCGAGTGCCATCAGCAGGGGGGTTCCTGATGATGTCGATCACCCTGTCCATGACCTGGCCCTTGAGTGCTGCCACCACGTAGCTGTATTTGGTCTGGTCCTGGGTAATGGCAGGAACGTGGAGGTTGAATTCCGCTTCGATGGCTATAAACCAGTATTCGATCCTGTCAGGCGAGAACTCTGGTAGTTTGAGGGCGACTGCATTGACTGTAGCTGCCATTAAAGCATCTGCAATTGCTTGTGCTTCAGCCATAATACCGAAGAGGAAGGAATTGACGCTGTTGAGCGGGAATACTGTGGACGTGGACGTCGGGGTCACCAATGTAGGGAAGTCTATGTTTAGGATTCCCTGCGAGGTTCTGCGTCACCGTTGTATCTCTTCTACCCGATAGAGAAAGAGAATTGAAACTTCATGAGAAAGACAGAGAGTATCAATATAACGAACAAAAGGTGATCATCAATTCGAATATATATTATTAAAAGTCAAGGGAGTTATGTCCCGATTACTGTTCCGTAATTGCGCCGACACAATATACAATTAGAATTATATAGGAATTATATATATAGGAATTTTCATTTATTATATATACATACAATTAGGAATTATATAGGTCATAGTTATTTTCATTGTTTCAAAACTTTCCAAAAAGTCTGTGCTATACTGAGTAAGTTTTCCCCTTAAATACAAACTGAATAATCTTCTCCTTCCATTATATTTTTGAGCATAGACAATTCAACTTGCAAGTCTTCTTTGATGACCAAAATGCTCAATAATATCTTAGAGTGAGTTAGGAATTGAGTCTCCCAAAGCAACTTTTTCAAAATTTCTTCCATTTTAGAATATAAAATAAAAGCATGGGAGTCAAACCTACATTCAATTTCACCAATCAATTTGTCCAAAATTTCGAAGTAAAGCCCATGATATATAGTTTCCACTGTGTCATCATGATGAGTATTTTGTCATACTCATCTATGCGGGCAGGGATTCTTCTTCGATGAGGTAAAATGGGTTCGTCAACTTCTAAATCAGAAGCCTTGGCTTGCATCTTATCCCAGGTATGGTCAAAGTACTGTCAGATCTCCACTCTTTTAAGCTAGAAAGAGTTATTGATGCGAATTTTCTTGTTTCACTAATGGTCTTCCTTTTACTCTGCAGATAAGGATAACATTTCAGCTACAAATACGCCAAAAAGAAAGGAAAACTTCATAGTAGCACATGCTGTGGTAGCAGCCTCAACATTTCCACTGTGATATCAGATAGAACAACAGAATAATTGGAGAGAATAGATCGAAGTGATTCAGCTCTAACTGTCCCGAGTTGGACAAAGAGGTTTGAGATCAGGAATTTCTTTCTTTCTGATTTCAGTTTTTGGCGCATGGATTTCTTTTTGGCGCTATATTTGAACATTTTGGACAACTCAAGGACTGTATCAAACGTGTCTCATGGTTTTGATAGAGCAACAGGTATCAGTGTCCCATACAATAAATGTATACTGCTCTGGACTCAATTCTTTGGATTTGTGTTGACACTCCTGATCCTCTACCAGACATGTTGGAAGCCCCATCATAACACTGACCTCTGCATTGATGTAGTGAAAGTAGCACGAAGTAACACATCTTAGATTAAGCATGTCAACTGGTCAGAATTGGTATGTTCAGTTGCATACATGCCGATACAATCGTCATGTACTTCAAATGTGAGGGGTGAAACATATCTTATGCATACAACCATCTGCAACAAATAATATATATATATATAATTTATTAAAGTCAAGCACATCAATTTTCTATTATATTTACAAGTACTTACTTGTTCTGTCAGCGACACATCAACTGTCTCATCTGCACTGATAGAATACCAATGACTAGCACAAATATCCTTAAGAATTGACCGTTGGGATATAATCCTCACCATCTCATTTTGTATATCATGGGAAGTGTAAGATTTTGTTTTCTGTAACCAAGATTTAAATTGTCACAATCACTTGAACGTAGCTTCAGTAGCTGAAGAAGGTTTCATCTCTACTCACAGTGTCCACGCAATGCCAATCCTTGCCGAGCAAGATACTGAACTGAAGTAAAAAAGAATTTTGAGGCAATATCTGGAAGCTTCCTGTTCAGAAACAACTTGTTTCTGAAGCTGGACACTGACATCTGCCCCTTTCAAGTGGTGTTCCCACTTCATAATGGATTCTCTGTGACATGCACTTTGGTGGTGTTGCTGAAAGTATCGAGCAGCATCTTTCCAATTGGTATACGCGGTTGTGATAAATGCAGATTTTTTTGTTTGTTGAGAAAGCAAGGCATAAATATTTCGACAAATGAAACAGTAAGCCCTTCATTACTTTTTTCCCAGTGAAGCAAAGATGACCACATCACATTATCAAACCAAATAGCCTTGAAGGACCGGTACTCAGGTTTCTTTTTCCCAAACAGTTCTTTGGGGGAAGGTATTCTGAGAACATGTTTGACAAGGTTTATTTATGACCCCAAACTCTATTCCAGAATAACCTAGCTGCTGTTGTTCAGAATCTACTTCCTCACCGAAGAATGGGAGGCCTCAGTAGGGCTAGGGGACACAGTAGCTGATGCTCTTTGACAATCTTCTTCCTTAGTCAAAATGAGATCTTCCTCGGCCAAACAGAGATCTACATCAGACAAACTGTGATCTTCATCAGGAAACCCAACATGAATAGAATCTTTGCTTTTTTTCTCTACTTCCAGTGGCACAGTGACTTGATCTTGCCAGTGACTTGATCTTCACTGGCTCCTGAATTATTCTTAACAGGAGGGACTGCTGCTGTGGTCATGGCATGTGCCTACAAATATCTATGAGACTTTAACTAATAAGCAATGTGTTAATTATAACACCTAATCATGTGATTGTGTTTAATCACAGTGCCTAATAGACCAAGCCTAGTATAATTATAGCAGCTGCAGTTTAGCTACAGTGAGCTTTCTTATGACTCTCCTACTGAATTGACTCTCCTACTGAATTGAAAGAGGCTTCAGCCTTGATTTGGTGTTTGTTGTTATTGTTGCATAGCTTCCAACTTTCTTCAATTGTGACAGCTAGCTAATTGCATTTTCACACTCTAGCTAATTGCATTTTCACACTCTAGCTAATTGCATTTTCACACTCTAGCTAATTGCATTTTCACACTCTAGCTAATTGCATGTTTTCATACAGAGCTAGCTGCTTTTCAAGCATCTTTATCACGAAAACAACTTCGGGTTGAAGGGTTTAATAGTTGGCTCATCTTTTTATAGCCTTTAGATAATACCTTTAGATAATATGCTTTTACAATGTATGATTTTATCCATAAATTATATCCATGGATGCAATGTGTCTCCATCCATGAATGACACTAATTCACCGTGTCTCCTTCCATGGATGACAATAAATCACGTGTCTCCTTCAATGGATTGCACTAACTCACTGTGTCTCCTTCCATGGATGCAATGTGTCTCCTTCCATGGATGGCACTAATTCACCATGTCTCCTTACATTGAAGACACTAATTCACTGTGTTTCAATGGATGACACTAATTCATGTGTCTCCTTCCATGGATGACACTAATTCACCATGTCTCCTTACATGGAAGACACTAATTCATGTGTCTCCTTCAATGGATGACACTAACTCACTGTGTCTCCTTCCTGGATGACATATCATTATATTCCATTACAAGGGCAAGCTGGTCAAATCAGATTTGCAGTAGTCTACACGTCAAGCTAGAGGGTTAATTTCAACTGAAGATTTATTGGTCTTTCACCCCCAATGCTCGTCTTTGCACTCCTGCACTGCATTCCGGTGCACACTTTGTCGAATTTTGTTTTCCATATCTGCTGCTCAGAAATTATTCTGCCACGCACCTGTGTGGCTTCCCACTCACTTCCTGCCTAGTGAAAATGTATAAAAATCACTGCTACTTCTGCAGACAACTCTACTCTAGCTACATCATGGCTAAAGTTTACCTAGTGCTTAGTTTACTAGTACCGTTGTTGAAGTGGTCACTCTGCCAGAGCTGCGACAGAAACTTTGTGGTACAACCTGGGAAGATAGCAGAATCTCCACTAGACTGCAACATCATTGGTCGAGATGTAGTCTTATACTGTACAATTTCAGGAATGCGATACGAGATCGGATGGTTCTACACCGAGTCTAGAACAAGTGCTGGAAAAACAAATGAGGAAGTTTCTAATCCCATAACGACTACTCAGACAAGGCCGGACAGTACATCTTCTTCTTTGATTATTAGATCTTTCAATCCAGATATACACAATGGGTATTACTGGTGTAAAGTTACTGTATTTGAAGATTCAACAACGTCGATCTTCAATCCAAGTCAAGTCGTAGAGATTAAAGCTCGTTATACTCTTGAAGAACTGCGTATGTGTAGCAAAACAAGTTTTGATTTCTCCGAAACCAAAGAAAACTGTGCCGTCGGTAGTGAGAGCACTGCAAACGCTACTGGCTTGGTCGTAGGTGTGGAATATATTGAAATCGCCACTACCCCGCCCGCCACCGACCTGCCCGTCACTACTACTGAGGTTCCTTCTGACATTAAAGAGGATAGCGTCGTCCGCACAGCATTAATCTGGTTCTCCGTAGGAGCGGTGGCACTCATACTCATAGTGGTGGCCATAGTTTTATGCGCAGTTGCTATTTCAAAGTGTTGAAATTGGCGTGCATTTTTAGTTTTGTTTCACTTTGTCTACTTGTTAAGCTATAACTATAAGCTATGTCATATTATTATGTGAAGCTATTTAATTCACCTCTTCTCTCTCCCACGCATTATTTGACTTGATGCAATATTGTCTACTAGTGAATTAAGACCGTACAGGACCGTAGCAAGCCGTTTTGATGTGGTACGGCCAGGAAGTGAGTGTGACCATGGGTGTGGCAGGATGTGGTTACATTTTATTACTGCTGTGGATTTTGGCTGGGACACAAGTCCAGTAGTGAGACACAAGTCCAGTAGTGAGTTTGTGTGAATGCAAGTCCACCATGTTGTTAAATTGTATTGCATGACAAGACTGTAATAATGCTGATTTATTACACCTGTGATCTGAACTACCTACAAATTCATTTACGATAACCTTGAGATCCAGTGCATCGGTTTTATCCTTATGAACATGAAGAAGCATAAAGTGATTCGGGTGTTCCTGCTTCATCGCACGAAGATACGTCTTTACTCTCCTTAGGACACTAAAAGACCTTTCAGAAGATGCATTGGTGGCAGGCATGACCAATATGAGTTGCACAAGGGTCTGACGGAAGACAAAAGTGTCAACTGACCAGAGGAAAGTGAAAGGAAGTAACTCTTGACATCAAAAATGTTGATTTGTTCATCTCAGTGTCTCCTACTGGCTTGTCCTTATTCTTTTTATCTTGATTCCCACGATACAAGCGTGGCAGTATGCAACCTCATCATAGGTGATGAATGTAATTTCGAGAACCAAATGCAGACTTACCAACTGTCCCGGGATTCTCCCGGAATTCTGGAACTTGTCCCGGTGCCACAGGAAATCTGACATCCCCGTATCCCCATTCCAAATTTCCTCGCACCCCCGTATAGAATTTCCTAAGGATATTGATTATACGCCCTAGGAAATATTGCATCCCGCCCGATCACATTTCCAGAGAGAAGAGAAGATAAGAACACCTGCGAGGAGACTATCTATGAGGAGCTGCACGATTATATTTCAAAGAGCCAATATCCACCTGGAAGTAGCAAGCAGGAGAAATGTGTAATCAGAAAACGTGCCAAAAACTTCCAGATTGTGGATGGAATCATTCACTATAAAGGCAAAGAAGGACTTGACAAGTTGTAACTAGCTGTAAGATGAAGCGGAAGATACTCAAAGCTTGTCATGATGACTTAGTAGGAGGACGTCACTTTGGTAGAGATAAAACATTAACAAAAGTATCTGGCGCTACTACTGGAAAGCGATCAAGTAGGATGTTGATGACTGGGTAAGTAAAATTACAGTACATTTTGTACATTACTCTAGTATACCCATTGCATGGTCTTAGTTGCATTAAACAATGTCCTTTAGGTGAAACAATGTGAAGTGTGCCAACGGAGTAAACGGAAGTTTGATAAACCAGCACCATCCTTACACCCTATTCCAGTGTCAGACACATGGAGGGAAAAAATTGGAATAGACCTTATCGAGTTGTCTATCAGCAAAACTGGAAATCATTATTGCATTACGCTTACTGATTACTTCTCAAAATGGGCTGAAGCTTTTCCAATCCCCACAAAGGAAGCGAAGCATGTTGCTGCTTTCCTTTACCGCATGATCCTTAGACATGGATGTCCTCAGGAGATTGTATCCGATCAGGGTAGGGAATTTTGCAACAAGATTGTCGATTCCCTTGAAGAGTTCACTGGATTTAAGCACAAGATCACTAGTGCTTACCATCCTCAATCAAACGGACTGGATGAGCATTTTAATCAAACGCTGAAGAAGTAGCTCCAGAAGCTCGCTAACGATCACCAGGATGACTGGGATGAACTTATAGATAATATCCTATTTGCTTATCGGTCGAGTCGCCAGGATTCCACCAAGTGTACTCCATTTCTTCTAATGTATGGACGAGAAGCTCGTCTCCCCATTGACATCTCTCAAGTGCATGGCGAACCTGATGAACTAGACTTAGACACAAAAGTACAAAGAATGCTTGAGTTTCAGAAAAAACTTCATGAGCAAGCATATGCAAATATTGAAAAAGCCCAAGCCGTCAAAAGCATCAATACGAGTCAAAGCACAATATCAATACTAAAATCAAGATTGGTGACAAAGTGCTTGTCAAGTCGATGAAGAACGAAGGTCGTAAGGGTGGAAAACTTGAGCCTCAGTTCCCTGGAGGTCCACATACAGTTGCGGAAGATATCGGGAAAGGTCGCTATCATCTTAAGGGCCACAAAGATGACTTGCTGAAGACAGCAATCAATTGCCACCGCCTTAAGATATGGTATGATCCTGATGGGAGAAGACTGAATTGCCATGACAACAATGAGGTAAGATGGTTATAGACAAATAATGTATATAATTATGATGACAATATGGTATTAACAATTTGAAAAGCTGGTTTATGCTGTCAAATGTTTTTTTTTATAAACATAGCTCTGTAATTATTTGAAGAGATGGTTATGCTGTCAAACATTTGTTGTTATAAACATGTTAGCTCTGTAATTATTTGTCTCTTCCCCCTGCCCCTCCCCAAAACAACAATAACAACAACTAAACACTATAGGATGTTGCAGGTGCTGATGAGAATACTGACCCATCAGCTGATCAACATAAGCCTTTACCTGTAAGGCTTGCAAAGAGACCCCTGTTACCCCTACCAGTAACTGAACAAAAGCGTCAGAAACTAGATGTGGATCCAGTGATAGTTACCAGTGGAGAGGATGATGAAATTGTTAGTGATGGCTGCTGGCAGAAAATTGGAGGAATCGAACTGAATGATGAAGACAAAAATGTACTGCTAAATGGCAGATGGCTCAATGACAAACTGATTCATGCAGCACAGATTCTCATGAAACATGACCTGGATCTACTTCCTGTTAGCTCCTTGCAAAGTCCACTTCTTGGACAAATGCTCAGTTTCAACATCGCCAGTGATGAATGCGTCCAAATACTCCATTCTGGGGGTAAATCATTGGGTGACAGTAAGCACTGTTGGCATTCAACATCCCACAGTTCGAGTATATGACAGCTTATCCACTTCTCTCACATACTCTACAAAAGTACAAATAGCATCACTTCTGCACACTACAGAAGAAAAAATTACTTTGGAATATGCCAATGTGCAACAACAGCCAAACTCTGTAGACTGTGGGCTATTTGCAGTCGCTTTTGCTATGGCTATTTGCAATGACCAGAGCCCAGAAGAGCAGTTTTTTTATGTGGGTCATATGAGGCGGCATTTGTACAACTGTATCAAAGAGACAAGCTAATAAAGCACTTCCCATCAAAGAAGAGGAAATGTATCCACATGACGAAGAAGGTTGAAGTAATGAAAGTCTTCTGCCACTGTAGATTGCCAGCGAATGAGGATGGAAATAAAATGGTCTCATGTGACAGCTGCTTGGAATGGTTCCGTGACACTTGTCAAACCGTCCCTCAAGATGTGTGAAGTAATCCAGACTATAAATGGTGCTGTAGTCAATGTAGTCATAATTAATACTGTAACTGTTCTATAAACATTCAAAATTGTCTATATAGGACTATGGGGTCCTAAATATCCTGGCTTTGCATAGTTATATCTATCTATTTATAAATATAACTGATTCAGATTGTAGTTGTCATGATATATATAAATTGATCGATGCCAATGATTTCATAAGCCTCCAATGACAAGCAGGAGGTATTGCTTCAGGCCATGACATTAATGGTGGACATCAATGTCAGAAGTTGTGGTTATGCTGTGCCTTCCACCCTATACAACACACTGTATTCAGCCCCTTACTGTTAGTTTTTTGAGTCTCTCAAGGCTCATTGATTAGCCTGTCATTGCCATAAATTATGGTAAAAAATCCTGGTCGGGTTGTGACTAAATTTCAGTTTTCTTCTCTCTTTAGAGAGGTCTGGTTTAAGGCTTAAGAGATTCTAACCTTATCTTATAAAGGACATTCTTTTATTGGAACGGATTCAGAGAAGATCTACTAAGTACATTTTGTCAGACTAGACTATATACTGAACAAGTCCAGATTGAAGGCCCTCCATCCTCTTCCCTGATGACAGAATCTCTAACATCAATGGACAACATTTGAACTTCAGCAATTAGTTGAACTTGAGCTAGCTGATGCTTTCTGTTTGTCCACTTGGGTACACTAACGCTACTGCTACTCATTTGAATCACAAAGATAGCCAAACTAACTATTTTAAAAAAAGAGAGAGATAAGGGAGAGAAAAAAATTGGTATTTCCTAGGATATTAGGAATGGGGGTGCCAAATTTCCTGGGGGGATTCCATATTTCCTAGGATATTTGGAATGGGGGTGCCAAATTTCCTGGGATGCCAGATTTCCTGTGACACCGGGTCCCGGTACGTATCCTGAATCCTGCCCACTTAATTCACTGCACAACTGCATTCCTAAGTAACCTGTACTGACTGCACAACTGCATTCCTAAGTAACCTGTACTGACTGCACAACTGCATTCCTACTACGCTTAAACCACAAGTAGGGAAGGGTTTGCTGCGCGAAACCAATTTCATTTAATAAATTTTCCCAAAAATAATTTTGAAAAAAAGCAAACAGCCGAGTTTTAACTATTAGCAATGAGTGAGTCCGAGGTGGAGTCAGACAATGAAGCAGTCTTTACTTGCATTGCCAGTATACTTCTAGTCAGAGTCATTCTCAGAGTGAAGCTTGCAGTGACCTCTCCACTGCTAAGAGGAGAAAGAGAGCAAGTAAATGTCAGGAAGACTGGAAGCGCTACAATAATGAATATGAAGGAGAGTAAGAGGGGTGCACCATTTGTTCGTTGCAATATATGTTGCACTGTTGCTTCTGGTGGTCTACATGAAGTGAAACGACACATGGAGACAAAGAGGCACTGTGCATTGGCAAAACAGAGTGTAGGTCAATCTAAAATTACTGCTGCTACTTTTAGAAAGGACAGACAAGAAGCTGATCAGGTTACAGCTGCAGAAATTTATTTTTCTACGTTTATTGCCGAACATAATGTACCTTTTTTAGCTGCTGATCACTTCAACAAACTCTGTAAAGTTGTTTCCAGACAGCAAAATTGGTCAGCAATTTGCATCTGGTATATAGGACAAAAACTACAGCCATAGTGAAATTTGCACTAGCTCCAACGCTTAATGACGAAGTCATTCAATCTTGTTGTTCTTCTCCTTTCACCCTTTTGTGTGATGGTGGTAATGATCAAACAGATAGGAAGTATTTCGGAATGATGGTACGGTATTGGGATAAGGTGGTTCAAAAGCCAGTTACTCATTTTCTGTGTATGCCAGTGTGTAATATTGCCACAGCAGAGTCACTCTTTACTGCAATAGAGAAGGAGTTTGAGTTTCGTGGTATCCCTTGGAGCAACATGATTGGTTATGCATCAGATACCGCAAGTGTTATGGTGGGTAAGCGTAACTCTGTTTTGAGTCGACTTCTTGGGAAACAACCGAAGTTGTTTAGCCTTGGTTGTCTTTGCCACTTAAGTGCACTTTGCTTAAGTGCACTTTGTACTGCTGCTTCTCTTAAAAAGCTTCCAGTCTCCCTTGATGATATTCTGATTGATATATTTTATCATTTTAAACATTCTTCCAAGAGGTATATACCATGAGTTCAATGAAATTCAAACTGAGTTTAGCAATGTCACACCACTTCACATCCTAAAACATTGTTCAACCCGCTGGCTTAGTTTAGAACGCTGCCTCAAGAGATTGATTGAGCAGTGGCCAGCTCTTTATTGTTATTTTGACAGGATAGCTGAATCTGAGCCTTCCAATGGGAGAGTGGCCAAGCATCTTAAAGACCCACTAGTGAAGCTGTTTTGCAATTTTGTTTGTTATGCCCTTAAGCCCTTGAGTATTTTCTCAACTGCCTTTCAAACTCATGCTAGTCATATTGGTACTTTACAGGCTGATGTTCGTCGACTCTTGCACTCTTTCTGTAGTAATTTTATAGATCCAGATGTCCTCAATTCCACTGATGATATCACTTCTATTGAGAAATATCCAGCTTAGTAATGATGAGCTAGGTATTGGCACATCTACCCATTTATTGTGGTGTGGTGATCTTGAGGAGTTGGTGGGAACTGCTCTTGAGAAACTTTTTTTTGAATGTGTGCGCACTTTCTATGAAACCATTGTTTCAAAAATGTTAGCTAAATTTCCATTTCACGATGACTGTCTGATTCAACTTGCTTTTCTTGATCCTAGAAATAGAGTTGGTAAGTCTGCAAACGGGCAGAAAAGCACTACATTCTTCTTACCAAAGGAGCGTTTTAGGAAAGTTGAACGAGACTGGTTGGTGGGGAATATCTCGAGTGATCTCTGGTGGATCCCAAGTAGCAGATGGAGCTTCAGGAGTAACCATAACAGGCCCGTAGCCAGAAAAATTAGTGGGGGGGTTCTGTTGGTAAATATTGGGACCTTTTGGGTCTCTAAGCGACCCAAGGGGGAAGGTTGTGGTAGGGGAATGTGCTCTCTCCTGTGCAAATATCGGAAACAAAATAAGCATTCTAAACATAATAATAAATGACTATTTATTATGAGATTAAACTAGAGATTAAACTATCTAATAAGAGTTTCAAGTTCCATTCTCCTTGGGTGTAAGTGTCCAAATATTTCAACAACTTCATCCAGATTAATTGTTGTGTCATAATGTACATGTAAGATGTAAGATGTCAGGCGTTCTTGGTTCATAGATGCTCTTAGGTAATTGTTGAGACGTTTAAGTGTACTGCCACTTCTTTCACATTCACAAGATGTTACTGGCAGAGTGCATGCGATTTGCAAGAGAACATGAATGTTTGGAAAAAATGCTGCATCACAATCCTTCAAGGCACTAGATGGTGTGGATTCTCTTTTGTGAAAGGGTACATTTGCATATCTTGATTTCCAGCGAGTGAGTTCAGTTTCTATTAGTTCTGGTGATGGCAAATAAGTTTCAACAACTGTGCTGATATCAAATTATCTTGTGGTAATCAGAGATGGTACAAGTACCAGAAGAGATGAAGCAGTTGCTGACAATGATGAGAACCTTTCATTTAAGCTAGTGCAGATAATGGAATAGCAAGATTACTCTTGAAGTAATCAAATACTGATTCTGCTGGTGCATTACCACGGTGCTGCTGTCTGCTTGCTATCCTTGGCTTACTCGGGGTGGTGCCCACCTTATCAGCCATCAAGACAGCCTGGTCATATACTTTCTGAAAGTTTTCTTCTCCTTGCTTTTTTAGGTGCAAAAAAGAAGTTGGCCTGGCAGTTCTTGGCTGCCTTTTTCAGTTCTCTCTTTCTTTGCTGGGACCTACCAGGCATACTTGATTCTTTTGAGTGCTCACCACATGCTGTCAGCTTTTCTCTAAATGACTTTTAACAAACCACAAATTAACCAACACAAATTCATTGTAGATGTACTCCATGATGTGGTTAACACCATTGTAGCTATGTGTAATTCTTTAATTAAGTAGCTTTGTGAAGGCAATATTTGAAAGTGTGGACCCAATTGGAAATGTGGACCCAATTAAAAGGGTGGACCCAACTGAAAGGGTGGACCTCACAGCCATTGGGGGGGTTCTAGAGAACCCTGAGAACCCCCCCTGGCTACGGGCTTGCATAAGAAGGACAGCTGCTTGTCAACTCTATACGGATGCGCATGATTTGATTTATGCAGGCTTGAACTCTGAACCTTTAAGCAACATCTGGGGCCCCATAAAATAAGGGCCCCCCTGCCCCTATTTCATATGAAAATGGGGGCCCCCTTGTGGAATAGGGGCCCCCAAATCGCAGCCTTGAACGCGGTAGCGACCTTTACCTAGCTTCATTTGCACGTGTTTGCATCTGCTTTCAGAAATGGCCGATGAAAAAGATGGCAGGATCTCTTTCAGCGATGTTTTTAATTATTTGAATGGTGGAAGCTATCCTTATGATTTCGACAAGAATGACAAGAATGACAAGCGTGCTTTAAGAAAACGAGCTACTTTTTTTGATGTGAAGGACTAATCTATATTTATTTTACTAACTATATATATATACATAGCTAGCACATCACTGACTGCTATAACTAGTTTTGCTCTCATTATAAGTAAGGAAAGTGTGAAGGGACTTGTCAATGTGAAGATGCTACCCAGAGAGAATTGTCAGAACCATGCATGACCGTGGTCATTTGGGCATCAACAGGAGCAGCTAATGTTCAAGCAGAGGAAAAGGAAAGGAAATGGTGACAACAAACATGCCTCAAAGAAACATTGTGTCGAAGACAAGTTAGTGATGGGAATTTTAGCTTGAGATGATCTAGGTGACGAACATATGACCTTTGCTACAGCACTCTTACAACAGCAATTTCCGAACCTTGGTGGCCTGCAGTCAACACTTACACAGATTAATGCTTTTATTCCAATGATATCGGATATTGACTCGATTCAGATCCATCGCACAGGTCGATTCCATTGGGTAACATCAGTTGCCTTCAATGACACTGTTACTGTGTATGACTCCAAATTTAGTGGGGGACCACTATCTTCAAGTTTGCATGTGCAGTTGGCCCTTATTTATAAGGCCAAAATAACCAAGGAAGAGGATGAGAAGTTTCTTTGGGTTGAATATCCTGCAGTGCAACAACAACATGGAAGTACCGATTGCGGAGTATTTGCTACAGCACTTGTTCAACATGCGGGTAATAAAATTATTTTAGTGCTGTAATATATATACTGCTATAATTATAATTATTTTAGTGCTGTACTATATATACTGCTATAATTATAATTATTTTAGTGCTGTACTATATATACTGCTATAATTATAATTATTTTAGTGCTGTACTATATATATACTGGTATAATTATAATTTTTGTCATTTTGTTTACGATAGCAAATGGTGATGACTTGCGTGTGATGGATTTCATTCAAACAGGGAGAATTGAGGGACATCTGGCTGATTGTTTCCGCAGAAAACAACTCTAACCATTTCCACACATCATTGCTCCTGCTGCCTATATATATATGTGGAGCAATGCTTTCCTGGACATCAAATTGACATATTCTGTGATTGCGAGTTACCAGAAGTATATGATAGCATGATCCAGCGTGACAGATGTGACCAGTGGTATATATCATCTCAAGTGTATGGGAGTTGAATCACCAACTTTATCTTAAAAAAATGGTTTTGTAAAGAGTGTAAGTGTTCATTACAATGTAGTCACCTTATTTATCTTTGAATAATATATAGCGATACTGGATATAAAATTGTGCATAATCATTCTCTTGAATATAATATAAGAACCTTAAATAGTTGTTCTTGAATAAGAATATCGAATAATGAGAATTATTTTATTAAAACAAAAAGGGGGGGGCATTGTCATCAAAGTGGGGCCCTAAATCCATCAGGGCCCCACTTCGATGAGAGACAGTATCAAGATTTTGTTGAAATAGGGAGAAATCAGTTAACAGCTTGGAAAAGTAGGATATCATCAGCATACAGAATAATCTTGCAGGAAGAAGACAGAGGGACTTTACATACTCCATGATAAAGAGAAGGGGCCCAAGGATTGAACCTTGAGGGACGCCAGAAGAAACTGGAAGAGGGGAGGAGGTGGACCCAGAAATGACCACCTGTCATGAAAGATAAGAATGGAGCCATTTGAGGAGCCAAGGGGGGACATTGGAGAGTTAAGAGAAGGTGTAGTATGGGTGCATGAGGGACAGAATCAAAGGTAGGTCAAGGAAGCAGGCTTTATTATGTTGAAGAAGCGTATGGAAAGAATGGACAGCAAAGAGGAGGGCAGATGAAGTAGAGCGGTGAGGGAGAAAACCAAACTGAGATGGAGAGATGCAAGACAGAAGTTGTAAATAAGACGGTGCACATGTTTTTCAAGTAATTTACTTACAATAGAGAGAAGAGAGATAGGTCTGTAGTTTGAGGAGAGCTGAGATTTGAAGTGAACTTTGGAATGGGAACAATGTTGGATAATTTCCAATCATTGGGGACATAACCAGCACGTAAAGAAAGATTAAATATGTGTGTGAGGGGAGAAGAAATGTTGAGAGCAGTCGCTTTCAACATGCGAGAAGAGATAAGATCAGGAGTGACAGATGGTAGTCGATTAATCAGGTAAAGCACTTGATCCTCAACATATAAAGTCAGAGGGACATGAGGTATTGGTGGACAGAGAAGAATAGGGAGTAAGTGGAGGAGTAGAAAAATTGAAACATTCACAGAAGAATTTATTTAAAATATCAGCTTTTTGTTCATTAGAGGAGAATAAGAATCGATTATAAGACAGGGTGGGAACTGTTGACGAGTCTTTCCTCAAAGAACGAACATAAGATCAAAATGATTTGGGGGAGGATGAGAGAGATCGGAAAAAGGAGCTTGTTGAGGCGAAGAGTAAAGGATATTTTATTTCTTAATGTACAGTATGCAAGGAAGAGTGAAGAAGAGTTGTGCAGAGCATATATATATATAGGTGCTGTCTTAATTTCATTTTACATAATTATTAGATCACGATTGACCCAAGGAGGATGAGAAGATGGGAAGACAAGTTTAGAGGGAACACAGGAGTTTATCACTTGCAAGAAATTTACTTTAAAGATCCTCCACGAAGTGTCAATGTCCGGTGAGAGAATGCGAATCCAATCGATGGAATCTAGAAGGTGATTGGCCATATCAAAGTCAGCCCGGTGGTATAACCAGACCCTCCGCCTAGAAGAATTACAGTACTTGGAGGGGGAGGCAAAGACAGAAACAGATGTGAGTATGGCGTTATGATCAGAAGAAGAGACAGGTGGCAAAATACAGCAGTTAGTAGGACAGTCAGAGGGTACAAGAACAAGATCAATAATAGAAGGTTTTCCAGTGTGTGAGTAATGAGGAGATGTGGCCACCTGATTCAGAGAAAACAAATGGCATAGAGCAGTGAGGTCATTGGAAAGAATTGATGGATCAGTATTAAAATCACCCGAGATAATTAGATCTTTTGGTGGAAAAGAGCTAAGGAGATCAATAAGTAAGCATATATCATTAGGAGAAGAAGGGGGGCGATAAGGAACCAATGGTGGCTACTTGACTGTGTGAGCTGACAGAGCTAAGGAGAAGTTCTAGTTTAGAATTTAAATTTATAGGAAGAGAACAAGCGTGAAGGGAAGAATGGACATACGACGACTTCTATCAAGACGGAAAATATTAAAACTAGGAAGAGAGATTTCTGAGTCAAGGATGTCAGAGAGCCAAGTTTCAGAAATACAAATGATGTCAGGAGAATGAATTGTCTGAAAGCTCGTCTATTTTAGGGAGGAGACTACGTGCATTGAAAGATAATATTTTTTTATGTGTGAGGAGGATGGTAGTTGGGGGAGAGTAGGAGGTGTGGTGCAAGGAGAGTTGTAAGTAGACCCAGGAGTGGAAGGGTGAGGTGAGGCTGAGAAGCGAGATGTTGAGAGCTGACATGAGGGAGGTGGTTGGTGTAGTATGGGAGGCGATGAATTGGAGGAGGTCTTGGAGGCCGAGTAACTTGGGATGGGGGTCTTTGGTTTAAACCAGGGGGCTGATGGAGAAACCCTTGGGTTGGCTGAGGATGTATGGGAGTGTGTAGAAAGGATGGGTTGAAGTGAGGGGCACCTTGGTGTTGAATGTAGGTAGGAGTAGGTAGCAGAGGGGAGATGGAGGCCAGATAGCTGAGGGAGGTTTGGAGGCTATGGGGAGGGGTGGCGGTTGGATAAAAAATAATTTTTTAGTACATTATGATTGTTGTTAGTTGAACGGGTGGAGTGGGTTGACCTGGTGTCCTGAGATCTTTGGCCATGCATAGCAGGAGAGACAGAAATAGATGAGGAGAAAGATGTGTCAACACTTACAGTTTGGGTGTGTGTTTCTGAATGTGATATAGGATTTACACTTGGTTGAGACGAGTTTGGTGGGTCGCCAGTTGGGCATGGTTTAGTAGGGGGGTCATCTTTGGTAAAGGCGGCAGCTTTGCTAGCGAGATCAATAAGGAGTGGATCATTAGATGACTTGGCAGCATTTCTCAATTGTCGAATTTCAGCTTTGAGTGACTCCACTGAGCTAACGAGTGAACTAATAGTTGTTGGTGTTCAGAAAGGATGCACGAGGGGCACTTGAATGGAGTATTGTTTGATGACAACTGCTTGTAATCTTCCTTATGGACTCCTGCACACCAACGATGCAACCATTTCTGACAGCGGCCTTCACAAAAAAGTGCTTCCTGACCTTCCCTCTTTTCATTGGCATCGAGAATTACGTTGCAACAAAGAGGACACTCATGTAAAGAAGAAGCAGATATCACGGATGGAGTGCCAGGAGACCAGGGTTGGTTTCTATGTCTCCAGACAAAAGAAGTAGTAGGCAGCCGACATTGGCCAAACTAGTTGAGGATGAACGGGAGTAACAGTGACGGCAGATACAAATTTGTATAAGAAACCTGAGCAAGTTGGTGAGAGTGATGGCTTACAGGAAACAGATACCAATGGTAGAGTAGTTCCAAAGGATGTGGGACGGAGGTCTGGCTCTGAAAAGAGCCGGTAAGAGGATTTTAACTTCACTTCAGAAGAAGAAAAAGGAGGAACAGGAGGAGAGTCAAAGAAGAGCGTTTCCTAGCAGTTGCCGCCATGCGTTCGGTAAGGGCTATATGTTGAGGGAATGTGTCTTGCATTATCTATGGATGCTTTCCCTAGTCCTAACCCTAATCCTAATACACTTGCAGTAGTCCCATACCTATAATATATAGCTCTAACTCCAGCCCTAACCAGTTTTAGCCAAGATAAGAATTATGTTGGTTGATTGTTGTTGTTTTTGCGGGTCAAGCTGATGTAGTGCTATATATGCGACCCATTTCTTGGCTAGCGGGGCAATGGCTAGCGAGGCAATGGCTAGGAGTCGGACTTGGGATAGAGCTAGGTGTAGGGCCAGGTTGACTCAAGGTGAAATCAATCGATGCTGCATATGGTCAAACCTGCGAGGTATGGCTACATATCCACCTGCATACCAGTAAGTTCATAGTATACTGAACATACAGTTGAATAATGCCATGTATAGTGCAGATTACTAACGTGCCTCTTCAGGTTTACTGTCTGCACTCACCTACGTTGCAACAATTATAATTACTTCCTCTCACTGCACACGTGATTATATGCCACTCCTTCTAAAGGGACCAAAGGTCGAATATTGAAGTAAAAATTATTGTAGAAAAAAAGGTGTGTCCTTACTTTAGAGCTGCATAACTGCAACATGTATAATATACAATACATAATATTTAAAACACAATAATTAATGAAAGTCTAATGAAATAAGTCCTCCAGGCTGCAGTCATTGCCCAGTGCTCCCATAATGCACGCGCTGTTCCCCCTCTGTATGCAACCGCCAAACGTTGGATCAGGAAGGGGAATGACCTGCTCTCCCCTGTTGTTCTGCTCACTCTGCGGCCAAGCTCTTTCAAAAAGGGTAAAGTCCCCAGGCCGAAAGTCCCTGATGTCTCCACAGCCACTGGTTGGAAGAAGTGAGAGGGGTCCATGTTCGAGTACTTTGCCCTCTTCTTCGTTTCAGCCATAGCAGCAACTGCACCTGCCTCAATGGTTGCACTTGCAGGTAGCGTCCCATACCAATAGCTTGCCATACTCCCAAGGAACCATTGTTATACCGTCAGGTCTCTTTCCATCACTCCTATATGTCCCTGAAGGTTCCAGCTGAGATGGAATTTTGGCTGCAGACAGGGCACGGTGAATAATGTCATTGAGTGAGGAGTGGCGGAAATGGCGGCCTTCACTATGTCTGCAGCTAAGGCCATGAGTTGCAAGAGAATCCACATAGGAACCACAGTGATGACATATGAGGTTTGCACAGGGAGCATCTAAGCCTAAGTCCCACTGCCACCCGGATGGTGTTGTTGTCATCCATGCGTAGCCCTAAAGACGAACAAGGGGTGCATTCAACCACACACCGGACTCTTGAGTTGATGCAGACAAAAGACGAGCACGTGCTCTCCCATCTTGGGCATTCTCCAACAGCTTGTTTGCGGTTGCTGTCACTTGCACAGAATCCCATGCCTTCTGGAGATGTTGGCCAGTGCCTTCAGGGGATGGTGTGTGTCATGGCCAATGGACCACAATGCCTTGGCCTCTTCCTGGTAAGGTGTGGTTGTGGAACTCTGAAGCTGTGGGGGGAGGATGTGAGAAACCAACTCAGAACAAGCAGCAGCATGCCAAAAAGCAAGCTGCACTGCACTTCTAATTCCCAGGCCTCCATTCTTCACTGGTAGTGTTGCTTGAGTCCAGGCAGGGTCTTATTCAACAAAGTGGATGTTCACGATCCTACTCAAAATAGACCTTAACAGGTTGTCGTACTCCCGGAGCTTTAGTGATAGGAAGCATGGTGAAGTGTTTATTTTTATTTATTTTTAATTAAATTATTTTTTCACATAATATGGTTCACATGCTGGATGCATATATATTCCTGTAGCATGTGGTCGTTCTAGCTACCGGGATATGGCAGGCTCGTGCGAGTCTTAGCATCTCTTATGAAGGCTAGAGCATCTAGATCGAGAGAATACAATTTCAAGGAGAAAGTTATTTAATGTTATTATGTCAACTGAGAGTTCATTGAGTGATTAAATATATATATATATATATACACAAGCAATACATATTTTTCCTTTCTCATTGGGTTGTATTTAAAAAAAATTAGAGTAAGTAAATAGTTACTCTCAACAACTCACAGTTGACATAATGAATTTATAATGACATCTCAACTTGAATTGTACTCTCTCCCGACATTTTGACTCCAAAGTCGAAACCACAAGTTTTAACACATAGCATTGCCCCCCCCCCTCCCCCCCCCCCCCCCCCCCCCCCAGCTTAAACAGCATAGCAGGCAACTTTCACTGACTTATGTCCCATGAAGTGGTGGTGCTAGGCGGATGCGGCACTATAAGTCGATAACTGACTTTTGTGAATATATTTGTTGCCTGGTTTTGTGTGTGCCAAATGAGAATGATGACTATCAGCTGATGACAGAGCTAATAGGTAATGAGACTCTTACACAAAGGCTGCTATGGTAACTATGGCTAGAGCCAAAGCTCTTCAACAGCACAATTATTGTGTTGATGACCTTTACCTTTTTTGCTGAATCAAAACAGGAAAATTTGGATCCTCTAGTAGTAATACGTAATGACTGGATCTTGTATGCATGTATGTGTATAAAACCAATACTACAAAGCATGAGGTGTGATGCCCCATATAAGGTAATTATTGTTTGTATATAACAACATGGATAACTGACACTTTGCAGAAAGAATACAATTGGGTATACCAAACCATTTCCTCGATGCCTGTCAAGTTCATGCTAACAGAATAGTGTTTGTCATAGCATAGGTAACCTCGGTGGCTTTCACTTGTCACAGAATTCCAAGAAATTATTAGATAATTAATCTGATCACTATTGTGAGGGATGGAATGTAACTCGATACAAGTTCCTCTACAGTGACATTGACGACTCTTTTCGACTTGTTCGGTATTTCAAGGAATGAAATAAACTTGATGTTTCTGACCTTTGGGAGTGGTCAGGTCAATATTCATAATATGTATGGCTCGCGAGAGCAATAGTCCAGGAAAAGTGCTGATGAATCTTTGTATATGAGTGGTGGATTGTCATGCTGGAGTTAACAACATGCATGAACCCTAAAAACAACCATCTTAGTCCTTAGCCAGTGCATCTTTCACAAGATACTTTCTTCATAACTGAACATTTTCTGTGGGTGTTGATCAGGACAAATGTTCACATAGAGGTGCTTTACTAGATGTAATAACAGTTTGTTGATTGTTCATTACTCTCAGCTCACATCATATGCTTTAAGTTTGTCTTTAAATCAGCTTTTTGGTTTGAAGATAAATCTTAATTTGTTGATTACGATCTTCTGCTCTATCCTCTTTTGATTAACCACAATAACACCTCTCTTGTCTTGTCTCAGCCAGCTTCCTCTCCCTCACCTGATACCAGGGTTGTGAATTGGGTGGCATACTGCTAATGCCAAAATGCACCTATATAGCTAGTGTCAAGCCTGTGCCAAGCTCACAGACAGGATTATGGCTCTTTGTCTATAACCACACCAGAAAGTGTAATGACCCAAAATATTTGGTGATTCATACAGCTAATAGTGATTGAGTCAGTCTGTCCCTTAGCTGAGATAGAAACAGCACTTCAGAGTATTGGCATTCCATGTGGCACAAATTGCCTGGTAACATTATTAAATGGCCTTGTATTGCCAAGTGGCTTTGCCAAATGTATATATATATATATTTACTCTATATGTGACCGTCAGAACTGCAGTTCTGTGGACTACTATTCTTTTTTAAGAGCACTGTCATGGAGAGACCTTCAATACTTGGTCTTCTGGTTGTGTGTCTCTCATTGAAGCTGTCAACTTGTCAGAATTGTGAAAGAAGATTTCTGGTGGAACCTGGCCAGCTAGCAAACTCTCCACTAAACTGCAATACTGTCGTTGGAGGAAGTGTGATCCTCAAGTGTGAAATTGAGCTGACTGAACAAATGCAGTATCAGATCGGCTGGCACTTTAGCAAGTCTGAAACAAGAGCTGGAGAGAAACAAACCTCTGGACTAGAAAGTGGTGTGGGTGGCTACAGGATAGTTGATATGATTGGATATGAAACAGTCCTGTCAACTTTGAAAATTGTACCCTTTGAAGCCGACCTCCACAGTGGATTTTATTGGTGTGAAATGTTCAACCTGACATTTCCAACATCTGGTGTCACCAATCCAAGCCAGGTCGTAAGCATCGCAGCTCCTTTGTCTTTGGACCAGCTAAAGCAATGTGTCAGATTCAATTTCAACTTGTTTGTCCCAACAATCAGATGTGCCCTTGGGCCAACAGGCAATGTTGACATCGTCGTAGGTGTGGAGTTCACTAACTTGCCTTCATCTGATGAGACAACCACAGCGACGAGTTCTTCAGATAATACGATTCGCACAGCATTAATCTGGTTCTCCGTTGGGACGGTGACACTCATACTCATAATGGTGGGCATCATTTTGTGTTCAGTTGCTATTGCAAAGTACTGATTTGTGAGTAAGTACAAAGCAAAAAGTTTAATAGTTTGTGTATAAAGATTGACTTGCTATTTGATCATTATTATTTTTTGTATGTGATTATTGAAAATCTCCTTTCTTCTGGGGGTTGGGGGGCCGGGGGGGGGGGGGGGGGGGGGGGAGGGAGGGAGAGGAAACTGAATTCTTAGGGAGTGGGTGGGGGAAATTCAACTTTGGGGGATATCCCACGCACTCACTCCCCTGTCTGTCTGTATGAAGTTTATATCATTAGTGGTCTTGCTGCATATGCACAAATCTGGCTCATTTATTCTAGTTGTGATGCCCTACACCATCAATGAAGAGGCTCCAGATTAGGAGCTGTAAAAAAAACGTTTTGCTGATAGCCCAAGAGTATAAACCCCAATACACACATCAGACCTGCCGACTTCAAAATGGGGGACCCATTTACATGCAGAAGGCGTGCCTTTCTAGGGAGGTCAAGGACACACCCACCAGCAGAACGATTTAATGGCGTGTTTTCCCGCTAGGATGCAGGTTGATTAATTTCATGGTCAATAAATGCACTGATTCATGTTTGAGGACCACTTCATTTTTTGCTTCATGGCAGTGGAAGTAGCTTCAGGTGCCAAAACCCTTCAAGCATTCCATACATCTGCATTTCCAGGATCTGACCATTTTTCCATCCAGTCGTGGCAGCTGTTGTAGTTCGTGTTGGCTTTCTATGTGAGTTGTAGGACCTGATTGTCTGAATCAGATGTATTGACAGTGACTTGTATGATGGAGAGCATGCTAATTTGTATAACTATACTACTGACTTGCATGTAGTAGCTACCACTATATACCATATTGAAGTATGTGGAGCCATAATAATTCAAGATCGAGCTAGCAGTTAGAGTGCGAAGGTCACACAGTTTGCAGCGGGAGGATTTGACCCATATTAGCTAGCTACTAGCCAGGCCATGGAGATGGCGACTCATTGGCACAGGCTTCTCCACTCCATAGCTGACCAATGCTATACCAAACCTATACAATATTCAAGAACAAACAGGCTGGAAACACCACTACGAAGCTATTTAAAAGCTGGCAAAATGAGGGACATTAGGCATGTCTGGCAAGACAGTGGGACAGGGGAGTTAAATGTGGGACCACCCTGCGAGATTGATATATATATATCATATACAAACATATTCATGTATCATCCTGGTTTAGCCATGACCCCAACTATAGCCCCAACTCTAGCTTCAACCCTCCCTAGCTCAGCTCTAGCCCCAACTGTAGCCCCAATCCTAGCCCCAACCCTAGCTCCAAGTTTAACCCAATTCTCAACACCCTAGCCCAACCCTTCCACCAAACCTGCTCCCAACTCTAAGTTCCAATCCTAGCTTGCCCTAGCTACAACTTAACCCTAACCTAGCTCCAACCCAAGTCCGAAACCTACCTAGCCACCCAACCCTAGCTCCAATCTTGCTTCCAACCCTGTCCCAACCCTAGCTACAACCCTTGACCCAACCCTAGCTACAACCCTAGCCCCAACCCTAGCCACAACCCTGTCCCAACCCTAGCTACAACCCTGTCCTAACCGTAGCTACAACCCTAGCCCCAACCCTAGCCACAATCCTAGCTACAACCCTAGTCCCAACCCTAGCTACAACCCTAGCCCCAACCCTAGCCACAACCCTGTCCCAGCCCTAGCTACAACCCTGTCCCAACCCTAGATACAACCATAGCCCCAACCCTAGCTACAACCCTGTCCCAACCCTAGCTACAACCCTAGCCCAAACCCTAGCTACAACCCTAGCCACAACCCTAGCCACAACCCTGTCCCGACCCTAGCTACAACCCAGCCCCAACCCTAGCTACAACCCTAGCCCCAACCCTAGCTACAACCCTAGCCCCTACCCTAGCTACAACCCTGTCCCAACGCTAGCTACCACCCTAGCCCCAACCCTAGCTACAACCCTGTCCCAACCCTAGCTACAACCCTAGCCCCAACCCTAGCTACAACCCTGTCCCAACCCTAGCTACAACCCTAGCCCCAACCCTAGCTACAACCGTAGCCCCAACCCTATCACCAACCCTAGCTATAATCCTGGCCTCAACCCTAGCTACAACCCTAGCCCCAACCCTAGCTACTACCCTAGCCCCAACCCTGTCCCAACCCTAGCTACAACCCTGTCCCAACCCTAGCTACAACCCTAGCTACAACCCTGTCCCAAACCTAGCTACAAACCTGTACCAAACCTAGCTACAAACCTGTCCCAACCCTAGCTACAACCCTAGCCCGAACCCTAGCTACAACCCTGTCCCAACCCTAGCTACAATCCTAGCCCCAACCATAGCTACAACTCTAGCCCCAACCCTAGCTACAACCCTGTCCCAACCCTAGCTACAACCCTAGCCCCAACCCTAGCTACAATCCTAGCCCCAAGCCTAGCCACTACAACCCTGTCCCAACCCTAGCTACAACCCTGTCCCAACCCTAGCTACAACCCTAGCCCCAACCCTAACTACTACTCTGTCCCAACCATAGCTACAACCCTAGCCCCAACCCTAGCCACAACCCTGTCCCAACCCTAGCTACAACCCTAGCCCTAACCCTAGCTACAACCCTAGCCCCAACCCTAGCTATAATCCTGGCCTCAACCCTAGCTACAACCCTAGCCCCAACCCTAGCTATAATCCTGGCCTCAACCCTAGCTACAACCCTAGCCCCAACCCTAGCTACAACCCTAGCCCCAACCCTAGCTACAACCCTGTCCCAACCCTAGCTACAACCCTAACCCCAACCCTAGCTACAACCCTCGCCCCAACCCTAGCTACAACCCTAGCCCCAACCCTAGCTACAACCCTGTCTCAACCCTAGCCCCAACCCTAGCTAGACCCAACCCTAGCTACAACCCTAGCCCCAACCCTACAACCCTAGCCCCAACCCTAGCCCCAACCCTAGCTACAACCCTGTCCCAACTCTAGCCCCAATCCTAGCTACAACCCTAGCCCCAACCCTAGCTACAACCCTGTCCCAACCCTAGTTACAACCCTAGCCCCAACCCTAGCCACAACCCTGTCCCAACCCTAGCTACAACCGTGTCCCAACCCTAGTTACAACCCTAGCCCCAACCCTAGCCACAACCCTGTCCCAACACTAGCTACAACCCTAGCCCCAACCTTAGCCACAACCCTAGCTACAACCCTAGTCCCAACCCTAGCTGCATCCCTAGCCCCAAACCTAGCCACAACCCTGTTCCAGCCCTAGCTACAACCCTAGCCCCAACCCTAGCTACAACCCTGTCCCAACCCTAGCTACAACCCTGTCCCAACCCTAGCTACAACCCTAGCCCCAACCCTAGCCCCAACCCTAGCTGTCCCAACCCTAGCTACAACCCTAGCCGCAACCCTAGCCAAAACCCTAGCTCCAACCCTAGCTACAACCCTGTCCCAACCCTAGCTACAACCCTAGCCCCAACCCTAGCTACAAACCTGTCACAAACCTAGCTACAAACCTGTCCCAACCCTAGCTACAACCCTAGCCCCAACCCTAGCTACAACTCTAGCTACAACCCTGTCCCAACCCTAGCCACAATCCTAGCCACAACCCTGTCCCAACCATAGCTACAACCCTGTCCCAACCCTAGCTACAACCCTAGCCCCAACCCTAGCTACAACCCTAGCCCCAAGCCTAGCCACAACCCTAGCTACAACCCTGTCCCAAACCTAGCCCCAACCCTAGCCACAACCCTAGCCACAACCCTGTCCCAAACCTAGCTACAACCCTAGCCCCAACCCTAGCTACAACCCTAGCCCCAACCCTAGCTACAACCCTAGCCCCAACCCTAGCCACAACCCTAGCTACAACCCTGTCCCAACCCTAGCTACAACCCTAGCCACAACCCTAGCCACAACCCTAGCTACAACCCTAGCCCCAACCCTAGCTACAACCCTAGCCCCTACCCTAGCTACAACCCTGTCCCAACGCTAGCTACAACCCTAGCCCCAACCCTAGCTACAACCCTGTCCCAACCCTAGCTACAACCCTAGCCCCAACCCTAGCTACAACCCTGTCCCAACCCTAGCTACAACCCTAGCCCCAACCCTAACTACAACCCTAGCCCCAACCCTATCCCCAACCCTAGCTATAATCCTGGCCTCAACCCTAGCTACAACCCTAGCCCCAACCCTAGCTACTACCCTAGCCCAAACCTTAGCTACAACCCTAGCCCCAACCCGAGCTACAACCCTAGCTACAACCCTGTCCCAACCCTAGCTACAACCCTGTCCCAACCCTAGCTACAACCCTAGCTACAACCCTGTCCCAAACCTAGCTACAAACCTGTCCCAAACCTAGCTACAAACCTGTCCCAACCCTAGCTACAACCCTAGCCCGAACCCTAGCTACAACCATGTCCCAACCCTAGCTACAACCCTAGCCCCAACCATAGCTACAACTCTAGCCCCAACCCTAGCTACAACCCTGTCCCAACCCTAGCTACAATCCTAGCCCCAACCCTAGCTACAATCCTAGCCCCAAGCCTAGCCACAACCCTGCTACAACCCTGTCCCAACACTAGCTACAACCCTGTCCCAACCCTAGCTACAACCCTAGCCCCAACCCTAGCTACAACCCTGTCCCAACCATAGCTACAACCCTAGCCCCAACCCTAGCCACAACCCTGTCCCAACCCTAGCTACAACCCTAGCCCCAACCCTAGCTACAACCCTAGCCCCAACCCTAGCTACAACCCTAGCCCCAACCCTAGCCACAACCCTAGCTACAACCCTGTCCCAACCCTAGCTACAACCCTAGCCACAACCCTAGCCCCAACCCTAGCTACAACCCTAGCCCCTTCCCTAGCTACAACCCTGTCCCAACGCTAGCTACAACCCTAGCCCCAACCCTAGCTACAACCCTGTCCCAACCCTAGCTACAACCCTAGCCCCAACCCTAGCTACAACCCTGTCCCAACCCTAGCTGCAACCCTAGCCCCAACCCTAGCTACAACCCTGTCCCAACCCTAGCTACAACCCTAGCCTCAACCCTAGCTACAACCCTGTCCCAACCCTAGCTACAACCCTAGTCCCAACCCTAGCTACAACCCTAGCCCCAACCCTATCCCCAACCCTAGCTATAATCCTGGCCTCAACCCTAGCTACAACCCTAGCCCCAACCCTAGCTACTAACCTAGCCCCAACCCTAGCTACAACCCTAGCCCCAACCCGAGCTACAACCCTAGCTACAACCCTGTCCCAACCCTAGCTACAACCCTGTCCCAACCGTAGCTACAACCCTAGCTACAACCCTGTCCTAAACCTAGCTACAAACCTGTCCCAAACCTAGCTACAAACCTGTCCCAACCCTAGCTACAACCCTAGCCCGAACCCTAGCTACAACCCTGTCCCAACCCTAGCTACAACCCTAGCCCCAACCATAGCTACAACTCTAGCCCCAACCCTAGCTACAACCCTGTCCCAACCCTAGCTACAACCCTAGCCCCAACCCTAGCTACAATCCTAGCCCCAAGCCTAGCCACAACCCTAGCTACAACCCTGTCCCAACCCTAGCTACAACCCTGTCCCAACCCTAGCTACAACCCTTGCCCCAACCCTAGCTACAACCCTGTCCCAACCATAGCTACAACCCTAGCCCCAACCCTAGCCACAACCCTGTCCCAACCCTAGCTACAACCCTAGCCCCAACCCTAGCTACAACCCTAGCCCTAACCCTAGCTACAACCCTAGCCCCAACCCTAGCTATAATCCTGGCCTCAACCCTAGCTACAACCCTAGCCCCAACCCTAGCTACAACCCTAGCCCCAACCCTAGCTACAACCCTGTCCCAACCCTAGCTACAACCCTAACCCCAACCCTAGCTACAACCCTCGCCCCAACCCTAGCTACAACCCTAGCCCCAACCCTAGCTACAACCCTGTCTCAACCCTAGCCCCAACCCTAGCTAGACCCAACCCTAGCTACAACCCAAGCCCCAACCCTACAACCCTAGCCCCAACCCTAGCCCCAACCCTAGCTACAACCCTGTCCCAACCCTAGCCCCAACCCTAGCTACAACCCTAGCCCCAACCCTAGCTACAACCCTGTCCCAACCCTAGTTACAACCCTAGCCCCAACCCTAGCCACAACCCTGTCCCAACCCTAGCTACAACCCTGTCCCAACCCTAGTTACAACCCTAGCCCCAACCCTAGCCACAACCCTGTCCCAACCCTAGCTACAACCCTAGCCCCAACCTTAGCCACAACCCTAGCTACAACCCTAGTCCCAACCCTAGCTGCAACCCTAGCCCCAAACCTAGCCACAACCCTGTTCCAGCCCTAGCTACAACCCTAGCCCCAACCCTAGCTACAACCCTGTCCCAACCCTAGCTACAACCCTGTCCCAACCCTAGCTACAACCCTAGCCCCAACCCTAGCTACAACCCTAGCCCCAACCCTAGCTACAACCCTGTCCCAACCCTAGCCCCAACCCTAGCTACAACCCTAGCCCCAAGCCTAGCCACAACCCTAGCTACAACCCTGTCCCAAACCTAGCCCCAACCCTAGACACAACCCTAGCCACAACCCTGTCCCAAACCTAGCTACAACCCTGTCCCAACCCTAGCTACAACCCTAGCCCCAACCCTAGCTACAACCCTAGCCCCAACCCTAGCCACAACCCTAGCTACAACCCTGTCCCAACCCTAGCTACAACCCTAGCCACAACCCTAGCCACAACCCTAGCTACAACCCTAGCCCCAACCCTAGCTACAACCCTAGTCCCAACCCTAGCTACAACCCTAGCCCCAACCCTAGCCACAACCCTGTCCCAACCCTAGCTACAACCCTGTCCCAACGCTAGCTACAACCCTAGCTACAACCCTGTCCCAGCCCTGTCCCAATCCTAGCTACAACCCTAGCCCCAACCCTAGCTACAACCCTAGTCCCAACCCTAGCTACAACCCTAGCCCCAACCCTAGCCCAAGCCCGTAGCCAGGGGGGGTTCTCAGGGTTCTCTAGAACCCCCCCCCCCCCACTGGCTGTGAGGTCCACCCTTTCAGTTGGGTCCACCGTTAAAATTCATTTAAAGAAAAGCTGACAGCTGCATTTTATGTGGTGAGCACTCAAAAGAATCAAGTATGCCTGGTAGGTCCCAGCAGCTACAACCCTGTCCCAATGCTAGCTACAACCCTAGCTACAACCCTGTCCCAGCCCTGTCCCAATCCTAGCTACAACCCTAGCCCCAACCCTAGCTACAACCCTGTACCAACCCTAGCTACAACCCTAGCCCAACCCAACCCTAGCTACAACCCTTGATACCTGTCCCAATCCTAGCCCCAACCCTAGCTACACCCCTGGCTACAACCCTGTCCCAACCTAGCTACAACCCTGTCCCAACCCTAGCTACAACCCTAGCTACAACCCTAGCTACAACCCTGTCCCAACCCTAGCTACAACCCTGTCCCAACCCTAGCTACAACCCTGTCCCAACCCTAGCTACAGCCCTAGCCCCAACCCTAGCTTCAACCCTAGCCCCAACCCTAGCTACAACCCTAGCCCCAACCCTAGCTACAACCCTAGCCCCAACCCTAGCAACAACCCTAGCCCCAACCCTTGCCCCAACCCTAGCCCCAACCCTAGTCCCAACCCTAGCTACAACCCTCTCCCAACCCTAGCTACAACCCTGTCCCAACCCTAGCTACAACCCTGTCCCAACCCTAGCTACAACCCTGTCCCAACCCTAGCTACAACCCTAGCCCTAACCCTAGCTACAACCCTAGCCCCAACCCTAGCTACAACCCTAGCCCCAACCCTAGCTACAACCCTAGCCCCAACCCTAGCTACAATCCTGTCCAAACCCTAGCTACCCTGTCCCAACCCTAGCTACAACCCTAGCCCCAACCCTAGCTAAAACCTAGCTCTAACCCTCCAACCTAGTTCCAACCCTAGCTACAACTCTGGCCAAATTCTAGCCTCAAATCAAGGTCCAACCCTAGCTCTAATCCTATTCGCTTCAACCCTATTCCAAAGCAGAGCTCCAACCCTAACCAAAAACAGAGCATCTTTACTAGCTTAAACCCTATCTCCAACCCCAGTTCCAACCTAACTCTAGCCCCAACTCTAATTCCAACCCTATCACCAACTTAGCCCTGTCACCAACCTAGCCCTATCTCCCACTTAGCCCTATCTCCAACCTAGCCCTATCTCCAACCTAGCCCTATCTCCAACTTAGCCCTATCTCCAACCTAGCCCTATCTCCAACCTAGCCTTATCTCCAACTCCATCTCCAACCTTATCTCCAACCCTAGCTCCATTACTATGTCCATTCAGTTCTTCAACCAACCCTGGCTCCTATACTAGCTCCAGCCCTAGTCCTGACCAGCCCCTGCCTGATGTGTGTTCCTTGACTTAGACTGCAGCTTGCTTTTGGCTACTAAACAAGCCCTGTGGTATGTGTGAAAATAGTTTTGGGATGCGAGATTGATATGAGTTTCATTGTGCATTATTGGGTACATAAGATGCTCTTCGACTAACCAGAAGCCAGGTAATCTAAGACATGCATTTAGAAACCCATAGGCTGTGACTGAAGTAACCTGAGCAGCAAGGGATTCACAACAAAGACCTTCAGGGTAGGCAAATACCGTAGATTCCATTGGGTCAAGGAGTATAGCTAACAACTAAGAAAAGAGTGAACCTGTAACTGATTTAAATCACATTGTAAGTACGTAAAACCAGGGTTAAATATATACATATACATATATTATAAACATGCAGGTTCATATAAAGCCAAAGGTTTTTCTAAGTACTCCAAGGCTACAGCTGCAGCTAAAGTTACATGCATCAGTTGTAATTTTGAGAATGTTTGGGTTCCACAAAGTGTGTGGCCTATCATTACCAAGAGCATTATATGACTTCCACATTTGTGTAATATCCTGTTACATATGGAACTATTGGAATAATAGCGGAAGTACATGCATGCAACCCTGGGACATGTGGCTACCAGCCGTAATTGCATCAAGTGGTACAAAGCTGACAGAGCATTATGTAGTCCAAGTGGCATGCAACTAAATTAATGTAATTATGAAATTGTGCTTTGCCATAGCTCATCTGTGACGGAATACGCATTCTTGTTATAGCTGTGTGATGATGAGCTATGATATTGTAGGTATCTAGGGAAACTGGTATAATTACCTAACATCCTGCACCTTTCATGTCAAGGGAGAGTAATCCTGTTGCCCGTCATATATTTGATCAAAGGCACATGACCAGAGTCTTGACTCCCAGGCTCTCTCTAGAAGGGGACTTCTACCTGCTCATGCACTGCTGGGATAGTCGCACTTAAAAATGGATGGAGGAGTGGGGGGGGGGGGGGGAGTGGGGGGGGGGGGGGGTACAAGTCCATATTTGGAACTGCATAGAAGGGGGGGGGAGCATCCTATTTATATTCCTCTACATGTACATTATATTAAAAGAGATCTTTCTTGGGCTTTCATTTGGAATTTGCAAATCTGTTATTTGCCATCAGCATCAAGCTAGGACATGTTTGATACATAGCTCCCTCTCTCTATATATATATTCTGGTAATACAAATAGCAGTCCTATAAATGCAGGATGAATGGCTTGATAGGGTGATTAAAAAGAACAACTACAATTTATGAATATTTGAATTAGAATTTGTACTGATCATAGACTGATGGACCACTATTATCTTCTGTGGCTAAGGAAAAAAAGAAAGCAAGAAAAAGTTACACACTTTCATTGCAGATGATTTGCATTCCTTTGAGACTGTGTACTGCTCTGTCAACTTTGAAGCATTGGATGCAATCAGCATTGTGAACCATGCACGATATGAC
Organism: Cladorhizidae sp. MBARI D1340-BT2; assembly: GCA_028752905.1. Taxonomy (NCBI): domain Eukaryota; kingdom Metazoa; phylum Porifera; class Demospongiae; order Poecilosclerida; family Cladorhizidae; species Cladorhizidae sp. MBARI D1340-BT2. Next base: position 39,571,190 of record JAQNBH010000011.1, read on the forward strand.
AAGTATGATGCAATGTTGATGACCATTTTGAACCAGCATATCCTCGACTACGACAAAAATGATACGATTGGATGGTAGGGGTAGGACATGATGGCCGAGTGTCGTACCGTGAACCAGTCTTTACCGCTTGCATCCTAGGTCAGTCACGTCTGCTGCTAGTAGCTTCTGTTATACATTCCTGAAGCCTATATAGCTACATCAGGATGTAGACTGAAGTATCCAACTTTACTTTATGGCACTTCGACTTCTATGAAAAAAAGTTAGAATACACATCAGCCTTTAGTCTAGATATCAAAGCCTGGATCTGGGATTGTTATGGGGGGGTTGGCTATTAGTACATAACAGAGATGTTCTGAGTGTCTGGTGGATGCACTGCCTGACATTGCATAAATATAAATACTATTTCTGAAATATAATATCAGTTCTGATACCACCTATGTATGAAACATGATTATGGTTTCAAGATTTAACAGTGCTCTACTAACAACATGCATCATGATTGGCAGAGTTTCTATAATCATGCATAGAAATGTCTCGCTTTCTTTCTCATATATATATAGCTATTTGTCAGATGCTATGCTTGAAATTGTATTAAATATAGGGGGGTTAGTTAAAGAGTGGGGACATAATATTTGATTCTGCAAAATGCATCTGAACAATGGAAAGTCTGGGGTGGTCCACTCTGAAGGTATATAGGGTTACTCATATTGCTTGGCTATCACTCAGCACATTTTCCTTGGCAAGCTGTATGCCTGAGCTGCATAGCACTAGTGCAGCACAGCAGGAATGCGAAATATTGTCCTAGCATGTTCCCAGTAAACATGTTTATGAGCTTAATTAAATTGCGAGGTTGTGGGTGGGCGGTGGGGATGGGGGGGGGGGGGGGGGGGGGGGGGGGGTAATCCAAGCATATAATATATTATTTATTTAATGGTAGTTCTACTTCTTCATTGTGGGAAGGTTTTTATAACTTGTGCATGGAAATTTATTCAGGTTGGATGAGCAACATGGAATGTAGCTACGCAGCCAGTATTAACAAATGTTTTGATATAGGTGATGATGTGTGTGGTAATGCTGTGTATTTGCTGCTATCATGTATTTGCTGCTATCAAAACTAAAAGCTATGGAAAGTGGGAAGGGAATCGATTCTCTCAACATTCTAAGTAATGGCTGACTGGTATCCATTTTAAACGTCAAAGTTTGGGTGTGGGACTGAATTCATGGGGACACCTGCAGGGGCTGACGTCATTTAATTGGATTCATTAGTGTGTCAAAACGTGCACACATGGAGTTAGTTACCCACACATGTTAGGACAGAGTGCATTTCGGTATTTGAAACTTGATGCCTTCAACTTTGCACTGTTGCTGTGCTGGACTGGTGGTATATAGGCAGCTGAGGTCACTCAACAGGCTTGGCATCCCAAACGTTGTATATAGTGTTTCAGGTAGACTCATGTCAAGGGTCTTCACTCTTTCATTTGTCTCTATATAACCTCTGACATTTGACACCATTTAGAGCAAAGCACATGACCTATAATTACTCGGTGAGGAAGTAAGTGGAGCTGAGTGTGGTTATAGATACTCTGTCACTCGCCTTGTCGGATCCATGTGGGTTCCCTTTCTTGATAGTCTAACATTGTTGTTTCAGTTTTAGCTAACTTTCTTTGCCTAAACCAATATGTAATCCAACTTCTGGCCTATTTTCTGTGAAATTTGCGTAGCTTTTTCCATTGAAGTGGCGTAGCCTGACGAGTAACCACACAAGAATGTTGGCCTGAGATGAGGCTACATTTTGCAACACTCTTTTCCAAAAATCCTGTATTCACTACTGATTCATGATGCATGTAAGCTTGTGGATGCAATTTAATCGAAAGAACTAGAGCACTTTTGAATTTTGAAAATATATCAGAACTGAATTTCACTATTTCACCAAATACAATGTCCGGGGCCAAAGTGAATACTGAAGCAGCAAAAAGTCCTGCGCATGCATGGTGCCAAAGAGCAGTGGTCTCCATTAGCATCAACCCCAGGAAGATGTTGAACCATGACAAAAAGTGTTAATTGTTTCTTTACACAAAGAGAGAATGATGGAGGCTCGCATGAACAGTTTCAGCGTGAAAGTGTGACAGAGAAAGAGGAGCAGATACTTCTAGTTTATTACTAAATTTCTTCATGAGTGAATTTTGGGGTTAATTTTTGTGACATCAAAATATTTGATTTCCTCAGGAAAAATCAGTCATTTGTAGTCAGCATGTGTTCGTGTGTGGTGTGTGTGTGTGTTGTGTGCATGTGTATGTGTGTGTGTTATGTAAAGAGTACAGATGAGTAATAGCAGCTCCAAGTCCATTTAAGCATGAGCAGTTGGTTACCCCATGATGCAGGCATGCACATGTGCTATTTCCATGGCAACAAAGGGATTGGATGTTGAGGGGAGGGCAGGGGCACTGAAAGGGATGAGGCTGTCCTTTGAGCACCTCTATGCATTTTGGTCATTGCTGATTGGTGGGAGAAGACTGAATTTTATTGGAGTGTGAGGAGCATCAGTATACTGGGAGTACTAACATGAATATATCCATTTCCCTGTACTAATGGTAGTGGCTAAAGCTCCTACTGTGATCAGTTCCATAAATAGTGGAGTGGTGCTATATGTCATCATCATGATGATGGATCAAGATGTTCTCGACAATAACTAGATAGAAACCACACTTCATAGGTGACTCTTCTTTGATCAGAATTTTTTTTTTGGTCAAGCTCTACACCTTGTGACAGGTATGGTCAGTGATTAACACGTGTTAGCTTTTGTGTGGCCGGTTATCCTAGGCATGCAGACAGTGACGTGCAAAAACGTTATTCTCAAGTTATCTCTGTAGCGTCAGCTTGTAAGGTTATCTTATTTAATTACATGGTAGTTAATTTAGAGGTATTTTCTCTTACACATTCCTTCTCTGGTGTCCTTCAGGGAGGTCCTTGTCAATTTGGATGCAGGGTGAAGCAACTTCCCTCTCCCTATATAATATAGCTTGCTAATTCTCAATCGACATCATTAGTACTATACTGGGACAGGATTAGAATTTAGCCATGTGACTGATGTGAGCACATGAAAATTTGAGTCATATAATATATATAGCGAGTCCTAAATTTGAAAGCTTGAAATATGCTGTGCTGCGCGTGCATGTCTTTGTATGGGCATGTGTGTATGTGTGTGCATATGTATGTGTGTGCATATGTATGTGTGTGCGTATGTTTGTGTGTGTGTGTGTGCTCGTGTGTGTACTGGCAGTAATAATGAATTATGTCTGGAATGATACGTAGGCAGGATTTTATAAGTGCAGATCCCACAAGTATAGATACAAATAATTATTATTGAAGATGCAATGCAGAATTCCATTCTCAGATTATGACTGCATGGAAATAGACACACAGAGAGCATGGTACTGTATTGGGTATATAGGACATGCTATATAGACTACAGACATAAAAATGTGACAGTGTTAATAGGCTTGTAGACAAAATTGCATCAAGTCGTGGGAGTGGGAAGAGGACAATAAATAGCTTCACATTACTATGACATAGCTGATAGATATGGCTTAAGACATACACAAGGTTAGAAAAAATGCACACGCATGTTTGTAAAAAAAAATGCTCAACTCAACACTTCGAAATAGCAACCGCGCATAAAATTATGGCCACCACTATGAGTACGAGTGCCACCGCTCCTACGGAGAACCAGATTAATGCTGTGCGGACGGCGTTACTATTGCCACTGTCTGGAGGAACCTCTTCTGTCTCAGTAGTAGTGACGGTGGTGGGCGGGGTAGTGGCGATTTCAATATATTCCACACCTACGACCGTGTTAGCTTCTCCAGTGGCCACACTCCCGACGGCACAGTTATCTTTGGACTCGGAGAAATCAAAACTTGTTTTGCTACACATACGCAGTTCTTCAAGAGTATAACGAGCTTTAATCTCTACGACTTGACTTGGATGGAAGATTGACGTTGTTGAATCAGAAAATACAGTAACTTGACACCAGTAATACCCATTGTGTATATCTGGATCGAAAGATGTAATAAGCAAAGCAGAAGATGTACTTGCCGCCTTTGTCTGAGGTGTCGTTATTGGAGAAGGAAGTTCCTCATTTGTTTTACCAGCACTTGCGCTAGACTTGGTGAAGAACCATCCGATCTCGTATCGCATTCCTGTAATTGTACAGTATAAGACCACATCTCGACCAATGATGTTGCAGTCTAGTGGAGATTCTGCTAACTTCCCAGGTTGTACCACAAAGTTTCTATCACAGTCCTGGCAGAGTGACCACTTCAACAACGATACTAGCAAACTAAGCACTAGGAAAACTTTAGCCATGATGTATATAGCTTGAGTACAGTTGTCCGCAGAACTAGCTACTGCAGTGATTTTTATACATTTTCTCTAGGCAGGAAGTGGGAACCCCCACACAGGTGTGTGGGAGAATACTTTCTGAGCAGCAGATCTGGAAGACAAAATTCGATGAAGTATGCATACACCGGATGAAGGAATGCAGGAGTGCAAAGACGAGCATTCCCGGGTGTTAATTAAGGGTGTTAATTAAAGACCATAAATCTTCAGTTGAAGTTAAAAATTAACCCTCTAGCTTGATGCGTAGACTACAGCAAATCCAGCTTGCCCTTGTAATGGAGATAGATATAATGATATGTTGCAGAACTTGATGATGAACAATGCTACTTTGTAATCTTCTGCTAGATCTGTGAATACAAAATGTAGGTTCTGGAACCAGAGTGAACCCTAGCTCTAATATGGAACTAAAATATGGAGCACAGACATGTTGAGTTAGTGTTATCCATGGAAGGGAACACAGTGAGTTAGTGGCATCCATGGAAGGGGACACATTAGTGTCATCCATGGAAGGAGACACGGTGAGTTAATGTCATCCATGGAAGGAGACATGATGAATTTGTGTCATCCATGGAAGGAGACATGGTGAATTAGTGTCATCCATGGAAGGAGACACGATGAATTTGTCTCATCCATGGAAGGAGACATGGTGAATTAGTGTCATCCATGGAAGGAGACATGGTGAATTAGTGTCATCCAATCCCATGGAAGGAGATATGGTGAATTAATGTCATCCATAAGGAGACACGGTAAATTAATGCATTCATGGAAGAAGACACAGTGATCCATGGAAGGAGACAGTGAATTAGTGTCATCCATGGAAGGTGCATGTGAAAATACCAACAAACCCAACATTCCAATTCTATTTGGGAATGGAAATGGGAAGAGGTCAAAGGGTGTTGGCGGTGTGAGACATTGTGGGGGAGGGGAGTAGAAGCGTAGTGATCAAACTGGCTGAGGTAGTCTCCAGTGGAATCTAGAGGTATTTGTTGACTTAGGAGCTCTCTGTGAATGTTCACTCAAAATATAGCGAGCTCAATGTGCCTGTGTAATGTTATAATTACCATCATGCTCAGGCTAGACTTGAAGTTGATGAATTGACACTACAATTGTTTCCTTCTTTTTTGTTTTGTTGTGGGGAGCACTATTCAATTATTGTGACTTTACATGACAGGTGAGAGTGTTGTGAAGGCAAGAAAGTAATGTCATGTGAGAAAGCCTGCTTGGCTTTCTAGCAGTACTTTATAACACAGCCTGACCAGCACATCTAGCTGAAACTAGAATTTAGGCTCAAAAAGTGTTAATGTGGTTAAATGAAGTTCACCATGAGACAGTGGAAATAAGAGATTGGAGGAAGAGCAATAAAATTTAGCTTTCTATTGTTCTACTGGTTTTAATAGAATGGCGCATATATAGGGTGCATCAAGAAATGTCTCACCTCATAACAACATTGTGAGCCACAAGAGGGAAGAAATGAAGAGATCATAGGTAAGTATAGAAAATGGAATATTTAAACAATTATTTTAACATAACTCTGTGTGCTTTCTTTAGGACTAATTTTTTTAAATGTGGGTACAACCACACCAAAGTTACATGCACCCAAATATGGTGACTAAACCTTATGCAGTTACTATATACTCCTTATTCGGTGCCTTGATTCCTTGAACTGCTTAAACTCTTGCAGGGTATATATATACAATAATTGAAATTATAATTTGTTATAACACTTCTATCACCTGGAAAAGTGAAGCACTAAATTATAATCACAAAAGCAGTATATATAATATAGCAGTGTTTAAAATCGGTTGGCGTCACAAATTCGTGAAATTTAGGTCTCCAAATTTAAGGTTGCTTGTAGATAGCTAACTTTGTAATGTTATTACCAAATATAAGCTATATATATATTTTTTTTTAACATATAGTCCAATGAAACATATAGTACAATGAAATAATAATACATGAAAGTAATTTGCCAACTAACTAACAATTACAAATAATACATAAATAACTAAAAAGCTAACACGTTCAACTCCCAACTGACCCCAAAACAGACAAGGCATTCCCCCGCTGGACAGCTACTGAGAGATGCTGAAGGAGGTAAGCACGGGCATTCACCTCCCCAGTTCTTTGCCTTGTCCTGAGGCTGAGCTCCTTCAGGAAAGCCATCGACCTGTTCCCGATGACCCCCAATGACTCGATGGCCACAGGTACAAAAAAAGTGGCAAGGATCTAGGCTGGCATACTTGGCCACTTTTTTCTCCTCGGCCATAGCAGCCACAGCTCCAGGACCACTCACTGCTGCACCCCGATACGACTGGGAAAATGCATCTGGACAGGTTGCATCCCATACCAGTTGCTTGCCATTCTTCCATGGCACCATGGTTACCCCATCGGGTCTTTTCCCGTCGGAACGAAAGAAACCCGATGGTTCCAACCTGGAAGGGGCACCGGCAGATGACAATGCCCGGAAGATGATGTCGTTCATGGCGGTTTGACGGTAGAAACGTCTCTTGAAAAATTATTATTATTATTATTATTATTATTATTATTATTATTATTATTATTATTATTATTATTATTATTATTATTATTATTATTATTATTATTATTATTATTATTATTATTATTATTATTATTATTATTATTATTATTATTATTATTATTATTATTATTATTATTATTATTATTATTATTATTATTAATATTATTATTATTATTATTATTATTATTATTATTATTATTATTATTATTATTATTATTATTATTATTATTATTTTATTATTATTATTATTATTATTATTATTATTATTATTATTATTATTATTATTATTATTATTATTATTATCATCATCATCATCATCATCATCATCATCATCATCATCATCATCATCGTCGTCGTCGTCGTCATCGTCGTCGTCGTCGTTATATTATTATTATTATTATTATTTATTATTATTTTTTATTATTATAATAATATATAATATAGGTATATATATATATATGTATAGGTACAATCTAAATAATGTCCATCAATCCCATCTGCTGTCCCATTGTCCCCAAAACAGAACTTGCATTTCCCCTCTGAATTGCGACAGAGATCCTCTGTAGCAAGTACTGAAATGAGTCGCTATCTTCAGTGGCTGTCTTGAGGCGACGTCCAAGTTCTCGTATAAAGACCTTTGTTTTGGGGCCAAAAACACCACAGGTCTCCACTGCCACTGGCATGAACAGGTAGGATGAGTCTAGGTTGCAGTACTTTGACATCTTCATATCCTCTGCTTTTGCTGCTACTGCACCGAGTTTGTTTACCGCCAGCCTGATATTTGAAGCCGCAAAAGTGTCTGCACATGTAGCATCCCAGACCAGGAGCTTCCCTCTTGACCATGGAACAATGGACATGCCATCAGGTCTCTTCCCGTCTGATCTCATTAGGCCCGAGGGTTCAAGGCAGGAAGGGATCTTAGCAGAAACCAGTGATCTATGTATTACATCATTGATGGCAGCGTGTCGAGAGTGCCTGCCCTGACTCATTTTGCAACTAAGCCCATGGGTAGCCAGATGGTCCACGGCATCTCCACAATGTTCACATTGATGGGGTTGACATAATGAGGCTCCAAGTCTGAGGCCTATGGATTATTATTATTATTATTATTTTTTTTATTTATTTTATTTTTTTATTTTTTTTTATATTTTTTTTTTATATTATTATTATTATTATTATTGTTGTTGTTGTTGTTGTTGTTGTTATTGTTGTTGTTGTTGTTGGCGGTGGTGGTGGTGTTTTTGTTGTTGTTGTTGTTGTTGTTATTATTATTATTATTATTATTATTATTATTATTATTATTATTATTATTATTATTATTATTATTATTATTATTATTATTATTATTATTATTATTATTATTATTATTATTATTATTATTATTATTATTATTATTATTATCACCTTATTATAATATCACCTTATTATATCACCAAAACAATAATATACACAAGACGGGGAAAAAGGGAAAAAATTAAAATAAAATAATATAATAATTAACTTAAACTCCCGACTGACCCCAGACAAGGCATTCCCCCACTGGACTGCCACTGAGAGACGCTGAAGGAGGTAAGCACGGGCATTCACCTCCGCAGTTCTTTGCCTTATCCTGAGGCTGAGCAACCTGTTCCCGATGACCCCCAATGACTCGATGGCCACAGGCACAAAAAAGTGGCAAGGATCTAGGCTGGCATACTTGGCCACTTTTTTCTCCTTAGCCATAGCAGCCACAGCTCCAGGACCACTCACTGCTGCACCCTGATACGACTGGGAAAACGTATCTGGACAGGTTGTATCCCATACCAGTTGCTTGCCATTCTTCCATGGCACCATGGTTACCCCATCAGGTATTTTCCCATCAGAACGAAAGAGACCCGACGGTTCCAACCTGGAAGGGGCACCGGCAGATAACAATGCCCGACAATGCCCGGAAGATGATGTCGTTCATGGCGGTATGACGGTAGAAATGTCCTTCATTTCTCTTGCAGCTAAGACCGTGCATAGCAAGGCGATCCACTTCTGTTCCTTTTTTTAATTTTTTAATTTTTTAATAGATACAAAAGCACAATTTCAAGTACATTTTGGGGGGGGAAGAGTTATGTTCCACAGTGCTTGCAGTTATGGAGGCGACACAAAGTGGAGCCCAAGCGGCAACCCTGATGGTATCATCATCCATCCTCAAACCCGGGGACAAGATTTAGGGAGAGCATTTAGCCATGCACCGGATTCTTTTTTTTGAAACAGCCAAAAGCCGGGCTCGAGCTAATCGGGTGCAGAGATTCCACGGACTTTGACACCCTGCAGAAGCACGCCGCAAGACCCGATGGTGTGGGAGTGCTGTGACCCATAGACCATGCTGAAAGGGCATTATCAACAAAAGGGACAGGGAGTGAAAACAAGTGAGGTGGCAGGATGGCTTGGACCAGGTCATGATAATAATAAAAATAACAATAAAATAAAATAAATAAAATAATAATTAGATAACCGATCTATATATATAGTATTTAAATATTTTTTTTTATTGATAATAACAATCAAAAAATAAATAATTAGATAACCAATATAGTATATTTGTATTGTTTATTAATAATAGTAATAATAACAACAACAACAGCAATAATTAAATAACTATTAAAAAATAAAATGATGATGAATGATTTCATATACATATATATATGGTGAGAAATAATACAATATTAAATACAATGTCCAATAAACAGAATAACAAACAAACATTAAAATAATATAATTATCTTAATAGACTACTTATAAAAAATAATCGTCATTACAACTAAAGAAATACAATGTCCAATAAACAGAATAACAAACAAACATTAAAACAATATAATTATCTTAACTCATTACCTACCATTATAAATATAGAAAATTTCAACAAATTTGACCCTTTCCTTAAAAATGACTATATCTTTGAAACCAAAGGGAATTAGTATAGGCAATATATATATCATATGATACTACATGATCTAAACTTTACATTTTTTACATTATAGTTACCATAGCAATGATAAATATCGCATAACTTTGACCACATTTTGAAAGGAGCATGGAGTCTTTTGAGTAGCAGGTTCAGCATCTTCTTGAACCAAGCTAGAGTCCAGTACTGAGTGAGAAGCAACTTCTGCTACTTCCTTTCTGCATAAATTTTAGATGTATAATCTGCAGATGAAAGGTTGATGAAGGCTTGTGGCACACACCAACACAATAAACTGTGACTTGTATGCAATACGAGTGTTCAGCATCAGGTGCACTGCTTCACTCAAAATAAGCTCAGCAAATTTCCATGTTATCCAGGCCATACCATAGGCGGACCAGGCGCCATCCCCCCCCCAAGCCCGTAGCCAGGGGGGGTTCTCAGGGTTCTCTAGAACCCCCCCACTGGCTGTGAGGTCCACCCTTTCAGTTGGGTGCACCCTTTTAATTGGGTCCACATTTCCTCCACACTTTCAAATAATTATTGCTTTCACAAAGCTTCTTAAGAATTACACATATCTACAATGGTGTTAACCACATCATGGAGTACATCTACAATGAATTTGTGTTGGTTAATTTGTGGTTTGTTAAAATTCATTTAAAGAAAAGCTGACAGCTGCATTTTATGTGGCGAGCACTCAAAAGAATCAAGTATGCCTGGTAGGTCCCAGCAAAGAAAGAGAGAACTGGGCAAGGGTATGATGGAGCTAGTAACATGTCTTCATCTAATGTTGGTGTGCAGGCACGCATCAGAGAGCATTTTCCTCTAGCTACCTACATACATTGCAGTGGACATTGTCTTAACTTGGTGTTAAGCAAGTCTTGCTCTCTACCAGAAGTTCGTAATGTCCTTGATAAGCTCAAGCATTGCTGCTTTTTCTTTCAGTTAAGTCCCAAAAGAAATGGCTTTCTTGAATTACTTTTCAAGAACAATGCTGAAACACATGGCCCTAAAAGAAAAGCTCTTATTGATTTGTGCAAAACTCGCTGGGCTGAGCGTCATAGTGCATATCAGCATTTTTATCAGTCATTTGTATTCATTGTTGATGCCCTAGAAGTTATAGGCCATGGTAAACATGTTGCTGACCATGGTGGCCTTTACAGTGATTGGGACACATGAATAGAAGTCAAGCCCAGCAAATCCTTGCTAGTATCACCAAATTGTCAGGCATAACTGTTCAACTACAGAGCAGAACACTAGATATCATTGAAGCTTATCACATGATTGATGGTATTAAGCAAGTGTACAAAGAAGAGCATGCCAAAGTGGAAGAAAACTTTCAGAAAATATATGACCAGGCTGTCTTGATGGCTGATAAGGTGGGCACCACCCCAAGTAAGCCAAGCAGACAGCAGCACCATGGTAATGCAACAGCAGAATCAGTATTTGATTACTTCAAGAGTAATCTTGCTATTCCATTCCTTGACCATATCTGCACTAGCTTAAATGAAAGGTTCTCATCATTGTCAGCAACTGCTTCATCTCTTCTGGTACTTGTACCATCTCTGATTACCACAAGATAATTTGATATCAGCACAGTTGTTGAAACTTATCACCAGGATTTGCCATCACCAGAACTAATAGAAACTGAACTCACTCGCTGGAAATCAAGATATGCAAATGTACCCTTTCACAAAAGAGAATCCACACCATCTAGTGCCTTGAAGGATTGTGATGCAGCATTTTTTCCAAACATTCATGTTCTCTTGCAAATCGCATGCACTCTGCCAGTAACATCTTGTGAATGTGAAAGAAGTGGCAGTACACTTAAACGTCTCAACAATTACCTAAGAGCATCTATGAACCAAGAACGCCTGACATCTCTAGCACTCTTACTTGTACATTATGACACAACAATTAATCTGGATGAAGTTGTTGAAATATTTGGACACTTACACCCAAGGAGAATGGAACTTGAAACTCTTATTAGATAGTTTAATCTCTAGTTTAATCTCATAATAAATAGTCTCTCGTACATTATTTCTATCCAATTGTCATTGACCTAGTATGGTAAGTTCTGAGCATGAAGTGTGGACTGTCTTTTTGAATCGATATAATATATAGTTTCCAATCTATAGTTTCTAACATGTATGCTTTAAGCAGACAGTTGATAAGTTTACCGTCAAGGTATGATCCATGGTTTTGAGGACAATCTATTGGTTGCCTGCCTGAAGATGTCTGAGACTAGAATAATGTGGAAGGCTGCCTCCAACAATGATGATGAGAGTGAAGGGGAGGAGGCCAGGAAGACCATCATTCAGTCACAACTGATGAAGCTGTCAATTGCTTAGAAATCTCACTGTTGTGGCTTGAAATCTTGTGGTGAAGAAATGGCATGACACTCACTGCAGCTCAGATGAGACAGGAACCACTGAGGCCGACACAACCATTTCTTTTTTGAAATGAATGTATTTATGTTGTTTTCAGTCAGTGTACATGTGCAGTATGTACACATACACTGCATGTGCATGCACTTCGTATATGTAGGGATGCAAAATTCAAGGCAAATCATCAATATTGGAGGGAATGTGGGTGTGTCCCCAGATGTGGCTGTTTCTGAGTTATGGACAGTGTCTACCAAGATAAGAGGAGTTCGAGTATATATTTTAGTGCCTTGGTAAGCCTATTTGCAGCTACTGCTAAAGGCCACAGATATGTCTGCACTGTGACTGACCTTTTCACCAAGTGAGTGTTTGCTCATCCCATTAAGTCAAAGTTTGCTGTTGATGTTGCTAAAGTGATACTTGAGCTCATCTAAAGTTATGGTCCTGCAAGGAAAATGATCACAAGGGCCGTGAATTTATTAACCAGGTCAGTGACACGTCTTAAATATTTCCAATGGATTTAACATTCAAGGTGTTCTTGAAGCATAATAAATGCTAAATAGGAATGCAATTCATACTGTTAGCTCTGCTTGTTAAGCCTCTGATCGGCACACATTAAGTTGTTAAGCATCCATTTTGTGGTTGTTAGAAACAGTCTTTGTTAGATTTCCTTATGTAAAAAAGTACCAATTATGCACAATGTTTTCTTCGCTTCCTAGGTAGCCAAAATATTGGGGCAAGAATATTACCAGTATGAGCATGTAGGATTTCACAATGTTAGATTTTAGTTGGCAGTAATAGTCAGACAACTCAACTTTTCTCTAACTACCATGCAGATAGCTTCTTTTTATAGGCAATGTTATTAGTAACAAAGTATAGTGTGCATTATACTTGGTATACAATTTCATGCTGTTTTGCTCAGGTAAATGAAGCAATGGTGGTCAGTGTATCTGTTGTATATAGCAGCTTGCTGTTAGTGATGGATTTTGTAATGACCTAGGGTTCCAATATAGCAATTGTAACTATATAGGCATTGAAAGGTCTCAGACGGACTGTAACCTAGGACGAAAGAATATCACTTATCTGCATAATTATATAGACAGCCCCATGACCCTGCCTTTATGGTTGCACAGTGGTGTTCACGTAATGAATGATGATTCCATCACTCTTGTGCTAATGTTCCTTCATCAGCCATTGCAAACTTACATGAAGAATTGAATTGTCAGTGATGCAAGGACAGAGGCCTGTAAAATATTAGACAAGTCAATCAGCTTGTCAACAAATATATAATGCAGTACATCTCTTGATCACAATTCATTGCGAGTTATATTTGGCAAGATATGAAATTTATGGTCATTTGCCACTGAGAATAAGAACAATTCATATTGCTAGAATTTTTCTATATACCACAATGCTTGATGAAATTAATATGACAGGTGTGAAAGCATGCCATATAACTATGCAATAATTCACACTTAGTATTAGATAGAGAAGAGAGAAAAAATTCAAGTGAAAAGTGAAATTAGAATATGTAACCAGCAGATGAAACAGAAATGAAGGAGGGTCCTGGATCAGCAAGGTACCCACCCAACTTGGAATATTGTCCCACAGAGCTTGCAAGGACAACAAAAGGTAAGGATAGTAATAAAAATATGTATAATATTATATATATAAATATGGAGAGAGAACTGATGAACAGAGCTCAGAGCTGACAACTCCAGGTCATCTCTAGCTCTGAATATCAACAGGAGCATACAACTGCCACTTTCCCACCATCATCAAACAAACCATTATTTGATGCGTTTCAAGAGCTCGTGCAGGATATTCTAAAACCCAGCCTAGGCAGAATGAGTGCCCCCAATTTCCATGGTTATAAGACTTCTTGCATCTGTGCAATAATTGATGGTTGTGTTTCTCAACCATTCTCCTACATAGCTATATAACTCCTGCTAACTATAGGTATTGTGATTTCTGTGGGTATTTTGTACTGATAATCAAATGCTGCTTTATTCTGATAATTATGAAAGATGTAGCTAGGTGTTGTGAAAGATATTGTCCACTTCTTGTTGTACTGTAGGGAGTTTGCTGGTGATCGAGGAAGATTATTGGATGGTTGAGAGCATTAAAGGGTCTGAAGAGTGGGTGGAATGGAGAAATGAAGAGGATGAAGGGAGAGTAGGCTATAACGTTGGGTAGATCAGTAGCAGGGGTGAAGGAAGAGGTGTTGGGAAGGCGTTGACAGAATTGCAATGGGAAAGGTGCTCAAGCATTGGGAGAAGAAGAAATACTTAAAATATTTGGCACCTAATGTCCCATGACCTTACGTCTTTGGCACCTCCCTTGCCATCCCTAAACAAACACTTTCATTATTTTTCTGTAATAATCAATAAAATAGTTAATTCATGTTTTTTTCTCTAGTAGTCATTGTTTGTATGCACTTAGTGATGGCCTATATCAAGGCTCAACAGAACAATTAAACGATTGTCCAAATCTGAAAAAAGGCATAAAACATAGTTCATTGTTACTCAGTTTTGGATTTTTGAATGTATTATTATTGTGGATAACAAAAAGCGCATTTAAAAAAATTATAACAAAACAACTGCATCAGTTATTGAATAAGTTCAGTGTGGCCCTTACTGACCTCACCACAGATACTGCATAGCTTACTACCGTGATTAGGTGGTAGAATCGTCTTCTGGGGAGTAATTTGACAAGTGTGAGGAATATGCCATTACTTCCCGTGGGAATTTGGCGGGTGCAAGTAATATGGCATGACACCGGTGTCACAGAGGATCTGGTGACCCCTGGTCACTCAATCCTAGTACTCAGTGACCCACACCCAATAGTGAGCAGCAGGTCACTGAGTACTAGGATTCTGTGACCACCCAGATCTTCCTGGGTCAAAGTAGCAAGCTCGAGGAGGAACACAGCTACCATCAGCGAGGTCTCCACTAGCCAGTACCGACTTGCTACTTCTAGAGTTTAGCTTGGCCTGCTGACTTGATGCAGAGGACAAAGCATATATTGTAGTTAGACCCACTGGAGTCTGGTAACAAATCTCTCTGGAGACTTGTGACAGCTCCTAGTGTCTGTCCTTCAATTCACTATATCAACACAACCTATTCCACATTGTCATAAGATTATACATATGAAAGAGTGAATAGCAAGTTCCATCCAATTCACTGGAATTTTACAAGCAGCTAGGATTTTCCATTCTACACAAAAATGCGATTTTGTTGGACTATTGACTGTTCATCTCTCAGGTGACATGCTGTAGATACAATGACTTTCTCAATAATCAACCTCACTCGATGTTTCGGCTAGATGAAGGACACGTCGAGTGAGAAAATTCAAATTGATTAATTGAAAAGTGTATTGGTTATTATCGCTTGTTTTGGACATAAGTTCAAATAAACCAAGCAATTGTGGATTGCCCTCTAAAGATGGTCAGTATCACCCAAATGACAGATAACAATATATAGCTATCTAGATTTTATTAGGTTCACTATTTTAAGCAGAAGTCAACTGCTTTTTATATTGTAATGTTCAAGTACTTATTATTCACATTGATTACATCATCCACAATATTCGCATTGATTACATCATTTTGTATTGTATCATATATGTTAGATGCATGCAAAGAGATTGTTTATTTGACAGACAAAGAATAATCCATCGACATCCACCGTCTCAGCGATCTATAACAGATATATTTTTTAAAAAGTACAATTGGGAACGAAGATTTCGAACCATAGCAGTAGTGGGAAGAATTGACTTGTCACCCCTCCATTTGACTCCATTAGTGATGCTTTATCACTTAGCCAGAGATGGAAAAGTTGAAAACAACGCTTCAATCTGTATAAAGCTGCGTTAAATAATATAAATGACAAGCAAAAGAAGGGCAGGACAGGCTACAGAAGAGATTTTCGACATGATCCCAGAAACAGGAGATGATTTTGCCGCAGTGTCATGAAGTCCTTCCCCCTTAATCAACAGGACTCCCTGACAGGTCATGACCATAGGTCATAGTCAGTACTATGAAACTTGAACTATGTGGTTTTTGACTAATGAGTTAGAGAGTTCAGTAGAGAAGAGTGTGTGAGTATATTTGTCAGAATGATACTGCCAATTCCAAGCAGTGGGGTCTGGGTAGTTTAGGCTTGCCAAGCAAGTTCTCATTTCTGTCAGGAGACAGACAGGTTAGAGGGGCACTCCTTAACACACAGCAATGGGAAAGCTTGACAGCTATTTCACACCCAAGAAAAATATTGCCTACGAGATTTTCCAGTTTCAAAAAGCTGTGAGAAGAGGGTAGATCAGTTTGCTACTAGACTAAGAATGCTAGCATATACTTGTGACTTCACAGACCTTGAAAAAGAGTTGAAGTCGACTATTATCCAGAACTGCCAGTCAAAACATTTGAGAAGAGTGGCATTTCATGAAGACCTACCATTAGATGCTCTATACCAAGGCAAGATCACAAGAAGTGAGTGAGGAACAAGCAATAGGCATACATCACATTCAACATCAAAAGCAGTGAATGTTCTTCAGCATAAGAAAAGACTCAAGAAATGGCAGCCACCATGGACAAAAACAGTTCAGACTACAGTCACAAGTGTTGTTTTTTTGTGGCTCCATTTTTGGCTCCATAAAAATGGTCTGTATCCCGCAAAAGATAAAATTTGCAATAAATGTGGGGGAAATAACCATTTTGCTACTAAAGTAGGTCGCTCAAAGCAGGACAAACCTGAAAGTCAAAATGTGAATTGAAATCGAGAGATAAGCCAGAATCGCATGTTCATAAAGTATTATCAAAGCCGTACCCAAAGAGTAATGGTAGCAGTCATGAATGTCTATATACTCTAGGTGACTCATGGTAGCAGTGATGAATGTCTATAATACTCTAGGTGACTCATGGTAGCAGTGATGAATGTCTATATACTCTATATACTCTAGGTGACTCATGGTGGCAGTGATGAATGTCTATATACTCTAGGTGACTCATGGTAGCAGCGATGAATGTCTATATACTCTAGGTGACTCATGGTAGCAGCGATGAATGTCTATATACTCTAGGTGACTCATGGTAGCAGTGATGAATGTCTATGTACTCTAGGTGACTCATGGTAGCAGTGATGAATGTCTATATACTCTAGGTGACTCATGGTAGCAGTGATGAATGTCCATATACTCTAGGTGACTCATGGTAGCAGTGATGAATGTCTATATACTCTAGGTGACTCATGGTAGCAGTGATGAATGTCTATATACTCTAGGTGACTCATGGTAGCAGTGATGAATGTCTATATACTCTAGGTGACTCATGGTAGCAGTGATGAATGTCTATATACTCTAGGTGACTCATGGTAGCAGTGATGAATGTCTATGTACTCTAGGTGACTCATGGTAGCAGTGATGAATGTCTATGTACTCTAGGTGACTCATGGTAGCAGTGATGAATGTCTATATACTCTAGGTAACTCATGGTAGCAGTGATGAATGTCTATATACTCTAGGTGACTCATGGTAGCAGTGATGAATGTCTATATACTCATGGTAGCAGTGATGAATGTCTATATACTCTAGGTGACTCATGGTAGCAGTGATGAATGTCTAGGTGACTCATGGTAGCAGTGATGAATGTCTATATACTCTAGGTGATTCATGGTAGCAGTGATGAATGTCTATATACTCTAGGTGACCATGGTAGCAGTGATGAATGTCTAGGTGACCATGGTAGCAGTGATGAATGTCTATATACTCTAGGTGACTCATGGTAGCAGTGATGAATGTCTATATACTCTAGGTAACTCATGGTAGCAGTGATGAATGTCTATATACTCTAGGTGACTCATGGTAGCAGTGATGAATGTCTAGGTGACTCATGGTAGCAGTGATGAATGTCTATATACTCTAGGTGACTCATGGTAGCAGTGATGAATGTCTATATACTCTAGGTGACCATGGTAGCAGTGATGAATGTCTAGGTGATTCATGGTAGCAGTGATGAATGTCTATATACTCTAGGTGACTCATGGTAGCAGTGATGAATGTCTATATACTCTAGGTGACCATGGTAGCAGTGATGAATGTCTATATATTCTAGGTGACCATGGTAGCAGTGATGAATGTCTATATACTCTAGGTGACCATGGTAGCAGTGATGAATGTCTATATACTCATGGTAGCAGTGATGAATGTCTATATACTCTAGGTGACTCATGGTAGCAATGATGAATGTCTATATACTCTAGGTGATTCATGGTAGCAGTGATGAATGTCTATATACTCTAGGTGACTCATGGTAGCAGTGATGAATGTCTATATTATACTCTAGGTGACTCATGGTAACAGTGATGAATGTCTATATACTCTAGGTGACTCATGGTGGCAGTGATGAATGTCTATATACTCTAGGTAACTCATGGTAGCAGTGATGAATGTCGATATACTCTAGGTGACTCATGGTAGCAGTGATGAATGTCTATATACTCTAGGTGACTCATGGTAGCAGTGATGAATGTCTATATACTCTAGGTGACTCATGGTAGCAGTGATGAACGTCTATATACTCTAGGTGACTCATGGTGGCAGTGATGAATGTCTATATACTCTAGGTGACTCGTGGTGGCAGTGATGAATTGTCTATGTACTCTAGGTGACGCATGGTGGCAGTGATGAATGTCTATATACTCTAGGTGACTCATGGTAGCAGTGATGAATGTCTATATACTCTAGGTGACTCATGGTAGCAGTGATGAATGTCTATGTACTCTAGGTGACTCATGGTAGCAGTGATGAATGTCTATATACTCTAGGTGACTCATGGTAGCAGTGATGAATGTCCATATACTCTAGGTGACTCATGGTAGCAGTGATGAATGTCTATATACTCTAGGTGACTCATGGTAGCAGTGATGAATGTCTATATACTCTAGGTGACTCATGGTAGCAGTGAGGAATGTCTATATACTCTAGGTGACTCATGGTAGCAGTGATGAATGTCTATATACTCTAGGTGACTCATGGTAGCAGTGATGAATGTCTATGTACTCTAGGTGACTCATGGTAGCAGTGATGAATGTCTATATACTCTAGGTGACTCATGGTAGCAGTGATGAATGTCTATATACTCTAGGTAACTCATGGTAGCAGTGATGAATGTCTATATACTCTAGGTGACTCATGGTAGCAGTGATGAATGTCTATATACTCATGGTAGCAGTGATGAATGTCTATATACTCTAGGTGACTCATGGTAGCAGTGATGAATGTCTAGGTGACTCATGGTAGCAGTGATGAATGTCTATATACTCTAGGTGATTCATGGTAGCAGTGATGAATGTCTATATACTCTAGGTGACCATGGTAGCAGTGATGAATGTCTAGGTGACCATGGTAGCAGTGATGAATGTCTATATACTCTAGGTGACTCATGGTAGCAGTGATGAATGTCTATATACTCTAGGTAACTCATGGTAGCAGTGATGAATGTCTATATACTCTAGGTGACTCATGGTAGCAGTGATGAATGTCTAGGTGACTCATGGTAGCAGTGATGAATGTCTATATACTCTAGGTGACTCATGGTAGCAGTGATGAATGTCTATATACTCTAGGTGACCATGGTAGCAGTGATGAATGTCTAGGTGATTCATGGTAGCAGTGATGAATGTCTATATACTCTAGGTGACTCATGGTAGCAGTGATGAATGTCTATATACTCTAGGTGACCATGGTAGCAGTGATGAATGTCTATATACTCTAGGTGACCATGGTAGCAGTGATGAATGTCTATATACTCTAGGTGACCATGGTAGCAGTGATGAATGTCTATATACTCATGGTAGCAGTGATGAATGTCTATATACTCTAGGTGACTCATGGTAGCAATGATGAATGTCTATATACTCTAGGTGATTCATGGTAGCAGTGATGAATGTCTATATACTCTAGGTGACTCATGGTAGCAGTGATGAATGTCTATATTATACTCTAGGTGACTCATGGTAACAGTGATGAATGTCTATATACTCTAGGTGACTCATGGTGGCAGTGATGAATGTCTATATACTCTAGGTAACTCATGGTAGCAGTGATGAATGTCGATATACTCTAGGTGACTCATGGTAGCAGTGATGAATGTCTATATACTCTAGGTGACTCATGGTAGCAGTGATGAATGTCTATATACTCTAGGTGACTCATGGTAGCAATGATGAATGTCTATGTACTCTAGGTGACTCATGGTAGCAGTGATGAATGTCTATATACTCTAGGTGACTCATGGTAGCAGTGATGAATGTCTATATACTCTAGGTGATTCATGGTAGCAGTGATGAATGTCTATATACTCTAGGTGACCATGGTAGCAGTGATGAATGTCTAGGTGACCATGGTAGCAGTGATGAATGTCTATATACTCTAGGTGACTCATGGTAGCAGTGATGAATGTCTATATACTCTAGGTAACTCATGGTAGCAGTGATGAATGTCTATATACTCTAGGTGACTCATGGTAGCAGTGATGAATGTCTAGGTGACTCATGGTAGCAGTGATGAATGTCTATATACTCTAGGTGACTCATGGTAGCAGTGATGAATGTCTATATACTCTAGGTGACCATGGTAGCAGTGATGAATGTCTAGGTGATTCATGGTAGCAGTGATGAATGTCTATATACTCTAGGTGACTCATGGTAGCAGTGATGAATGTCTATATACTCTAGGTGACCATGGTAGCAGTGATGAATGTCTATATACTCTAGGTGACCATGGTAGCAGTGATGAATGTCTATATACTCTAGGTGACCATGGTAGCAGTGATGAATGTCTATATACTCATGGTAGCAGTGATGAATGTCTATATACTCTAGGTGACTCATGGTAGCAATGATGAATGTCTATATACTCTAGGTGATTCATGGTAGCAGTGATGAATGTCTATATACTCTAGGTGACTCATGGTAGCAGTGATGAATGTCTATATTATACTCTAGGTGACTCATGGTAACAGTGATGAATGTCTATATACTCTAGGTGACTCATGGTGGCAGTGATGAATGTCTATATACTCTAGGTAACTCATGGTAGCAGTGATGAATGTCGATATACTCTAGGTGACTCATGGTAGCAGTGATGAATGTCTATATACTCTAGGTGACTCATGGTAGCAGTGATGAATGTCTATATACTCTAGGTGACTCATGGTAGCAATGATGAATGTCTATGTACTCTAGGTGACTCATGGTAGCAGTGATGAATGTCTATATACTCTAGGTGACTCATGGTAGCAGTGATGAATGTCTATATACTCTAGGTAACTCATGGTAGCAGTGATGAATGTCTATATACTCTAGGTGACTCATGGTAGCAGTGATGAATGTCTATATACTCATGGTAGCAGTGATGAATGTCTATATACTCTAGGTGACTCATGGTAGCAGTGATGAATGTCTAGGTGACTCATGGTAGCAGTGATGAATGTCTATATACTCTAGGTGATTCATGGTAGCAGTGATGAATGTCTATATACTCTAGGTGACCATGGTAGCAGTGATGAATGTCTAGGTGACCATGGTAGCAGTGATGAATGTCTATATACTCTAGGTGACTCATGGTAGCAGTGATGAATGTCTATATACTCTAGGTAACTCATGGTAGCAGTGATGAATGTCTATATACTCTAGGTGACTCATGGTAGCAGTGATGAATGTCTAGGTGACTCATGGTAGCAGTGATGAATGTCTATATACTCTAGGTGACTCATGGTAGCAGTGATGAATGTCTATATACTCTAGGTGACCATGGTAGCAGTGATGAATGTCTAGGTGATTCATGGTAGCAGTGATGAATGTCTATATACTCTAGGTGACTCATGGTAGCAGTGATGAATGTCTATATACTCTAGGTGACCATGGTAGCAGTGATGAATGTCTATATACTCTAGGTGACCATGGTAGCAGTGATGAATGTCTATATACTCTAGGTGACCATGGTAGCAGTGATGAATGTCTATATACTCATGGTAGCAGTGATGAATGTCTATATACTCTAGGTGACTCATGGTAGCAATGATGAATGTCTATATACTCTAGGTGATTCATGGTAGCAGTGATGAATGTCTATATACTCTAGGTGACTCATGGTAGCAGTGATGAATGTCTATATTATACTCTAGGTGACTCATGGTAGCAGTGATGAATGTCTATATACTCTAGGTGACTCATGGTAGCAATGATGAATGTCTATATACTCTAGGTGATTCATGGTAGCAGTGATGAATGTCTATATACTCTAGGTGACTCATGGTAGCAGTGATGAATGTCTATATACTCTAGGTGACTCATGGTAGCAGTGATGAATGTCTATATACTCTAGGTGACTCATGGTGGCAGTGATGAATGTCTATATACTCTAGGTAACTCATGGTAGCAGTGATGAATGTCGATATACTCTAGGTGACTCATGGTAGCAGTGATGAATGTCTATATACTCATGGTAGCAGTGATGAATGTCTATATACTCTAGGTGACTCATGGTAGCAGTGATGAACGTCTATATACTCTAGGTGACTCATGGTGGCAGTGATGAATGTCTATATACTCTAGGTGACTCGTGGTGGCAGTGATGAATTGTCTATGTACTCTAGGTGACGCATGGTGGCAGTGATGAATGTCTATATACTCTAGGTGACTCATGGTAGCAGTGATGAATGTCTATATACTCTAGGTGACTCATGGTAGTAGTGATGAATGTCTATATACTCTAGGTGACTCATGGTAGCAGTGATGAACGTCTATATACTCTAGGTGACTCATGGTGGCAGTGATGAATGTCTATATACTCTAGGTGACTCGTGGTGGCAGTGATGAATTGTCTATGTACTCTAGGTGACGCATGGTGGCAGTGATGAATGTCTATATACTCTAGGTGACTCATGGTAGCAGTGATGAATCTCTATATACTCTAGGTGACTCATGGTAGCAGTGATGAATGTCTATATACTCTAGGTGACTCATGGTAGCAGTGATGAATGTCTATATACTCGAGGTGACTCATGGTAGCAGTTATGAATGTCTATATACTCTAGGTGACTCATGGTAGCAGTGATGAATGTCTATACACTCTAGGTGACTCATGGTAGCAGTGATGAATGTCTATATACTCTAGGTGACTCATGGTAGCAGTGATGAATGTCTATATACTCTAGGTGACTCATGGTATATAGCAGTGATGAATGTCTATATACTCTAGGTGACCCCTCTAGCAACACAGCAACCAAAGTACATGTGAACATCAATGGAATTGTAATCAGTATCATCGTTGATATATAGGGGAATCCATTGACATCATGGGTGAAATAACTTTTGCCAAAGTAAACCAAATGCACACTTTTGATTTACATCCCATATGGTGCAAACT
The DNA here is from genome assembly GCA_028752905.1 of Cladorhizidae sp. MBARI D1340-BT2. Classification (NCBI taxonomy): domain Eukaryota; kingdom Metazoa; phylum Porifera; class Demospongiae; order Poecilosclerida; family Cladorhizidae; species Cladorhizidae sp. MBARI D1340-BT2. The sequence continues at coordinate 39,594,867 of JAQNBH010000011.1, forward strand.
CACAACTTGCAGTAGCGGGCCAGTTTGTCACTAACATACAAGTATGATATGAAATAAGTTTGATCGACTGTTCATGTAGTATCAGTGAATCATGGATCTTTGATCAGCTACAAGACAGCATGCAACCTTGGTCTCTCATTGATGTAAAGATCAAACATGTCTCTCAGTCCTAGAGTCTGGGACATGCTGGTGCAAATATATCCCAAAATTGTTTGAAGAAATTGAGGAATGCAGAAGTCAAGCTCCACATAGATGGGAATGTACCTCCCGTGGCTCAAGGGACATGCCGAATTCATTTCCACATGAGAAAACAAGTGGCAAAAGAGCTCACCAACAAGGGAAAGTGGACGGACCAACTCCATGTGTCTCCTTTAGTCATAATCCCCAAAAAACAATGGTGTTGTACATTTGTGTTGTTGACATGAGAAGGGCAAACAAGACAATTAAACAGGAGAGACATCCAAGCCCAGCAATTGAGGATCTCATTCATGACATGAATGGTGCAACTGTTTTTACAACACTGGATTTGCGACAAGGATATCATCAAATACCCTTAGCAACAGAGAGCATGCAGATATAAACAAAATCCACTACACCAAGAGATTACGAAGATATACCCGACTAAACTTTGGAACAAACTCACCAAGTGAAATTTTCCAAAATATCATCGGTGAACAGATGCGTAACATACCAGTAACAAGCAACATTAGTGACGATATCATAGTATTCGAGAAATCTCAAGCTGACCATGACAAGGCACTTCTAGCAGTGTTTCAGAGATTCTCTACTGTTGGTTTATCTCGAAACAAAAAAAATATGAAATTGTTGACATTTTTAGTTTCATGTTTTCCAGCAAAGGAATCTTACCGGATCCAAAGAAAGTTCAAGCAATTCAAAATGCTAAGTCATCCACAACAGCAAGTGGTATTTGAAGTTTTTTAGGAATGGCAGTGTATTGTGCCAACTTTATACCCAGTTTCAGTGACATTTCACAACCACTTCGTGAGCTGACCAAAAAGGATGTTCAATTCACCTTAACAAATGACCTGATCAAGCTTTTGAAAACATCAAGAAACTATTGACCAGTGACACAATTATGGCATATTTTGATCAACGGAAAGAAACAGAGCTGATTACTGATGCATCACCAGTGGGTTTATCGGCAATAATTATTATTTCAAAAGACTCGAGGACAGAATAATAGTAAAGTAGTAAGTAACCTGTGTAAGCAGATCCCTTTCAGATGTGGAAAGCTGGTCCTCTCAGACTGAAAAAGAAGCATTGGCAATAGTGTGGGCACACCAAGTCCAAACCTCCAGCAAGAATTGAACGTGGAATCTATATCTGAAACCAAAATCCTTCCGATTTCTTTTTCAGGCATCCGCATATAAGCGAAACAAAGAAACAAGAAACCATTAGCAGAGGATTATGTCAATTTCCTCTCCACACGTGCAGTGCCAAAGGCTATGATGCTATCTGAGATTCAGCAAGCAATCAGAGCTGATTAAACATTACAACAGTTATCAAAATGATTGCTACAGATCTGTGGGATGACCAGACATTTTCTGAAGCAGACATATATAGAAGAACTTAAAGCTATTCAGAAAAGTTCAACTGTAAATAGATCCAGAACCATGGCACACTGTACATGTCGATTGCTGTGGACCATTCCCAACCAGAGAGTATCTACTTGTTGTTACTGATGCCTACTCAAGTTTTCTAGAAGTAGCTTTCTACAGCAGACAATTTCCAAGCTAGATCGAATTTTTGCCATGCATGGAATTCCGATGATTCTCAAAAGTACCCATTTTTCAAGATGTGTTTAAATCATTACATGCAAGAGAATGGAATATCTCGCCACAAAATCACTCCATTGTGGCCACAAGCAAACTCGGAAGCTGAGAACTTTATGAAACCAGTGGATAAACAAGCCAAAGACAACATGAAGAAGTATGCAAACAGGAGAGCATGAGCTCAAGTTTCAGATCTCAAAATTGGTCAAACAGTTCTCCTCCATCAAAGAAAGAACAATTAAGTTTACCACAAGGTTCGACCCATCACTTTTTTCCAAAAAGTAAGATGAAAAGGGACAATGATCACAGCCATCAGGAATGGGAAATATGTCACTCGAAATGTATGATAGATTCACAGGCTATAGGACCAGACATTCTAGATGACGAGTCAGATACTTTGGAAATACAGCGATGAAAACAATAATTATTATAGAATGTTCTGAAGGTCTGCAACTTCATGCAGCCTGTAAGTATAAGTTGGAGCATATTGGGGGAGGGGGGTAGGAGGGAACATTTAGTACAAGGACAACGAAGGTGGAAAGTGCATGGGTGATCAGAATCAAATTCCGCTCAAGGAATTCCAGAAAATGTCTTGAGCTTTTTCTTTATTATATGCTGCGATTGTTTCACGTCAATGGATGGGAGTGAGTTCCAAAGCTTGGGCATCCTACAGAAGTACGAGTGTCTACGTTGGTTAGACCGAGCATATTTATGCTTTAGCTTGATCTGACTACCAGATCTAGTAGGGCCAGAGCAGAAGTCTATACATGTATAATCATAGATGATATAGTTGGGATCCTCCATCCAGTGTTCTACCCAGAAATATGTCGTCGTATATTTCGTATTCCATCATCAATGGCAGTGGTTTGAGGCTAATCCGTTGTTCTGTATTGAAGTGAATTTTTTTTGCTCTCCTCCGTATATTTTCCTAATATACAATATCATTAATAAGCATTGGGCGCCAAATCGATGAGCAATAGGTTATTCTTGAACGAATGAGTGAGATGTATAGCTAGCTTCAATTGATGTTGAAACACTAAGTGCCGACGAAATAACCCCAAAAGTTTGTAACACTCCAATGTTCAATTGCTTCAAGGTCATTCTGTAGATTTTTGCTGTCCTGACAAGATGTGATTGGTTAGGAAGCATTTAGTGTCATCAGCAAACATTAGTAGATGGGAATGCATTAAAGATTGGGGGGAAGGTCATTTACATAGATGAGAAAGAGCATGGGTCCTAGTATACTTCCTTGTGGCACTCCAGATAACACGGGTAATAGGTCAGAGTGCTGGGCATTAATGGAGAGACACTGCTGTCTGCCCATGCGGTACACCTTATACCATAACCACAAGTCACCTGTTATACCTGATGCCCATAGCTTCATCAACAATTCTGTATGAGGTACACTATTAAAAGCCTTTTGGAAGTCCATGTATATAATGTCCACTTGAGTTCTACTGTCTACTTCTTTGTAAACATTGTCCACAGGATGAGCAATTATTGTAGACAAGACCTGTTGGCAAGAAAGCCATAATTATTGGTTTGTTGAAATATTAATTAAAACAAAATCAATGCATTTACTGTGGATAATACGCTCCAGGACTTTCGATGCTGAACAAAACAGAGAAATATGCTAGCAAGGGTTCTATCCCCAGACTTGAATATTGGAGTAATGGTATGAATTTTCCACTCCCTGGACCCTGGGCAAGATGTGGTTATCAAGGAAAAGATGATGAAGTGGATTAGAGAGAGCATAGGCACATGATCTAAGGATTTTAGGTCCTAGGCCATCTATACCTTGAGCTTTGTTCGGGTCCAAGGCACGCAAGGTTTCCCACACGACGCTCTCCTCAATGACAATACTGCCAAGGGTGAGGGCATGTCCTCCGAGGATGGAGGCGATATTGTACTTGTATTAAAAACTGAGTGGAAGTATTCATTGAACATGCCGGCTTTACCCTTATCCGATACAGAGCTGTTGGATTTGAAATGGAGTTTTAGTAATTTCATATATATATACTCTTAATTAATGTAATCGAATTTTTTTTGCCTGCAAATGCATATTCCATAAGTTTCTCATAATTTGCCTTAACTTCAGATAATTGTTTGTCTAGAACTACTTTTGACTGGTGTATATTTAATGTAATCGATTTTTTTTGCCTGCAAATGCATATTCCATAAGTTTCTCATAATTTGCCTTAACTTCAGATAATTGTTTGTCTAGAACTACTTTTGACTGGTGTATATTGTGCAGGTTTCCACTCTGGCAGATATTATATTTTCTCCTTAACCCTTTCACTGCCCACTTTAGAAATGAATATTGATGACTATATACAACATTTTATTACGTATAAAATCAGTAGTTGATACCAAGTTGTAGATACCAAGTTGTAGACCATGCACTTGTGAATCTTCAGGTAAAATATGGTGGCTCATAAACAAACTGTATATACATATGTTATACTGTACTTATCTGTAATACATATCTGTAATAGCTTAAAGATTTCATTATATATGCATCATAGGAAATCAGCTGTGTCAGCCAGTGAGTGGAGGCGATTGCCCCTCAGCACTACACAGAGAGTGGACTATATAGTAGAATGAGATGATGGTCTGCGAGCATGACTGTAAGAGCTTATTGATGGGCTCCATCCCCGTCCACAACATTGTCTATGGACCTGGCCGTGTCTTGGCACTGAATGCGAAGTTGGAATAGAGATTGGAAGAGAGGAAGGTAGTAGAGGAGGAGAGTACAATGGAGGAGAAGAAGCTGGTGGAGATTGCGGAGAGTAAGCTACACCAGTTGGGCCAACAGTATTCAAGTCTGAGGCAGAACCTGTCACAGAGACATACCATATATTATTGCCATAGCCAGAAACTATAGCTATTTAGCTAACAATAATATTTATCTAGCTTTAGAGCTAGGTATAATGTTCAAGGTATCAACCATGCTCTATTTTGTATATCCTTACTTAGCTATAGCCACCCATGACATTTCTTCCAATGTTCTATATAGCTATCTATATCTACTGTACTTACCTTGAAACTGATCTCCTTCTGAATCACCTCGACAGAATCAACAGCTCTCCTGAGATCTGCCATGTCCTCAGGGAGCACAGCGTCATCTCCGAGGTATTCCTGCATCCCAATATCTTCTTCGTCACTGCTTTCACCGTCCAAGATGGAGAAATCGTCGTCGAATAGCAGCTCCAAAGCCTTGTCTCGGTCGAATCGTAATGACATTTCCCCCCTCAGTTTTTCAACTTGAACTTTGACCTCGTGTTTACCTAGTTTACCTTCAAGCTATTCATTGAAATGTTGCTTATTCATAGAACAACCCTTTCCATGTATTTCGGCAAAATGATTGAATGAACGAACGGTCGTTACAACTCTTTCCATGTATTTCGGCAAAATGATTGAATGAACGAACGGTCGATTTATTATGATCATCAGATGTTTTTGGTGAAGGTCCTCGGTTTTGCGCTTGTAAGCGCTTAGGGTGGTGAGTGTTAAAGTGTGCAGGATATTTGACTGATGTTGGAGCTCAGGGTTCCACCATTTAGGCCTCTGTTTGGACCGTAGTCTAACTTGTGGGGTGTAAAAGGGTAAGGCTTCCAAAATCGCTCTTTTGATTGACCACCACACAAAGTCCACATCACATGAGTTCAGGCACAGAGTAAAGTCAAAGTCCATTAGATATTCACACAAACCTAGCCAGTCGGCTTTTGAGAAATCATAGATATAGCGTGGGGATGACTTGCTAGATAGCCACCTCGAATTTATGGCAGTAGCAGTGTCAAAGGGCAGTAGGGAAGCATTCTCTACCTTCAGCTGTTCGATGCAATCTTCTTTATTGGTAAGGACCAGATCTAATGCATTACCTACTATATGTGTCAGGCTCAAAACAAAGATCACAAAGCAAACTTGAAAACAGGCTCGTGCTTTCTAGAGTTGACCAGTTAATGTCTGGTAAAATCCCCCATAACAATGACTGTATCCGACATATTAGAGATGTGTCAAAGGTAATCGACTAGTGTCATCTCGTATTGTACATCAGTATTTGGAGCAGAGGAAATCATGAACAGAGTAATGGGATTCTCAAGGGTCAGGGTCACAGTGACCACTTCCAAATCTTCTGGGATCTTCAATTGGGTAAAGGGGTTTGTATTCCGAACAGCAATTAGTACACCACCACCCCTACTCCTTCTGTCTGTACTAAAAATAGTGAAGCCAGGTGGAAAAATGTCGTTGTCATAAAAAAATTCTGAGAGCCAGGTTTCAGAAAAGCAGTAGATAGTATAATAAGAGGAAAGAATAAAGGATTGAAGCTGTGGTAACTTGTTCACGAGACTGCGAGTGTTGAGTAAATATATGTATAGATACTGGCTTAAGTCATATAGAAGGCTCTATTATGAGCTTTGTGGGATGGGCTGCAGATATTACTTGGGTTTGGGGATGGCTGAACAGTATGTTGCATGGATGTGGGAGACGCGATAGATGGGAGATTGTGATGCAGGCTGACATCTGAAGTAGATGTTTCAGGCGTTAACAGAGTATGATTTACAAGTTCAGGTGCTGATGAATTTGGTTTGGAGTCAGACTAATTGATTGTTCTGATATTGGGCATGTAAGATGGGCCTTGGGCAAGTAGACTCTTGATTGAACTTTCCTAGCCTGTGATGATCCCTAATCGAACTAGTCTCGATAGACGGATCGATATCCGAGATAACGGATGACACAGTGCTAAGATCACTCTGCTGCCTGAAGAATCTAGACGAACCATTTGTTGACTCATCAACTCCGAATATGACAATGTTAAACTTTCTTTTGTTGGAGTGCTCTGAATGCCCATTCGAAGGAGTATAGAAGGTAGTTCTACTTCCAGATGAGTGCACTGGAAGAACCGTCAACAGAGAAGAGGGACAGCTTACTGTAGAGGAGGGTGGTGAACTGATACAGCAGAGTCGCTGACAACAGAAGTGAAGCTAGGTAATTGTTTGCCAGAATTTTTCATGGCTTCAAACTTGGAGAGGTCTAGAAGCATACTCTTCACAGAAGTCAACTCAGTATCAATTTTGTCCAGTCTACATTGAAGACAGAGAAAGGGGTTTGCTGATTTGCAGACCCTTTCGAAGGCATTCTTAGATAATCCACCACAACGACGATGGATCCATGTAGCACAGCTTCCATCGCACTGAACAGAGTCTTCACCTTGCTGTTTGCCTACTCAGTATCCTTAATTTCATCATCACAGATGGGACAAAAGAACACTTCCCTTGGCTTCTTCCAGCGACCTTATTATTCGAAGCCATTCCAGGGCCTGGGTTTGTTTCTACGTATCCAGCAAGGATTAGTAGAAGGTACCCGACTGAAAATAGGGAGGAAACACTTTTTGAACGGAAGCAACTTCGGCGACGATGTCTAGCTCAACGACGACCGTTGGAGAAGAACTGGGCATGAAGATTCAATAGCAAGTGAGACGGATGCCAAGGGCTAGTCAGGCAAACAAGAGCTGATGCCGTACTGGAGGGAGCAGGCTGAAGATTTGGCTCTAAAAAGAGCCGGGTGGATAGGCCTAGCCTTAATGCAATACAGAGAGCTAAGAGCACAAGATTCAAGTTTGCTATCAATTTGGATGGAGGTTCAGTGGCGTAGGAACAGGGGGGGCCAGGGGGGCCAGGGCCCCCCAAATTTTTATAAATTAACATTAGCTGTACCATTTATCATGAGGTCATTTTATGATGTGGTTATGGCTTTCATTTACAGCTGGTCAGGTGCTTACAGCTCTCTCAATATTCAATGAATTTCTCACTTGCATGACCTTTGCATGATCTAATGCAGGGGTGGGCAAACTTTTCAGTTCAAGGGCCACATTCAGAAATTTCAAAAATTTAAAGGGCCGCATAGGGGCCGCATAGTATATTTAGTTAAAATGAAATAAAAAAGGTTTTAATGAAAAAAATAGCAAATTTTTTTATATTAATATTTTAAAGTAGAAACTTCACATGAATCACATTTATTTGAAAAACAAAGTAACTCAATAAGTAACAGAACAATGTCAATGAGAATGATGCATCTGACTGCAGTCGTTTACCAGTTTGTTAAAATCAGGTGTTAAGTTGGTTGTGCTGATCCTTAACACTGACTGAAGATTTGAATCTGTGAGAAGAGATCTGTTCTTTGACTTGTTAACTTTCATTATAGAGAAAGTCTGCTCACAAATGTAAGTCGATGCAAACAACACAAACATCTTTCTTGCAAAAAATTTCAGATTTTGAAATTTTTCAGAGTTCAGAGATGCATAAAACTCGACCAGTGTTTTACTTTCAAACATCCTCTTTAAAGAGTTGTCAGCTTGTAAATCAATCAGTTCCATCTGCAGTTCTTCAGTAGCTGTTTCAATTTCACAGGTAAAAGGTGAGCTGAGCAAATCGAACTGTCCTTCAATTGCCTTGAAATCAGCAAATCTTCTGATAAATTCCTCTTTTAAAGCCATCAACTGGGAACAGTACTTGTCTGATAATGCTTGTGTAACCGCTCGTGTTTTCAACAGAGGAAAATGAACAAAGTTTTGCTCATTCAGCTGCTTGGCTAAAAGTTTAAGTTTCGATTGAAAGACTTTCACTTCCAGGTATAATTCATGAGCAAATAAACCTTTGCCTTGTAGTTTTGTGTTTAGCTCATTCAGCTTTTGCATTATGTCCACAGCAAATGCAAAATCACAAACCCATTCGTCACTCTCCATTTCCTTTGGAAAGTCACAAGAGATTTCTTTCATAGTAAGAAACATGACAATCTCTGCTTTGAGGTCCCACACCCTCTTTAGTACCTTTCCCATGCTTAACCAGCGGACATTTGTGTGGTACAGCACATCAGTAAAATCTGCCTCGTTGTCTTCCAAAAAACTTCGAAATTGCCTGTGTTTCAGTCCCCGCGCTCTTATTGAATTCACTGCATGCACCACTGGATCCATAACATGTTTAAGTTTTAAAGAAGACTTACAGAGGTTTTCTTGATGTATAATACAATGGAAAGACAATGCACTGTGCAGTGGAAAATCTTCTTTGATTTTATCATTCATCAACTTCACAAAACCAGAATGTTTACCTATGAGTGAAGGAGCACCATCAGTTGTAATACTTGCTAGTTTATACAGGCTTAATCCAGACCTGATTAGACTGTTAATGACACTGTTGTACATATCTTTTCCAGTAACTGTGTCTTTGAGTGACTCCATAGATAACAATTCCTCTGTAATCTCAAAGTTTTTGCCAATTCCTCTGATGTAAATGAGTAACTGAGCAGTATCCTGAATATCAGTACTCTCATCTAAAGCAATATAAAACCACTGAAAACTATCACTGGCTGTTAACAGCTGTTCTTGAATATTCACTGCAATTGCATCTATGCGACGAACAATTGTTCTTCGTGACAGAGATATAGCTTCTACTTTTGACTTAACTTCAGGACACACAACACTAACAGCATCAACCATGCAATCTTTAATAAATTCTGCGTCTGCAAATGACTTGTTTTGTTTTGCAATTTTATTGGCCAATATAAAACTTGCCTTTGTCGCATTACTTTGTGAAGAAAATGTTTTCTTAAACACTGTTTGCTGTTGCTTCAAACTTTTTTCCAGATCAGTTGCTTTCTTTTGCAGTTCTTGTTTTGATAAATTTTGTCCAAAGCTAGCGTGCTTTGTTTGAAAGTGCCGTTTCAAATTGTATTCCTTGAACACACCAACTGTTTCATGACAAATCAAACATACAGCTTTAACTCCAATGTCAGTAAAGAAATACATTTCACTCCACTCTTTGTTAAAAACACGGCATTCGTCTACAATTTTTCGCTTCTTAGATAGATTCGAATGACTCATTTTGGGTAAAATTTGAATATGAAGAACTCATCACGGACACGACTTATCTCGTTGGAGTCTGCCAGGACACTAGTGTGTGAGACTCGCGAAGCACAGACAACCTTCTCATACGACAGCTCACGGGCTACTGCCAAAATATCTCGCACTGCTTGATGCGTCTCGGCGCCCCGATCTCAATGCTTGGGCGACTTGCAGACTTGCTTCCAGAATGAGAGAAAGTGGGCGGAGCTAATGACACCAGGGTGGAACGTGTTTATGTTCCACACTATTATTTGACGTTGCGTGGTATTTTTTTTCCCTTCATGTTGTCCCATAATAACATGCGTATATAACTTGGCGGGCCGCATAAAAACCTTTGGCGGGCCGTAGTTTGCCCACCCCTGATCTAATGCATGAGTGACCTATGACTCATGCTTGACCTCATGTTCTAGACAGTGTATGCCACTGAGTCATAGTGTTTCAAGATGTCACAGAAGAAACTTGGAAGTTATTTTAAATTAGCTTCCCAATCTCAATCTCCTAACTCCTAAGTTGGAATCTCAGGGAGAAAAAAGTACAGTTGAACACAGCCAGCTAATTATTTTGATAACAATCTGTCAAAATCTAGGTGCCACCTGTGAAGCTGATACTGTTTCACGGAAGAAACTTGAAAGATCAGCTTCTCAATCTGAATGTCAAGATGACAGAGGTATTCTACTAGGGTTATGAATACACACAGCTTGCTAAATATTTTAATAAACTAGGTGGCACTTGTGACTCTGGCACTGAAGGATGTAATGGTGAACCAGGCCCACATGACTGTCAGTGTCAATGTTGTATTGACTTGACCACTCCTAATCAACCATCTGATGTTACAGAGTCAGTAACCTTCTACACTGATAAGAAAAGCGGCCATAAAAAATCACATTTAAGGCGAATACAACCATGTTGGTTTAAACTGTACCCCTGGATCACAGTTTGTACATCCAAAACAGAGTTTTCTGCATACATTGTCGTAATGCCAATTATCAAGGTTTATTGACCTTTCCTGACTATCAAAAAAGAGCATTTATTACTGAAGGGTTTGCAAATTGGAAGAATGCCCTTCAAAAGTTTAGGGAGCATGAGAGCAGCTGCATGCACAGAGAAGCTTTGCTAAAATTGGCTGCTTCCAATACTCAGACCCTAGGAGTTGGTGCAAAGTTAGCTACTCATCATGCTAACAACCAAAAGCATCACAGATTTATGTTGATGACTAGCATTCAATAACTAGTACGACAGGGGCTTCCTCTTCGAGAAGATAATAACAATTTTGAAGGTAATTTATACCAACTTTTGCTGCTCTTAACTAAATATTGTGAGGATATGAAAACATGGATTCAAAAAAGGGAGTATATTTCTCCTGATATAATTAATGAACTTATAAATATTATTATGGGCCAAAATGTTTTGAGAACAATACTGGCAGAAATTAAGACTGCTTTGTGGTTTGCTATTATAGCCGATGAGGCTACCGATGTTTTCTCTCAATTCGATGGGTGGATGATATTTATCACATCTATGAAGACCTATAGTGTCTTATTCAATTGCCAAATACTAAGGCAGAAACCATATTTAGTGCTATTAAAGATGTCTTAATCAGATGTTCATTGCCTATTTTGCAGTGCCGTGGACAGGCTTTTGATGGTGCACAAATATCGAAATGGTGTACAAGCATTGATTAAAAAGGAGACAAATCAAGTGCTTTATGTTCACTGCTTGGCCCACAGTTTGAATTTGTGCTTAAAAGATGTCACCAAAAATTGCGAGATATCATGGGTTTTATTCATGATTTAGTTCAGTTAATAAGATTTTCTCCAAAGAGGCTATCTTTGTTTGAAAAGCTGTAACCATTAACACTGGAGAAATGTTGCCTTCATTAAGATTGCTTTGCCCAACTCGATGGACCATAAGACATACATTAAAGAATTATGAGATCTTACAATCTGCTTTAGAAAGTGGCAATGATGAGTATGCAGCAAAGGGTAGTGGACTTTTAACATCCATGCAGAAGTTTGATACTTTATTTGCTTTTAAAACTTGCTTACCTGATTTTTTCGGCAGTTGAACAGCTTTCATGCAATCTCCAAGCATAGGATACAACAGTTCAGGAAGCATTGCATCTTCTTTTTTCATATTTAAACTCTAATGAGAACTGAGGAAAAGATCAAGTTCAATACATTTTAAGATCAAGTTCTCCAGGAGTCTGCCACTTTGACTGATGAGCCAGATCTTCCACGGGGAAGGAAACATCCACGAAGATTTGATGATGGAGAAAGCCCTCATATGTATCAATCCCCCAGAGATATGCATAGACATGCATATTTTTGAAGTTCTTGAAGTAGTTGTTGGTGAGGTAAAAAGAAGGTGGTTTGATCAGGCTGATCTCTATGTCATGAAAGACCATTTTACTAAAAGCTGCTAATGGTGAAAACTTCATAGTACCAGATGATGTAAAGAAGTTTTTGAAAAAAGATGTTGATCCAAGACCAGTTGATGATTCACCTTTCAATGCTTCCTGATGCCATCAAAACTGCACGTTCGACTTGTGCTGTTACAAAAATAATGCTATATATGAATCAATCAGAAAGCATGTTGGGTGAAGTTGATAAACTCTTAAAACTGTATTTCACTTGCCCAGTTACCTCTGCCACAGCGGAACGTTCGTTTTCATCTTTACGTAGAATAAAAACATACTTGAGAAGTTCAATGACCCACTGCAGACTGAATAACTTGTTTTTACTATATATACATCAATCAAAAACTGATTCACTTGACTTACGAGAGATAGCGGAACAATTTATATCTGTGAACACAAAGAGAAGGAACTATTTTGTATTTTTTTTGGTAATAATTATATTGTATTCTTATATTGTATATAAAACATAGTCATTGCCAATATTATATAATCACTAAAACATCATCCACATCTCTAATAATTAAGGTTACTAATGTGGGACCCCCTTACCAAATGATCTTCCTACGCCACTGAGGTTGAGCAGTCAATGGTATACTTCAAGTGGTATATCTATATAATTATATACTGGATGCTTGGAACTTTCTGTGTCTTATAATAAAAGTCTTTCCAAGCGCTGTCCTGAAGCGAGCTTCTTGCTCTCAGTGACTGCAGAGAGAGAACTAATGCTCTCAACCTGAAAAAAGTTCTCTTAGAGTGGATCAATTGTAATGACTCCCAAGAAGAAATCACTCTGCTTGTACTGCTAGGAATTGGACGGATTTTATTATTGTCTAGCTTGGTAGAGACGGCTTTGTAAAGTAGATTGTTCGCTTTTAAAAGATAACGGAGCTGAAATATCTTTGAGATGCTGTCAAGTAAGACACAATGAACTAGAAATTGTTCTGAAGCTGAAGCCTTGCCTTGAGTCTTCATCCCGTGGTAGGTCACCATATCAGATACTGCAACACCGGACTAATAGCACCACACTTTTGCACTCCTGCGTACCAGCATCCCTCCATCTCAACCTACTCGATTCTTATGTGCACGTGAGCGCGTACTTCATCCATCCGGAAAGTATCCGCCACGCACCTTTGTGGCTTCCCACTTCCTGCCTAGCATAAAAACACCTAGCTATGCATCATGGCCAACGTTTTCCTGATGCTTAGTTTACCAGCATCGTTGAAGTGGTCGCTCTATCAGTACTGCTAGAGAAACTTTGAGGTACACAGCAGTTTGAGGGGGGGGGGGGGTTACGGGTATTCCACTTTAACTTGTCCCCTGTATTGTCAGTCCACAACCATGGCGACCCCAAGGGTCCACCCACCCTACCGTCTCAAGGAAAGCACTCGTCAGAGGACGAGTATCTGTCACCACAACCTGGGAAGATAGCAGAATCTCCACTAGACTGCAATATTATTATTGGCCGAGATGTGGTCCTATTTCAGGAATGAAATACGAGATCGGATGGTTCTTCACCAAGTCTACAACAAGTGCTGGAAAAACAAATGAAGAACTTTCTAATCCGACAGTGACTTCTCAGACAAGGACAGTCTTCAATTTTGATTATTCGATCTTTTGATCCAAATACACACAATGGGTATTACTGTGAAAGTTTCCATATTTGATGATCAACGTCAATCTTCAAGTAGTAGAGATTAAAGCTCTTGACCAACTGCCTATGTGTAGCCAAACAAGTTTTGATTTCGTCCTGTCCAAAGACTTAAGAGCACTGTGCCGGTGTTAGCTCTGTGGTGAATGTTAGCACTAGGTGTGGAATACATTATCACAACTATGGAGACCACCAAAGAGATTCGTCCTGAGATTGAAGATGGCAGCAGCATCCGCACAGCATTAATCTGGTTCTCCATAGGAGCGGGGGTACTCATACTCATAGTGGTGGCCATAATTGTATGTACAGTTGCTATTTCAATGTACAGTATTGAGTTACATATTATATTATATTACAAACCTGTGGATGAAGTCTTTTTGTGTATGTCTTAAGCCATATCTATAAGCTATGTCATAGTAATGTTCTCTCCCACACATTGGATTTAATGCAATTTTGTCCACAAGTGAATTAATATTGTCCTATATAGCTATATAGATACCACCATGCTCTCTTTGTTTATAGTCTATTTCCATGCAGTCATAATTTGATAATGCATTGCGTACACATGAATTGGTATCTATACTTGTTAAGATCTATAGTTCTAAAATCCTGCCCTACTATCATAAGACAGTCACTACCAGCACACATATATACACGCATGAACAGGCACATCACACACATATACACACACAGCACAGCATATTTCAAGCTTTTCAAATGTAGAACTCAAACATGACAGTTGCAGTGTCTCAACACAAATAGACAGGATAGACATTTATTCTTTGTGTGTGTGTGTGTAGGTGCATGCATGTGTGTGTGAGTGCATGCATGTGTGTGTGTGTATGTGTATGCATGCATGTGCATGTGTACATGCAAACACAAAGTTTATAGCTACTGGTTTCCACTTCAGTCAGTAGGAAGGCCGTAATCTCTAGGAAAAGTCATCTGGCAGAATCTAATTTCAGAAAAATTCAACTACAGAGATCCTAATGATTTAACAAGAAAGGTGGAATTAACCTGACAGATGTGGCACTACTGTTTATTCTTGTATAGCTAAATGAATCTTCCTTGCTTACTTCTGATCTAGACGCTATTTATTATAGTATGTGGTGACAATACGAAATTACTAGCAAAAAATGATAGAGCCTGCACTAATTATTGTTGCCTGACCCTCCCCTCCCCTCTCATTCCCCCATCCCTATACATGCTTGTGATAAAAAGCAGTGCGCATATCACAGTTCCTATGTGATATATGTACTGTTTATTCAAAACAGGAACATTGGTATATGGAGGGATTGTGTCTTGCATTATCTATGGATACTTGCCCTAGTCCTAACCCTAATCCTAGTACACTTGCAGTAGTCATATGCCTAGCTCTGACTCCAGCCCTAACCAGTTTTAGCCAAGATAAGAATTATGTTGGTTGATTGTTGTTGTTTTTGCGGGTCAAGCTGATGTAGTGCTCTGCCATCCATGCTTCCATCCTTAGCTACATAGTGGGGTATGTGTCTGTAACTATATGTGCACCATTTTTCAAGTTCATAGCATATATTATGATAACTCCTCTAGCTGGCAATACGAGTATATACTTATGTGAAGGATTCTTGGCAATTTATCAAGCATATTCAAGGTGAATGTTTGGCATGGGATGAGTCTCATCAGTTTTGATGATGATTCACCAATGTTCCCATAGATGAGGTAGTGTAAGTCATTTTTGGAATGTTGACGAAAGACAAGAGCTTGCATGAGAGGACTGCCCTAGGTGTTGATTGGATTTCTGAACTGTTGGAATTGTGTCTAAAATACACCTACTTCAGGTATCAAGAAAAACACTATAAGCAGAAAGACAGGTGCAGTAATGGGCTCTCCAGTATCTGCAGTGGTAGCCAACCTTTACATGAAGAATTGGCCCCCTTGAAGCCAAAGTTTTGGAAAGAGATACATAGATAATACTTTCTGCATTGTGAAGAAGGGAAGAAAGCAGAAGTTGTTGGACCATCTGAACAACATCGGCCATCCATAAAGTTTACCATGGAGCTTGAAGTGGACAGATCGTTGTGCTTTCTATATTACCATCTACACAGAAAAGAAGATGGAATGCTAACCGCAACAGTTTACAGAAAACCCACGTACAAGTACCTTGATTATAGAACACATCATCCTATCCATGTCAGAAGAAGAGTGGTGAAGAGCTTGTATGATATACTCTCAATGAACTCTCAGTTGACATAAGAATAAACTTCTCAATAATCAACTTGAAATTATACTCTCTCGATGTTCAACTAGATAATCTAGCCTTATCAGCAATAATAGGAGAATGGTTATCCGCAAGCCTTCATCAACCTTTCATCTGTAGATACATCTAAATGCAGAAAGGAAAATAAGACCAATGAAGGCTAGAGCATCTAGTCAAACAAGTTGATTCTTGAGAAGATTATTGTTATAGACAGTACCCACAGTTTTTCAACTTGATAAGTTTGAAGAAATAGCAACTGTGCATAAAACTGTGGCCACCACTATGAGTATGAATGCCACTGCTCCTATTGAGATCCAGTAATGCTGTGCAGATGCCCTCCCTGAAAAACTATGGCCTATTTTCAAACTTAAGAGGAATTTCTTTAGTGGTCGCTATTTTAACAGTGGCTGTCTTGTGGGTGGCAGGTTAGAGAAGAGGGGAATAAATAGCTTCACATTATAAGTTTATATAGCTTATAGAGATGGCTTAAGAAGTAGACAAAGCACAAAAAAATGCACCCAAAATTTGTAATATCTCAATTATACTTTGAACTACACATAAAATTATGGCCACCACTATGAGTATGAGTGCCACCGCTCCTATATACGGAGAGCCAAATTAATGCTGTGCAGACGATGCTACCATCATCTTCTTCAATCTCAGGTACAGTCTCAGTAGTCTCGGGCAGGGTAGTGGTGATATTAATGTATTCCACACCTACGACCAGCGACCGCAGTGCTGTCACTCCAGACAGCACAGCGTTCTTTGGACACAAAGAAATCAAAACTTATTTGGCTGCACATACGCGTTGGTCAAGCGTATAATGAGCTGTAATCTCCATGATTTGACTTATCGTATCTTTAAAGTGGTAATTCTACACCAGTGATTACGCATTGTGTGTATCTGGATTGAAAGATAGAATAGTCAAAGAAGATGTGCCTGTCCGAGTAGTCACTGTGGGATTAGAAATTTCCACATCTATTTTTCCAGCATCTGTTTTAGACTGTGGTGAAGAACCATCCATCAGGTATTGCATTCCTGAAATAGTACAGTTAAGGACTACACTCGGCCAATGATATTGAGGTGTCGAAGTCTGCTTCCCATAAACTTCAATGAGTCAATCTTTGCATCAATCAGCACCTCAATACCACGGAGAATCTAAGGGAGTGGCAACTTTTGGATTGACCACACAAAGTCTTGGAGCAGCACAGAGAGACTTCCCTAAAATCTCTGAATCTGGACAGATTAGCTCACTTCTCATGGTTAAGTTCCAATCCCAACAACCCAGCCACACTCTCCCCTGTAAAAAGATCACTGAGTATGATCATCCATACTACCCCCTAAAGTGCCATTCAAATAAAACACGAAATTTGGATACCAATCAAGTGTGGTCTTGTGAAGAGTGAGGCAAAACAAAAGTGGATCCAAGGGATCACTTTGTTGAACTCCTTCAGATGTTTCATTTCCAGAAAAAAGGGATTCAGCTCCAAGACGTACCCAAAACCAAACTGAAGAGGTGGCAGAAGAGCACTCATTGACTGCTTCATGTGAAAGCTTTCACATTGGGCTCTCAGGTGTCTAAGAATGCACCAAATGGCTATGGGTCTCACACCACCATCATTTTTATCAACATCATTATGAGAGGGAAACTTCATTAAGAATGGCTGCTAACTTAGATGCTACTAAGTTTCTAGCAGCAGTGGCAATCTTCTGAGAGTTCTAACTGAAGGGTTTCGAAAGTCAAACAAATGAGGAGAATTCACTCTGAGAATGGAAAAAGTCTCATCACTACTGGAAGCCTAAGATGACTGCTCGAGTGTTGGAGAAGATCAGGAGTCCAGACAACGACTGTGAATTCGAGCATGAACCTTGAATCTTGCTTATGTGTGTGTTGGTTTCTCTCCCTCTTGCTTGTGTGTGTGTTGGTTTTGTCTCCCTCTTGCTTTAAGTGTGTGCTGGTTTTGTCTCCCTCTTGCTTGTGTGAGTGCTGGTTTTTTCTTCCTCTTGCTTATGTGTGTGCTGGTTTTCTCTCTCTCTTGCTTATGTGTGTGCTGATTTTCTCTCCCTCTTGCTTATGTGTGTACTGGTTTTCTCTCCCTCTTGCTTATTGTGTGTGCTGGTTTTCTCTCCCTCTCGCTTATGTGTGTGCTGGGTTTCTCTCCCTCTTTCTTAAGTGTGTGTTGTTGTACTGTGGGAATTTTCTGGTGATCGAGGAAAATTATTGGATGGTTGAGAGCATTGAAGGGTCTGAAGAGTGGGTGGAATGGAGAAATGAAGAGGATGAAGGGATAACGTTGGGTAGATCAGTAGCAGGGGTGAAGGAAGAGGTGTTGGGAAGGAGTTGCAATGGGAAAGGTGCTCAAGCGTTGGGAGAAGAGGAAATACTTCAAATATTTGACACCTAGTGTCCCAAGACCTTACATCTTTGGCACCTCCCTTGCCATCCCTAAACAAACACTTTGTAATTCATTATTTTTCTGTAATAATCAGTAATAATCATTAAAATAGTTAATTCATGTTTTTTCTCTAGTGGTCATTGTCATTTATTGTTTGTATGTACTTAGTGATGGCCTATCTCAAGGCTTAACAGAACAATTAAACGATTGTCCAAATCTGAAAAAACAACAAATAGGGCATAAAACATAGTTCATTGTTACTATTATTATTGTTAATAAAAAGCACATTTAAAAAAAACTATAACAAAACAACTGCATCAGTTATTGAATAAGTTCAGTGTGGCCCCTACTGACCTCACCACAGATACTGCATAGCTTACTATATACCATGATTAGGTGGCAGAATCATCTTCTGGGGAGTAATTTGGCAAGTGTGAGGAATATGTCATGGAGGCCATGCCACATTACTTCCCATGGGAATTTGGCGGGTGCAAGTAATATGGCATGACACCGGTGTAAGAGGATCTGGTGACCCCTAGTATTTAGCGACCCCCAGTCACTCAATCCTAGTACTCAGTGACCCACACCAGAGATGCTAAAGAGACTTGTGACAAATGTCAGAGAGGACATAACCAGTGATGTTAAACAGAGACTCATGACAAATGTCAGACAGGACATAACCAGTGATGTTAAACAATACATAGATACCTGTGGCAAATGTCAGAGAGTCAATCCACTACCAGGAAAAAAAGCAATGAGTTTGCACAAAAATTAAGGAAAAGCAAGTATATATATCATGAAGTTTCTATTGACTTTTATGGGTGATTTGATGAATGTTGCTTATAAAAGTGTATATACATGCATGCAGAAATCCACAATGCCATGCATTTGGAATTATTGTAACTATGTAATATTATTATTTCTTATTCCAGAGGAAGTTTACAGAAGGAGTTGGAAACTGGAAAATGATAAGCACATCACCTTCGCACAGGAACTTATTCAAAATGAATATCCAAATATTTCGGGGTTGCAGTCCACACTTTTGGTTCAAAATTATGATTTCTCACGTGTTCAAAGTCATTCAGAAGAAACTATATATTCAAATCCATAACATCAATGGCAACCACTGGGTTACGTCTGGCAGTATATAGGGATACACAAGTGACAGTCTTGGACAGCAAATGGGTGGAGAGTGGCATGAGCCCATCATTGACTCATCAGCTAGCAATGATCTACCATTTGTTCATCGAAGACCTTAAAGGTACGGTGGGGACACAGTTAGTTGTCCATGTCCCAGAGGTGCAACAGCAAAAGGGTATAAGTATCTGTGGTGTCTTTGCTATTGCATATACGTACCACATGGCCAGGGGTGACGCCATTAAAGATATGGAATTCAACCAAGAAAAAATGCGAAGTCATTTATTCGATTGTTTCAGCCGTGGGAAGTTACTTCCACTCCCTCTACTAATTTTTAATGCTACTCATACACCTCTATTAATATCTATTGCTCATGTAAGATGCCAGAGATATTTGGGAACATGATTCAGTGTGATAATTGTGAGGAGTGGTACCACTTACAGTGTGTAGGACTTGAGACCTCACTAACCAACAACACTGATCATTGGCTTTGCAGAGATTGCTATTATATTTCCAAAGATGTTTGCTTTTATTAATATCTACTGTGACAATACAGGGTATCATTTGTCACTGTGGCAAGGGGGGAGGGTGGGTCAAAGGTGTCACAAGATACTGGGGATCACTAAAACTGCCGGACCAGAAAACAATTCAATTCCACATTCCATACATACATGGATTGAAATATAGCACAACTACAACTCAAGTACATGTTGTTACCGTTTCCTCTCAAATGCACTCTTATCGTAACAACTTAGTGACAAATATCCCAGCCAAGCTCCTCTAAGTTGAATTCCTCAGATCCCACTCAAATACACTCATCCTCAGGTAGGTCAAAATTTAGTACTGGCCTAGCCACTAGAAATGGAATCCACTCAACCTTCAGAGGAGGGCCCATGAGATGGACATGTTAACACAACATAGAAAAGAGAGATAATTTATATTATGCAGACACGATTGGTAATCTCTAAAGTATTGCATAACCTCCACTCCTGCATAACTTCCACTCCTAATCGAGTCTTTCAAAGAGTGTCCTAGCTCAATTTCTGGTCACTATAATACCTGCTTGGATAGGTCACAACAAACTCTTGGGAGGTCACTCCATCCAGCGGTAGGTAACTGCACAGGGGGTTATTGTTTTCTCATTCGAATGTACTCCATCCTCAGATAGGTCACAACTTAGAAAGACAACTATTATTGTCTAACTACACTAAAATGCAACCCTTAGATGTCTGCCTCACTAAAATCGAGTATATTTTCGCTTGAATGAACTGCCTCCTCAAAATAGCGGGACAAGGATCCATCCCGTTGTAGGTCACCATACCAGATATTGCAACACAGGGCTAATAGCGCCACATTTTGCACTCCTGCGTTCCAGCATCCATTGCTTACGTGGGCATCGGAGCATTGACGCCAGCTACTAATCTCCCCCACCCTTCCTTTTCCCCGCCTTCTCCATCGATCCTTATGCTCGTCTTCGACATCCGGAAAGTATCAGCCCACGCTTCCCACTTTTGCCTAGCATAAAAACAATAGTTCTCTGCGGACTATTACATTCTAGTTATATGCATCATGGCCAAAGTTTTCCTGTGCTTTGTTTACTGGTATCATTGTTGAAGTGGTCACTCTGCCAGAGCTGTGACAGAAACTTTGAGGTACAACCTGGGAAGATAGCAGAATCTCCACTAGACTGCAACATCATTGGTCGAGATGTGATCTTACAATGTACAATTTCAGGAATGCGATATGAGATCGGATGGTTCTTCACCAAGTCTAGAACAAGTGCTGGGGGAAAAAATAAGGAACTTTCTAATCCCACAGTGAATGTTCAGACAAGGCCGGAAAGAATATCTTCTTCTTTGATTATTCGATCTTTCAATCCAGATCCACACAATGGGTATTACTGGTGTAAAGTTACCGTATTTGATGATTCAACAACATCAATCTTCCATCCAAGTCAAGTTGTAGAGATTAAAGCTCGTTACACTCTTGACCAACTGCCTGCGTGTAACAAAACAAGTTTTGATTTCTTTGTGTCCAAAGAGCATTGCGCCATCGGGAGTGTTAGCTCTGTGGTCAATGTTAGCACTGTCATAGGTGTGGAATACATTATCACGACTATGAGGACCACCAAAGAGATTCCTCCTGAGATTGAAGAAGATGATGGTAGCGTTGTCCGCACAGCATTAATCTGGTTCTCCGTAGGAGCGGTGGCACTCATACTCATAGTGGTGGCCATAGTTTTATGTGTAGTTGCTATTTCAAAGTATTGAGTTACATGTTATATTATATTACAAACCTGTGGTGCATTTTTTGTGTATGTCTTAAGCCATATCTATCAGCTATGTCATAGTAATGTGAAGCTAATTATTTCCCTCTTCTCTCTCCCCACACATTATTGGACTCGATGCAATTTTGTCTACAAGTGAATTAATTGACATTGTCCTGTATAGCTAGCTACCATGCTCTCTGTGTATTATAGTCTATTTCCATGCAGTCATAATTTGATAATGAAATTCTGCATTGCGTACACATGAATTGGTATCTATATTGTTAAGATCTATAGTTCTAAAATCCTCCAAGTATCATTCAAGACAATCACTACCAGCACACATACACGCATGAATGGGCACATCACACACATATGTACACACACAAAGACATGCACGCACAGCACAGTATATTTCAAAAAATTTAAATGTAGAACTCAAATTTTCATGTGCTCACATGAGAGTTTCAGTGTCTCAACACAAATAGACAGGATGGACATTTATTCTTTGTGTGTGTGTGTGTGTGTGTGTGTGTGTGTGCATGCATGTATGTGTGTTTGTGTGTGTATGTGTATGCATGCATGCGCATGTGTGCATGCAAACACAAAGTTTAAGTAGCTACTGGTTTCCACTTCAGTCATTAGGAAGGCCATAATCTCTAGGAAAAGTGAATCTAATTTCAACTACCTAGAGATTAACAAGAAAGGTGGCATTAACACGGTCTGACAGCTGTGGTTGTAGTCTTTTGCTAAATGAATCTTTCCTTGCTTACTTCTGATCTAGAAGCTATTTATTACAGCGTGTGGGGGCAATAGGAAATTACTAGCCAAAAAATGATAGAGCTTGCATTAATTATTGTCGCATGACCCTCCTCTCCTCCTACCTTCCCCCATCCCTATATATTGGCTCATTAAACATGCCACCCTCATTGCTTGTGATTAAAAGCAGTGTGCATATCACAGTTCCTATGTATACCTGTACTGTTTATTCAAAACAGTAACATTTGGTACGTTATATAATATATAGGTCATACATTCGGTCATGCATGTTTGAGGGAATGTGCCTTGCATTATCTATGGATACTTTTACCAGTCCTAACCAGTTTTAGCCAAGATAAGAATTTTGTTAGTTAATTGTTGTTGTTTTTGTGGGTCAAACGCTATGCCATCCATCCATCCTTAGCTATCTATATAGCAGGGTATGTGTCTGACTATATGTGCACCATTGTATAATCTTTTCAAGTTTGAAGCATATATGATAACTTCTCTAGCTGGCAATACGAGTACTTATGTCAAGGATTCTTGGCAATTTAGCAAGCGTATTCAAGATGAATGTTTGGCATGGGATGAGTGTCTTGGCAGTTTTGATGACGATTCACCAATGTTCCCATAGATAAGGGGGTGGAAGTCATTTTTGGAATGTTGATGAAAGACTAGAGCTTGCATGAGATGACTGCCCTAGGTGTTGACTGGATTTTTGAACTGTTGGAATTGTGCGGGAAGAGAGCAGAAGTTTTGCAATTATTTATTTTTATTTTTATAATTTTTTGTTCATTTTTATCAATGATCAATATTATTATTCTCTTATTAAAATATGACAATAACAATGATAGTAGCAACACAATAAAAATAACCAGTCATGGAGGTGGAGATGGATCCGGTAAAATAAAAAAATGTGGGGTAAGTATTAATGAGGTCTACATTGGTAAATTATTGTTTAATTTCTTCTTGATAAGTCAATTTTTGACATACCTGAGAGATGTAATATACAGTACAAGATATGAGCATGTAGTAAGAATTAACATACCACCTTGGTGTTGACGTGAAAATTCATCTACCACTCTTCTGGAGTAATTTTCACATCTGGTGATAGTACATCATCGCAAGTCCATTTAGTTTTTGTCTCATGATGGTTCTTAATGGAGACTTCACGAGATTTAGCATGCTGATTGAACGCTCACACTCTCGGCAATTATTTTAAGCTGAGTGAAAATATTTGCAGCCTCAGTGTGTGCTAGTGTCTTTTTCTGGGATTAAAGTTCAGAAGTAACTTCACCATCAGCCATCCACTTATACTGCCATAAGTTTAGCTCAGAATTGAAGCATACCAATGATGGAAGATCAGCACTATAGAAGTTTAGATAAAGCTTACATTAAACCGAGTATCAAGCTCAACTATCAAGTGATTAAGCAGTGGAATTGTAAGATTCCTGCGGTAATATTGTCAGTCTGTGTTTGCTACTGTCTGGATGCAAACTGTGGTATATATTGACTCTTCAATACCCACAGTGTGGCGGCATGTTTTGCTTCAGTGTACACCTGAGAAGTAATACAATGAATCAGATACTACGCACATCATTTTAAACAGTTTCCACTTCATGATAAG
Source organism: Cladorhizidae sp. MBARI D1340-BT2 (assembly GCA_028752905.1). NCBI lineage: Eukaryota > Metazoa > Porifera > Demospongiae > Poecilosclerida > Cladorhizidae > Cladorhizidae sp. MBARI D1340-BT2. The sequence continues at coordinate 39,619,045 of JAQNBH010000011.1, forward strand.
CCCGTGTGATATGTATATGTATCGACCTTGAAACTTTATGCTCAATCTCTTTGTGTGTGCTGTGTAAATTGCAATGTTTCAAAAAACTGAAACTGTGATAGAGCCAATAGGCATCCGATCATGAATCTCTGTTCCAGCCTGTGTAATGTCAAATGGCTTCTAAAGAGCCAACTATCGGAAGATAAAGATTTGAAAATACCTAGAAATCCTTATGACACTCCACCCACCATGCACAGCACATTTACTTTAGCTTTCTTTTTTACCGTCTGAAGTGTCATCAATCCATTTCTCCAAGGACAGCAGTCTTTTAGAGGAGTTTGAAAACAGCCAAGCAATTTTATCTGCCTGACCTCTCTGATGCTACTCTGCAAGAGTTTAACCAGTGTGCTGTACAGTGCACGTTGGGATAGAGACATTATCCACGAAGCCAACCCCCTCGACATTCTTTGCTTCAGCTCCATCATAGGCTTGACCCTTCAATAATTAACTGTCAATCAACAAATCATGTCATTTAGCAATGACCTCACTAGTAATACTAGAAAGGCACTCATACCTCCAAAATTTCTCTCCTGGGGTTTTCCAGTATCTAAGTATATACATACTGAACACTGATAGATAGTTGTTCGTCATTGGCAAAATCAGTTGCCTCATCAGCAATGGCAGCCTTCAGCAAAATCTTGTTTCTATTGTTTACTTATTTATTTATTTATTGTTCTTACTTACTTACTTAAAAGGACATTGTACTCTATACTGCATTGTACTATGTAGCTATATCTCAAAGTCAAAACAAAAGAAATAATAAAATTAAAAAATTGTTTTAACCATAATTTACATTTTGGGTTTCCTTGCTGGTGGATACAACATTGAGACAGCAGTTTCTATGTGCTCTTTCAGCAATTGGTCACCTACATCTAGTCTGAATTTCAACAAGGCTCCAGAGTTACTCCTATTTTGAACTTTACAAGAGAACTGTAGCTGCAGTGAATCTCAATTTTATGCAGTCTCAACTGGGATGGGTTTTTATCATACAGAAAGGCTGTAGTTGTTATGAACTGGGATGCTTTTTGATGCACTTCTTGATTACATGATTTAACCTTATCTTAGCAACAATCTTAGAGATAAAATTGACCCCAATAACCCTAGTTCATTTTCTTGTTCTCACGCCACTCATCTAATGTTATCCTCTCTTTCACTTAATTAGCTGTATCCTTAGACCAGGATTGAAGATACGCTGAAAGCGTTTTTAGAGCTAAAAGCCGATAGCGAGAAGCCACCTAAGTAGGTGATATGTAAGGGGGCGGCCATTTTAAAACTAAATGCTCCGTCGCCCTTGCGCGCCTATCAAACGTTCTTTCCGCACAGAGCTCATTTTGCACGTGGTCAGGAAAGGGATATAATGCAGAGGATCTGTCATCAGGTGCACCAGAAGTTGTCTAAGCTGGCCAATGTGACCGCTTCTCGCTGCAAACACTCATGGCAATCTGATGATCGCAACATGTCACCTTTTTCCTCCACTCTCATACCCATGGTCGTGGAGCAGACGGTAAGCCGATGATCTAACGCACGCGCGGAAACTAATCTAGCCACCCACTGTTGGGGATGGAGTGGGGTGTTGCACTTTGTAGCAATGTCTGGTGAGCATGGGGGAGAGGGAAGAGGGAAAGTAAGATAATTATTCTAGTGAGCATTTGTCTAGGGGAAAATGTTCAAACATCACTGTGATCCTAGTGCGCTTAATTAATTTAAGTACAAAACGGCTACAACACCTTGGAAGAAGAGGAGCTTGTGAAAATGTCTCCCTCCATGAAGCACACTATGCTCATACCTGGTCAGTAATGCCTCCTTAGCAACATCTTCCCTGAGACAAACCAGTGAACCTCTGCCTGGCAATGAGTTCTGAGAAAAACTGGAGCAAGCTCACGGGTAAGCTCAGCACTAACACCACCTCCACTCTCCTTTATTCCTCAACCATAGCTTGCACAAACACATGAAAAATCAATCGGATTGTAGTAAATTTTGTGAGCTTTCCAGTCGTATAATCTGGTCCACATACACATGGTATAATGCACGCGTGATGCTCAGGGATCCATTGAGAACCATGAATGACTACATTTTCCTGTGGTGCATACAATTATTGATACCATAAGTGGGTATGGCCAAAGGTACATGACATAATAATGCGAGTCTCTTCCTATTAACTTCATAATGGTATTCATAATGATGTAGAGAATTGATATGATCGTCCTCTATAGTTATTGTCTTAATGGTCCCGTCCAGCTTGGCAATACCATAAGCACTGCACCGGTAAAGGGTTGTCTTGATCCTGTGCTGTGTATAGGGCAGTCACATCAAGCATGTGGCGTGGTTGTCATGATAACATGAACGATATAGAGAGGAACTCTTGCACCCTGCGCTGTAGTGTAAGGTTAAACTCTCCTGCAGTCGCGTGCCCATGGTGGCTCAGAGAACATTTGAATTTTGGTAACTTACTTGAAATACTGAGATCAGCCGGCTGTAACTGTTCGATGTGTGCCGAGTTCAGCAAGACAATGAACGAATATCTTAGTAGTGAACTCTTTTTACAGACCTAGCCTGCCTGCTGGATTGAGATGGTTAAATGAGATCTAGCCTGCTGGATTGAGAGGGTTAAACGAGATCTAGCCTGCTGGATTGAGAGGGTTAAACATCTATTGTAATGGTTGCTAAATTCCATCAAGACATTTTTATTTTTATTTTATTTATTTTATTTTATTATTATTGCTATTATTTTACAGTGGCGGGGTAAAAAGGTAAAAACAAGGAAATTCCACGATTCATCTTATTAATATATATACCAACAGTCAATACTATTAATATACTCTTCATCACGCACGTGCCGTGGAGGGTGAAGATTGCCTGCACATTTTCTATGTCCTGTTTTTTCTCCTTTCTGCTGGTTCGCCGAAACACCAAAACATTAGCAAGAGTAACTCTTCCACCAGGTCTACAACCAGTCTCATCTAGTCCTGACATTGAGAGGTCCCTCTGTCTCTAGTCATCAACGTATGCACTCGCTCACTGAAGCGGTTCATTTGTTGTTTGTGATTTCATGTTCAATTTAATAGAATATTGAGACGTCATTTTCTTTTTCCTCTCTCGGTAGTCCCTGCATGCAAAACACCATGTATGTTAGGCTTGCGAGGGAAACCATTAATCTGCTGGTACAGGTATAGCCCTCTTGTTGTGGCTGTTCTGGTGGAGTATGGCCATCCATCCACCTACCAATTCTTCCATCCACTATCCTTCCATTCATCCACCCACCCATGCATCCCATCTACTCATCCACCCATCCTTCCGTCCATCTGTCTACCCACCCATCCTTCCATCACCCACCCATCCATCGGTATCCACTCATCCACCTATCCACCCACTTGCCCCCCATCCATCCACTCATTCACCTACCCACCATCTATCCACCCATTACCCATTCATCTACTCTCCATCCACCTACTCCACCCACCACATCATCCACCCACCACATCATCCACCCACCCATCCATCCACTCATCCACCCACTCCCCATCCACCCACCACATCATCCACCCACCCATCCATCCACTCACCCATCCATCCACTCATCCACCCACCCTCCATCCACCCACCACATCATCTACCCACCCATCCATCCACTCATCCACCCTCCATCCACCCACCACATCATCCATCCACTCATCCACCCACTCCCCATCCACCCACCACATCATCCACCCACCCTCCATCCACTGATCTACCCATGCTAATGATTGGTTAATGTGATTTTGCTGTGATAGGGAAGAGGAGAGCGAGCCTATGACATTTACTCACGGCTTCTGAAAGACAGAATCATCTGCCTGATGGGACCGGTAAAGGGTGGATAAAGTTGCTGGGTTACAGCTGGGTTACACTTCAATATGACATTTTCCTATGCAGATATTTGACGAGTATTCAAGTTTGATTGTAGCCCAACTTCTGTATCTGCAGTCAGAGGACTCACACAGGCCAATCCACATGTACATCAACAGCCCAGGTCTCAATAATATTTAGTAGAAGTAGTAGTAGTGTGGAATAGTAGAGGAGTATAGTAGTAGTAGTAGTAGTTGTTATAGTAGAGGAGTATAGTAGTAGCAGTAGTTGTTATAGTAGAGGAGTATAGTAGTAGTAGTAGTTGTTATAGTAGAGGAGTATAGTAGTAGTAGTAGTTGTTATAGTAGAGGATATAGTAGTAGCAGTAGTTGTTATAGTAGAGGAGTATAGTAGTAGTTGTTATAGTAGAGGAGTATAGTAGTAGTTGTTATAGTAGAGGAGTATAGTAGTAGTTGTTATAGTAGAGGAGTATAGTAGTAGTTGTTATAGTAGAGGAGTATAGTAGTAGTTGTTATAGTAGAGGAGTATAGTAGTAGTTATAATGTAGTTGTAGAGTAGTAGTAGTAGAAGTAGTAGTAGTAGTAGGTGTGGTGGCTGTCTCCATTTTCCTATGGTTATCCTTTTACCATTTTCCTAGCTGGGTTTGATCTCTTTTATCAACTCCACTCATTATGTCTCAAAATGTCTCAAAACAAGTAATTGGCTCAGATGGGGTTAGCATAGCCAAAGCCAGAATTCTGGTAAGAACACAAGATATGAATCCACTTCCTACGGATCCGTAACATAACAGTATTGCTAGTATGAAGGATAAAGTGCTGCAGAGCTGAGCAGCCTGAGGAGTGGCATAACAGCATGGCTAGTGGGATGAAGGGTAATCAAATTGCTGCAGAGCAGAGCAGCCTGGAGAGTGGCATAACAGCATTGTTAGTGGGATAAAGGATAAAGAGCCTGGAGAACAAGTCTGTCTGGCCCCCGGAAGTGGGAGCAACTCCGACTCCCGAGCAGGAGGAGGAGACACACTCACGGCATGCTCTTAGATTAGTGAAGGCTGGTGGCAGTGAAGTGGTGCCTAACAAAATATATACATGTGTAATATAGAGGTGTGGTCAGTATAGAGGTGTGCCCCAGCAATGTTTGCTTTAAAGTAGACTTCGTTTGATTAGGTTGGGGGAAACCCGTAATAAATTTGAGGTAGACAAGACCCCCGACTTCCCTGATTTTGATGGTCTGCGCACACTGAAAAATAATACTCAAATGCTTTCATTGACATGTTTTGTTGGTTCTGGTTCACCCAAGCAGTGGAGCAAACCTGTTATCCCCCTTATCCCCCCCCAACCTCTGACCTTGAGTTAATTAGCTTCTACTTCGTATCTCCCACTTCTCCAATTCTTTGCGTAATTCTCTTTTCCCCCTCCCCCCTCATTTCCAACCCACCCCCTCGACCACATCCTTTCTTTCCTTCTCGCTCACTTCTCCTCTCTTCCATCACCTCCTCTCTTTTCACCTGCCTGCCACTCCTTCTTTTGTCCATTCCCCTCAAGCGGGTCCATCACATAACAACCCTCCTCCCCTTGCCCCTAAGCGTTCTCCCATATCTTCTCTTCTCATCGTCAGTGTAAATCTCTGAAGATTTCTTGCTTTTTGTTTGAAACGGAAATCTTTGATGAAGTCAGATGCAAGTAATCGTAAAAGTCTAACTCTGTCAGGTTTTTCTCGTCCCAACTCTCAATCCACCATCCCTCTTCCTCCCATTCCCTCTCTCCCTTCCTCCCTTCCTCCGATACCCCTCAGGCGGCTCCATCACGGCAGGTTTGGGCATCTACGATACCATGCAGTACATCAGCCCTACTGTGTCCACATGGTGTGTGGGTCAGGCCTGTAGCATGGGTGCCTTCTTGCTGGCAGCCGGTACCAAGGAGCACAGGTATTGTCTGCCTCACTCCAGGGTCATGATTCACCAGCCTCACGGCAGTGCCGGGGTAAATACGAACACTGTTGAAGGTCCCTTGAATTGATGTACGCATAGTATGCAAAATATTTAGTGAGTCTGTGGACATTCCCCGGATCAACCAAGGTTGCCCATCTAATGCTGGCTAAGATTAAGGCTAGGTCTAGGGATTCTGGTATGGGACTAAGGCTCGACTAGGCGTATAGACTCTCAACGAACTCTCAGTTGACATAACGCTATTACAATAACCTTCTCAATAATCAACTTGAAATTTAATCTCTCGACATTTCGACTAGATTCTTGATGAACTCTAAGTTGTCATAATAACATTACAATAACCTTCTCAATAATCAACTTGAAATTGTATTCTCTCGGACGTTTCAACTAGATGCTTCAACTAGATGCTCTAGCCTTCATCAGGAATAATGAGATACTTAATTAATTAAGACTTGCATGAGCTAACATGTTATATGCCGGTAGTTAGCTATCCCACTTGATAAAAACCACACCCTGGCACACACATCCGGCGCATGAACCAGAAGTGGCAAAAATACAACAAAGATAGTAACAGCTAATAATAACAGAACTAATAACAGCTAATAATATTAATAATAATAATAATAATAATAATAATAATAATAATAATAATAATAATAATAATAATAATAATAATAATAATAATAATAATAATAATAATAATAATTAAAAAAATGAAAACAAAACGATAGATTAATAAAAATATTAATTAAAAAAATATATAATAATAATAATAGTAATAATAATAGTAGTAGTAGTAGTAGTAGTAGTAGTAGTAGTAGTAGTAGTAAAACAAATAATAAAATAAATAAATAAATTATAAATATATAAATAAAATTCAGTATTATTCCTTTCTGTGTTTAGATGTATCTATAGAAGATGGTTATTTGCAAGCCTTCATCAACCTTTCCTTTGTAGATGCATTTAAATGCAGAAAGGAAGATAAGTACACTGATACAGGCAGTCAGGGGTCTGAAAAGAAAAAAAGAAGGATAGTAATTCCTTCCTTATGTAGCAGGGATGAGTGAAGGCATCAGGAGGGTCAGCAGGAAGTTCAACATCTTGAGTCATTTTCAGATCGGGGAAAACTCTGAGGGCACAACTGAGCAGAGTGAAGGATGAATTACCAGCTAGTGTGCACTCATGTGTATCCCTTGCAGCTGTGGGAAGTACTACATAGGGGAGATCAACAGAAGACTGGAGACCAGAGCATCAAGCCTGTAAAAAATAGAAATCTGAAAATTACTGAACATGCATGGGACAATGGGCATCCTATTTTGTGGGAGGAAGCCACCGTCTTGGACCAGCCAGAAGACAGAAGGAACTGCTTGTGAAGGAGCCATTGCACATCAGCCTAGCACCAAAGTGTGAGCGGTTCAATTGAGACTGTGGAATGGACTTGCTTGGCTGCTCTGAAGAGCCTGAACTTGAAACCACGACCACAGTTTTTCTATATTCAGTTATTTAGCATATGTTGTTTTATTTAGCATATGTTGTTTTATTTAGCATATGTTGTTTTATTTAATTTGTTATTTTAATTTCTTGGGATATTTTTATTTTTATTATGTTTTTTATTTTATTTTTTATTTTTTATTTTTTTATTATTTTTTTTATAATATTTTTTTAATTTTTTTAATTTTTTTTTTTTTTAATCAATTTTAATATATATATATATAAACAGAATAACAAACAAACATTAACAAACAACAACAAACAAACATTAAAACAAAAAATCTTAATACACTACTTATAAAAAATAATCGTCATTACAACTAAAGCTGGTGCCCAGCACAGCTGCAGTGTTACCTCGCTGCACGGCTACTGCAATCTTGTTATTATTATTTTAATGTTTTTTTAATATTATTTTAGATTTTATTTTTTATTTATTTATTTGTTAAAAATAATCAATTGATAGTTATACAATTAATTTATATAAGTTGAAGTTTTGTTTATTTATTTATTTATATTTATATTTGATTGATTATATTATTATACTTTATTATATATTTATTTTGTTTTCTTTTGGTGTCGATTTAGTTATTGTTAGTAGATCGTTAGTAGATCGTTATTGTTAGTTTATTGTTAGTAGATCTTAGTAGATCTTATTTTTATCTTTGTTGTATTTTTTTTTGGTCACATCCGGTTCACACGCTGGGCATGTGTGCCAGGGGTGTGGTGTATATAACGTGGTGGATAGCTAGCTACTGGTATATACAAGCTCACGCGTGTCTAGCATCTCATTATTCCTGATGAAGGCTAGAGCATCTTGTCAAAACGTTGAGAGAGTAGATTTCAAGTTGATTATTGAGAAGGTTATTGTAACAGGAATGTAGAGCTACAGAAGGATAGGCTATAGGGCAGATACTGGTTTAGGGCTAGGACTAGAGAGCTACATGGCTAAGACTGAATACAGGGCTAAGGCTAGGGATATAAGACTGGGACTACTGTTAGGACATGGGCTAAGACTAGGAAGACTGGGACTACTGTTAGGACATGGGCTAAGACTAGGAATGTAAGGCTCAGGCTAGGGATATAAGACTGGGACTACTGTTAGGACATGGGCTAAGACTAGGAATGTAGGGCTCAGGCTAGGGATATAAGACTGGGACTACTGTTAGGACATGGGCTAAGACATGGGCTAAGACTAGGAATGTAAGGCTCAGGCTAGGGATATAAGACTGGGACTACTGTTAGGACATGGGCTAAGACTAGGAATGTAGGGCTCAGGCTAGAGATATATAGGACTAGGTGGGCAACAACTTTGAACTTTGGAAATGCATAATGATAATATCTTCTGTTTGTGCATGGTAGCACTGTGAGCCTATACCTTACCCTGCCTGGTTTTGTCGTCTGTCCTCTCTTCTATCTCCTCCATGACAAACTACTTCTCATGACAACAAACCTTTAATTATCATACAAGTACTTAGTACAGTTGCATTGCGTTAGTGTCATTGAGCAGACTGAAGTTCAGTACTGCCACATCCTCTCCTAGGACTGGCCAGGGTAACCTACCCTAGACCTAGAACATCAATACGCCATAGTCCTAGCCCTGGCATGCCTAACCACCTAACCCTACCCTAGAATACCTAACCCTAGCCCTGGCATGCCTAACCACCTAACCCTATCCTAGAACACCTAATACCCTACCCTAGAACACCTAGTCCTAGAATACCCTAGCCCTGGCATGCCTAACCATACCCTAGAATACCCTAGCCCCAGAATATTAGCCCCAGAATATTAGCCCCTAGAATATCCTAGCCCTAGAATACTTTAGCCCTAGCCCTAGCAATTATTCCAGGATTCATGCTGTCTAGTCAGTCAGCCTCACTAGGAACATCCCAGGAGAGTCCTTGTGACTGCTATAGAATTATCACTAGGGCCAGGGCAAGTTCGGGCTAGGGAAAGTTCCATGGTATTCTAGGGCTAGGGCAAGTTCCATGGTATTCTAGAGCTAGGGCAAGTTCCATGGTATTCTAGGGCTAGGGCAAGTTCCACGGTATTCTAGGGCTAGGGCAAGTTCCACGGTATTCTAGGACTAGGGCAAGTTCCACGGTATTCTAGGGCTAGGGCAAGTTCGATGGTATTCTAGGGCTAGGGCAAGTTCCATAGTATCCTGAGGCTAGTAGGGCATGTTCCATTGTATTCTGCATAGTTAGGGACAGTTCTTGGTATTCTAGGGATAGAGATAGGCTCAGGGGTATCCTAAGCTAGAAGTTGTAGGGCTATGGTCAAGAGTATCCTAAGCTAGAAGTTGTAAGGCTAGGGTGAGGAGTATCCTAAGCTAGAAGTTGTAGGGCTAAGGTAAGGGACTAGAAGTTGTAGGGCTAAGGTAAGGGGTATTCTAAGCTAGAAGTTGTAGGGCTAAGGTAAGGGGTATTCTAAGCTAGAAGTTGTAGGGCTAGGGTGAAGCTAGAAGTTGTAGGGCTGGGTGAGGAGTATCCTAAGCTAGAGTTGTAGGGCTAAGGTAAGGGGTATTCTAAGCTAGAAGTTGTAGGGCTAGGGTGAGGAGTATTCTAAGCTAGAAGTTGTAGGGCTATGGTCAAGAGTACCCTAAGCTAGAAGTTGTAAGGCTAGGGTGAGGAGTATCCTAAGCTAGAAGTTGTAGGGCTAAGGTAAGGGACTAGAAGTTGTAGGGCTAAGGTAAGGGGTATTCTAAGCTAGAAGTTGTAGGGCTAAGGTAAGGGGTATTCTAAGCTAGAAGTTGTAGGGCTAGGGTGAAGCTAGAAGTTGTAGGGCTGGGTGAGGAGTATCCTAAGCTAGAGTTGTAGGGCTAAGGTAAGGGGTATTCTAAGCTAGAAGTTGTAGGGCTAGGGTGAGGAGTATTCTAAGCTAGAAGTTGTAGGGCTAGGGTGAGGAGTATCCTAAGCTACGGCTAAGGTATGGGGTATCCTAAGCTAGAAGTTGTAGGGTTAGGATCCTAAGCTAGAAATTGTAGGGCTAGGGTGAGGAGTATCCTAGAAGTTGTAGGGCTAAGGTCAGGAGTATCCTAAGCTAGAAGTTGTAGAGCTATGGTGAGGAGTATCCTAAGCTACGGCTAAGGTATGGGGTATCCTAAGCTAGAAGTTGTAGGGTTAGGATCCTAAGCTAGAAATTGTAGGGCTAGGGTGAGGAGTATCCTAAGCTAGGGCTAAGGTAGGGGGTATCCTAAGCTAGAAGTTGTTAGAGCTATGGTGAGGAGTATCCTAAACTAGAAATTGTACATGAGTATCCTAAGCTAGAAATTGTACATGAGTATCCTAAGCTAGTAGTTGTAGAGCTAGGGTGAGGAGTATCCTAAGCTAGTAGTTGTAGGTTTTGGTTCGGAAGCTAAAATTTATAGGACTAGGGTCAGGAGTATCCTAGGGCTAGAGGTTGTGGCAGAGCTAAGGCTAGGGCCATCCCAGGAGTGATCCCAAGTGCACCCAGCGTACACACGAGAATAAACTAACTCGAGTTAAACACGACATTTTTCTTCTTTTGACATTTCCCCAGCCATATGTCATTGGTACGTGCTTGTAGGGCCAGGTTTCCGACATAGTTATCCAAGCAGAGGAGATAACAAAGCTGAAGGATATGCTGAACAGACTGATGGCAAGCCACACTTCACAGCCTGTCAGTGTCATAGGTATGTATGGGTCATGTGCTGATCATGTGATCACTGATTTCTACATGATGGCTTGAGATAATCCCAACTCTTATTAATAACAATAATTTTTTTTTTAAACAGGCTTTGGGTTTTTATAGCAATTATATTAATAACTATAGCACTAATAAACTTGTTCATATCATAGAATGCATGTATAATAAAGCTGCGGTTTGGTAGAAGACTAAGCTCATTGAGACAATCAAACAAAAGCTATGCATCGCCCCATCACCATGTCTACCACAAAATGAACAGCAAGGAAATCCGTCAAGGAGCACCTTTCTCAAGAGTGAAGGAATACGAAGTAGTTTCTGGTAAACAAAGATATATACTTCTGCAGATTTTCTTAGAAGATGGCTTCCAGAATCTGCAGTGAAGACCTAGAAGAGACAGTTGGTGATGCAAGTTCCGCTTGTCAGCCTCTCCCCTCCCCTCTCCTTCCCCTCCCCCCCCCCCCATTAAAAAAAAAAACTTTTCCTTGTTCTTCTTTGTTGCCCATTCCCCAACCAAACTGGAAACTGGAATTAAGTTTTCTGACTCTTTTATAATGACTGAGCGGTTAACTAGGGTAAGGAATCCATTATTCAGCATATATTGTGTGTGTGTATATATATTGAACATTATCCAAGTTTGTGACTAGATTCTTATGGTGAATTGTTTTTAACTATCCTATAGACTTCTCTCCCACATAAATTGCATATCATTGTTCATAACAATTTTACCACCACAAGTCTCCGAATTTTCTAATTGCCTGGTGTGTCTGTTCTGCTTATTTGCTTCTCTTTTGTGTGAGAAGTGAAGTATATTTGAGCAGCATGGCTGAAGTTTGTTGTAACACAGTCAGGAGAGATGTCTCCGTGGGATGATAGGATTATGTTTAGAAGCTATTGCAAGTTACCTCACACTGTGGTTAAAATTTGACAAGTACATGTTAGATATCAATTGAAGAACCCGATCTGACCTTTGACCCCAAATCTGTTGTTTGAACTTGGCCTGACCTTTGGACCCCTGTGTGACATTTGACCCCTTGTGACCTTTGAAACCTGTGACCTTTGACAATTGTACCACTGTGTTTGGAGATCGCGGGATTTTCACAGCTTGGCTGACTTACAGCAAGATTGTCTACTTGCAGCTGCTGCTTGATCACCATAAGCTTCCCAGCTGCTGCTTGATCACCATAAGCTTCCATCTCTGTACCAACAGAAAGCTGCACTCCACTCTCAGCATGCTCCGTGATGACTCATCTCGATAGCAACAGGCAAACTTCAAATTTTGCATGCATATTAATTGGATGTAGAATTTGTGGTGTTATGAATCTCATTGCAGCACTTCCTGTAGTATACTAGACACCCGAGCCAGTAATTTTGTAATAAGAACACAGTAGGCAATAATATGTTTAGTTCTGGAGTTACTGTATGCAACTGAACTGTTACCAAGTCCTTAAGAAAGCTTTAGCTGACCCTCGCACGACTCCATCTTGAGTGTCACTCTTGATTAAGGATTAACCACACAGGATGTGGGGAGAAAGACCCATTCCTTCCTGCACCAGATCAGCACGTGTGACGACATGTCCTTGGATCCCAACAGACCACTGCGCATATCTTGTAAGCCTTCCCAATCTTCTAGACCCCTAATGTTCTCATCAAATTCGACGAGGCTACAGTCAAGTGGCTGCAAGAATCTGATGTCCCCATGTGGCAAGAATCTGATGTTTCCATGCGACGTCTAGCATCGTACTAATGACAGTCCAGTGTGTTTACTGAGCTAGGCTAGAAAGGGAGTGAATGGTTGAGCTGTTGCAGGGCAGATAGTGGAGGGTGTTTACGGGGACATCACATCTACAAGTTCATCTAGCCACCAGCAACGGAAGAAAAAAACGGTGTCTAAATACAGAAACAGTCCAAAATAGACAGATAGACCGAAACAGACCAAAATAGACAGAAAAGACCAAAATAGAAGGAACAGACCAAAATAGACAGAATTAGACTGAAACAGACCAAAATAGACTGAAACAGACCAAAATAGACTGAAACAGACCAAAATACAGAAAGACCAAAATAGATTGAAACGGACCAAAATAGACAGAATTAGACTGAAACAGACCAAAATAGACAGAAACAAGACAGAATTAGACTGACAGACCAAAATAGACTGAAATAGATCAAAATAGACTGAAACAGACCAAAATAGACAGGAACAGACCAAAATAGAAGGAACAGACCAAAATACAGAAATAGACTAAAACAGACCAAAATAGACAGAATTAGACTGAAACAGACCAAAATAGACAGAATTAGACTGACGGACCAAAATAGACAGAATTAGACTGAAACAGACCAAAATAGACAGAAATAGATGAAATTAGACTGAAACAGGCCAAAATAGACTGAACCAGACCAAAATAGACTGAAACAGACCAAAATAGACAGGAACAGACCAAAATAGAAGGAACAGACCAAAATAGATGGAATTAGACTGAAACAGACCAAAATAGACTGAAATAGACTAATTAGACTGACAGACCAAAATAGACTGAAACAGACCAAAATAGACCGAAACAGACCAAAATAGACTGAAACAGAAAAAGACCAAAATAGACTGAAACAGAAAAAGACCAAAATAGACTGAAACAGACCAAAACAGGACCAAAAACTGACAGAAACGAACAAAATGGACTAAAACAAACGGATACTGGCAGAAAAACCCCAAGCAGACCACTAACCACTAAAATAAAACTAAAAGAGTTCCAATTAGAGCCAAACATCTACCAAAACGACCTCTAACACAAAGTCGTTTTTTTCCTGAATTTTTTTGTGTGTGTGTATGTGTGTAACGCTTTATTATTCAGCTTTCTTTTCCATATGCATCTTTATCACATACTCACACACGTTCTCATATTGCATTGTACTATATTACCTTCCTCTATATTGTTAAACTTCTGTTTCTTAAATCTTTCACTTTGTTTTCACTTCTTCTGACGAGGCTTCTTGCCACCCATAAGTAAAGTGTCCATTTGTGGATTTCAATTCTTTTCTGTGACTTTCTTCTCCAGGTCTTTCAAGAAGAATTAATTAATTTCCTTCTTGCTCTTTGAGCACTGCAGTTCTGGTTTAATGTAGCAATGTCAGTAGTTTTTGGCCAACCTATATATTACCTCTCAATATCTTTGTACTGTGCCTGGACCTAAACTAAATATCTTTGTTGGTCAGACTTTTTTGCCAAATTTGCAAGTGTCCAGTTGTGATCTCCTACACCAGCTTGTTGAGGTCTAAGCACTGATTCTTTTAGCAAGGATCAATTCTGAATGTAGAATACACACTTAGGTGCTTTTCTTTGGCAGATAGCTAATAAAGGATCTACTTTATTTTCAAACACAACACTGTCATCTGTTCTTGTTATCCCATTTGCCTCTAATATGATATCCAAAAGTTATTTTCTATGTTTCTTCTCCAGACTAATTTATTTTCCAGAAACCTTTTGATGTTTCCTTGTATATAGATGTGCAAGTGACAATAATATAGGAATGTGGGAAACAGTGTTTAATCAGTGCTTTGGGTCCATTTTAGTTGATATTTTGATATTTTGATTCTGTTCGAGTCTAATTGGCTCCATTTTGTTTTATTTTAGTTTCCTAGAGGTCTGCTTATTTTAGTTTCCTGGTGGTCTGCTTATTTTAGTTTCCTAGTGGTCTGCTTATTTTAGTTTCCTAGTGGTCTGCTTACTTTAGTTTCCTAGTGGTCTGTTTATTTTAGTTTTCTAGTGGTCTGCTTACTTTAGTTTCCTAGTGGTTAGTTTTCTGCTTACTTTAGTTTCCTAGTGGTCTGTTTATTTTAGTTTCCTATTGGTCTGTTTATTTTTAATTTCCTAGTGGTCTGTTTATTTTAGTTTCCTAGTGGTCTTATTTATTTTATTTTCTAGTGGCTTGTTTATTTTAATTTCCTAGTGGTCTGTTTATTTTAGTTTCCTGGTGGTCTGCTTACTTTAGTTTCCTAGTGCTCTACCTATTTTAGTTTCCTAGTGGTCTGTTTATTTTAGTTTCCTAGTAGTCTGCTTACTTTAGTTTCCTAGTGGTCTGCCTATTTTAGTTTCCTAGTGGTCTGCTTTTAGTTTCCTAGTGGTCTGCTTATTTTAGTTTCCTAGTGGTCTGCTTATTTTAGTTTCCTAGTGGTCTGCTTTTAGTTTCCTAGTAGTCTGTTTATTTTAGTTTCCTAGTGGTTTTATTTATTTTAATTTCCTAGTGGCTGCTTATTTTGGTTTCCTAGTGGTCTGTTTATAGTTTCCTATATAGTGGTCTAGTTTCCTACTAATCTGCCCTACTAATCTGCATAACTTCTGTCCTGCATTAGTTTCGTTTCTGGCCATTTTGGTTCCATTTTGGTCCGTCTTCTCAAGCAGGAGGATTCTCAATTATAATTAATGCGTATATAGAATACCGCATTAACAACCAGCTTTAGATATAACTGGTAAAGTATAACAAGTTTTGTTTGAAGGGGGAGGTAAAGCGTGATTTTGTTTGTTTGTTTTGTTGTTGTTTTTGGGTGTGTATGTGTGTGGGGTGACACAGTTACAGGTCAAAATAATCTTTAAATATCCACTTCTTCTATTAGGCCCTCTATCGACAAAAATACTCTTTGAAAGTCTTTATATGGAATTTAGAAACTGTCATGACGCCTGAAAAGTCATTAAGGGGCCATCTCAGTCCCACAGGCTAGGTCAATTATAGGCAGTGGTATACAGCTCTGCTTACCTCATATTTTATATACTAGAACTTCTCTCGCTGTCTGTGTTTGCTAGTCCCCATTGGGTGCTCACACAAGAGGACTCAGGAAGGGTGAGACCAGGGGTGAGGGGAGAGAGATATGGTTCAATAGACACCATGTTTCCAATGTGACGCACACGCTCAGTCTTGTATATACAAGCAGTAATGAGGGTGTTCAATTTGTACCTGAGCTTAGGAATGCTACAATCCATACATTCATATACTACATGATGATCACTGGGAATAATTATTCCTGATGAAGGCTATATATACATGTATTTAGAAGAATTTAAGTTGATACTTGATAAAGTCCATTATATTCTGCTATATATATATTATATATATATGTCAAATGAGAATTTGGTTGAGAATATCTATACTGTTACAATAACCTTCTCAATAATCAACTTGAAATTCTCGACACCTCTGATGAAGGCTAGAGCATTTAGTCGAATACAATTTCAAGTTGATTATTGAGGTTATTGTAATGTTATTATGATGTTATTATGTCAACTGAGAGTTCATTGAGAATATCTATACTGTTATTTTCAAGTGGTTAAATGTTTTCACAGCTAATGCAACAGAGCATAATGTTTGGCTTCCACTTTATGCCACACAATCCACGAATATTTCTTTGTGGATTCTTTTTTCAGTCACCATCTGCAAATAATTTAACCCCTGTGAAATAACCCTCTGTATTGTCCGTCATGTCAACATCCCATTGTTTTGTTGGCTCTTGATTGGTGTGGTGCTGGTCTTTGTCTTGTCACAGAGAAAGTCACTGACAGAGACAGGTTCATGTCAGCATTGGAGGCCCAGGAGTTTGGAATAGTGGATCACGTTCTCTCTCATCATAGAGAAGAAGGTCAAGATGATGACCAGAAGCAAACTAATGGCAACTGAGAATGGAGCTCTCAAAATGACCATGTGATACTTGTATTCATGTCTTTCTCTGCATTAATGATGATGATAATATTAACAATGCCAACACTCGGCTGCTTCTGGATATTAGGACGAGAGGAGGA
Source organism: Cladorhizidae sp. MBARI D1340-BT2 (assembly GCA_028752905.1). Taxonomy (NCBI): domain Eukaryota; kingdom Metazoa; phylum Porifera; class Demospongiae; order Poecilosclerida; family Cladorhizidae; species Cladorhizidae sp. MBARI D1340-BT2. Next base: position 39,635,817 of record JAQNBH010000011.1, read on the forward strand.
TATTTCATGGATGCTAAACTGCATGCCATTGAAATTGGTTTGATCAACAGATTATATTTATGAATTAGGTATATGAATTAGGTATATTTATGTAAATTTTTGCTGCACAGCTCTTATATACAAGCTTGAGGTTATCTCGTACTACAGCTGGATGCATCAGTTTCGATTCAAAATTGTTCAAATTTCAGCAGTATAGCTATACTGCTAATTAATTTCGATAAACACCATAAGCTAAATTTTATTATTCACTATATAGCAGGGTATCTGGCGTTGCCCATACAGGAAGGTGGAAAAGAGAGAAGTGGTGCAAGTTATTGATCACATGGAGCAAAATCCAATTATAAATGTACACTTAATGTGGTGAAAATAACCACAAGACAAAACATCATATGAACTATTTCCTAGAGGAAGGGGGGAACCTGTAAAGGTACCGGTTATATTCTGCCTGAGATATGGTGTATATATATATATCGAGGTAAAAAATCTAACTTACTGGATAGATAAAATGTTGCAAAAAAAAAGGCCCCCAAATTACCATTACAAAAAGCAAAATCAAGAAATTGTTGGCTTAAAGCCTTCCTTGGGTGGTCCTTAAAACCCATTCGCCAGTGTATATAGCCACGGTATGGACACTGTATCAGGAAACTTCGCTTAAGGGGGGGAATAAATGGTAATTTTTGACTTGGACTAAACGAATTATAACTTCATTTCATTATAACCTAACAACTTCATTTTGGTACCAAAATGTGGCTCTTTCAATGTGCTATTTAATGATATATATTTACTTTAATAGTATATATTTTTCATTGCTCAGAACCCACAAAAAGGTTAAGTAAAAATATTAGCTAATGCTGAGTGGCTGCTAAGTGGTCTGTGCTTAGGTGTCTGTGCTTAGGTCAATAGCCCTAGTCTATCTAGACAGATCTGAAAATTCGGTCCAAAACGAAAATCCACAGGAAAAATCACACAGACATATTCAAAGATATACACTACATATATATATACATACATAGAATGGGGGGGAAGGGAATAGACTAGGTTAAAGAGCAGGGAATTGGAGCAGGGAATTGGATATATAAATTATGGAGTTTGAGTGAAAAATAACTGAAAAATATTTTTACTAAGTAGTGAAATACCAAAAACATTTAAAAGAGTCAAAGGTGAGACTTAATATTTTGAGCTACAATTCTCCAGAGGCATGAGTACACCCTTCTGTTCTATGGCACTCTCCTCTGTAGCTGCCCAATTCTTGTTTTTCATCTTCCTCCTTGTCTTTTCCACTGCATCTGACCTCCTCTCACCCTTACAGACACGTAACCTATCAACTTGTTTGTGTATAGTATTGAGTTGCACGTGGGTTGACCTTCAGTTTGAGTGCCGTGAACAAGCGTTTCATGCCCCTCTCCTTACCCTCAAAAACAATGACAGCTATACTAGCTACAAGCTCAACAGTGGAAAGGCTTACATTTGTGTTTTACTATATAGCATGTAAGCAGATGACATTGTTAGCTTTCATTCTGATTTGTTGTGGCACCTAATGTACACCTATATAGCTAAAAGGTCCCTATCCACTAGGCGCTGGTAAACAGGCCTTATATAATTTGCCAAATCACGTGGGATCAATGGATTATGAGGAGGTGGTGTTTTCTTTTCATAAGAAGCAACCTTAAGGGGGTCCACTACCAAAAATAAAAAATAAATCCCCCCCCCCCCCCAAATATGATGACTGTACACGCAAGATGCTGCCTTCCAAATTGGAGAAGATTTGGATGCTCCATTCTGGACTTATACTAACTTGAGTACTCCCGATTTGCGAAGAAGACGCTTCACGTAATAGTGAGTTTCAATGGCCGCGGAGACCGACAAGGGAAGCAAACCAGTGATTCTGGTCATCCCCTAGGAAACAGCCTATATAGGACAGACCAAACTTCCCCTCCCTATTCTTGATTTTTCTATATGTATATGTATATATACCACTTTTGGTTTTTTTTTTAATGGTATGGTCAGTTCAACCATTGAAATACTATACTTAGTCCTTAAAATGCCTGTCCCGAAAAAGTTGTTTTTTTGGCCAAGGACGGTTCTCCCTGCTTCATATTTGGAGTAATCAGACAAAATTATATAGATTCTGTTTCCTCTCAATGAGAGCTACAAGATGACATTCTCTGTTTTTAATTTTAAGCAAGTATGATGTCAACAGGTACAAAAAAACAATGAAAATGCTACCAAGAAATTGCAATAGTTTTTAAAGTCCATGATCACACTATTTTTAAAAAACTCAATGTTATATTGTGTTTCATACTTTGTAATTTCCCCTGTGGTAAGTTGTGAAATCCCAAAGTAAACTAGTCTCCAAATATGACCGTCCTAAGTCCGGATCAGTTGGAGCTGGGTAGTTGGCACAGCACCAGAAGGTAGGTCTGTATATAGGTACACATCATACAAGATTTCAAATAAAAATTCTGAAGCAGAGAGAAGTTGTGTTGTTTTTTTTGTTTTTGTTTTTTTGGGTAGTGGACCCCCTTAACTTGCACCAGCTGGGTTGTTTGTGTTCAGGACACTTAGGTGAACTGGATTGCTATCTGTTGACATAGAGTGTAAGAATGACGCCTTTACCATCTCATCAATATTGCCAGCATTATTCCGAATGGCTCCTCCATAATAGATATTCAGTGCCTTGATAGATTTATCAGTTAGCTTACCTTGTTACCACACAACCTTTATCATCCACTGCACCTGACTTTTTAAATTTACAAAGTGCCGTCCCCATTTGTTTTTGCACGTGTCCAACACACTCATGCTTAACTATTTGTACATCAGGACCGTACAGCAAAGGTCTTGGAATCCCCACTGATGAAGGTTGTAAAGTGCAGCTTCAAGTCTGCCTCAGAGCCCAGCCAAATACGTGAACTGTCACAAAGCTATGGCTCTAGGGGAAGAATCTTGATTTTTCTCGTCATCTGTTTGGTTTGTTATAAAATTACTTGATGTGTGTGCCCCTAACTTCATAATGGAGCCTTCAATTTATCTAAAATTTGCAATATAACTTCATAACTTCTCCATTAATTATTAAATTATTATTATAGAATACATGTATTGCATACATTTAATTTAAGAAATAATGATCGTCAGGTACTGAGCTGGATCCAAGCACTGCAGCAGTGTTTCCTCGTGGATTGCAACTGCAATTCTTTGCATAGCTAGCTATCTACAATTAACTTTCCCCCCTCATATCATTTATTGCCCCCTTACCTCAGCATTTTTTCATTTTTTTATTACTTGGTGCTTAAAGATCAGTGCATGCCCTTGTGGTTTGTCGCTAGGCAACCCTTTCCAATGACCATATTCTATTTTCATTATACATTCTGAAAATATATTTGGTTGTTATTCCTAAACCAGGATAGACATGACCTTTACAGCTGCTGTCACAAGCTTCTAGAAATAGAAAAGTCACTGGTGAAGGAGTTGAACACCACACAAGGTTTTGTTGGAATAGGCCAATGAGGTTTCTATATAACCAGTGTGGCCCAAACAAAAAATCAAATAGCCACTTGATGTGAGATGAAGACTATTTACAGGGTGGTGAAAATGACCGCTATTTTCTCCGTAACGCAGTAGCCTTTGAAGTGGTGTATAGGGACCCAGTAACTGGGCTCTCCATGGTCGTGGCTTCAGGCTCTTCAGAGTAGCTCCCCAGCAGCCAGGAAAGTCCATTCCACATCTCGATTGAACCGCTCACACTTTGGTGCTAGGCTGATGTGCAATGCCTCCTTCACTAGCAGTTCCTTCTTATTTTAGTTGGTGTGTAGTCCTACCTGTACTAGCATGCTAGTTAATGTGTAGTCCTACCTGTACTGCCATGCTAGTTGTGAAGAAGGGCCTAGACATTCAATAGCTGTGCTCCACGTGCATAGTAATGATTCTTGCTTCTTCTTTTGCTGTGTGCACATCTCCTGAGTCGTGCCCTAGGTTGCTGCCTCTACTATTTTGTACCAGTCCCATTACTTGTCGAGGATCTCACTATAAAGGAGACCCTCCTCTTCCTGCGTGCAGCTTCTCCCGAGTGCTGCCCTAGGTTGCTGCCTTTGCTATTCCGTGGCTATATTGTCATTGAGGATGACAGACACGGCACATTTTTTGGTTTTTATCACTTTGGTCACATCGTTTAATTTTGACAGCTTTCAGGCAATTTTTGGGGGGAGGGGGAGGGGTTGATTTCAGGATTTTGATAGAGTGGTAGTTATCCTTGTAAAAGAGCTACTTTCTTCAGAAAACCCATTAAAAACGGACTGTACTACAATGTGGCCCAGGCAAAAAAAGAGAAGTAATAGAAGTATTGTAACAGTAGATTTTATAATGCAAAAATCAGTACATGACACGAGGTAAATTTTACTTACATGTTGGAAAAAATGCCCCCCAAAACAACATAAAATTAGCGACTTTTTTTCATTTCCCCCAAAAATGCAAAACCCACAAAGATACCCGTTACTTTCTGCATACTTTCTGCATGATATCTGGTGTGTCCAGGTAAAAAATGAGGGAAATATATCTTACAGGGTATATAGCCAAAATGTTGCAAAAAGGCCTTACTTCCTCCATGATTTAATCTTGACACTGCTGAGCCTATTATGGCCACCATTACAAAAATTCAAGATCAAGGAAATGGTTAGCTTAAAGCCTTCTTTACGTGGTCCTTAAACAACACACAAAGTTTTGTCTATGTTTTGTTATAAATCCTCTGCGCTGCCCAGAACAAAAGGGAGTGATGCTAACAGATCATACACTGTTGTTATATATAGCTATATAGATGAACACCAGCTTGAAAACATAATAGCAGGGGAATACCCGCCATTTCCCAGGGGAGGGGGGAAGAAGGGGCAAGAGGATTGATGCAAGCATTAATCATAGCTACCTTCTAAAATTCCAACCTTAAAGGTGCCTGATATGATTATGAAAACTATTTACAGTGCAGTGAAAATCCCCACAAAACGGCTTATTTTCTCCGTAGCAGAGTAATGTGGCTCCCCATGAATGGGACTCATGAAGGGCCTATATATATAGGCACCTAGTAGCTGGACTCATGAAGGGCCTATATAGGCACCTAGTAGCTGGACTCATGAAGGGCCTATATAGGCACCTAGTAGCTGGACTCATGAAGGGTCTATATAGGCACCTAGTAGCTGGACTCATGAAGGGCCTATATAGGCACCTAGTATATATCTGGACTCATGAAGAAGGGCCTATATAGGCACCTAGTAGCTGGCATGAAGCAGGGCTTAGGCACCCAGTACTTGTGCTACTATGATGCATAGTAATAGTTCCATTTCTCCTCTGGCTGTGTGCAATTCTCCTGATCACCGCCCTTGGTAGCCACTCTTGTTTTTTTAAATTGTAGACCTCGCGAGGAAGGGGGATCTTCTTTTCTTGTTTTGCCTTGCAGTGAGTAACTTCTCCTGAGCGCCGGCCTAGGTTGCCGACTATACTACTCATGCTGGTCGTGATGAATTTAATCTTGATACTGCTTAGCCTGTTAATGGCACCACATATAGTACAGCACAGTGTGAGACTATGTAACAGTAACTAATGGGTTTTTCATGTTCCTAACGATACAACACAGCAGCGTTATTAACTACGCAAAAAAATATATTGTCCCAAAATCAACAACACAACCAAAATTCCCCATGGCTGTCTAAATTAACATGTTGTCAACATTTGCAAACAGCATGAAAAGAATTTTTTTTCTTCTTAATATCTTCCTTGGAAGGCTACAAAGTTTAAGTTCGTGAGTTCCTGAGAAATAAATGTTTATTGTTTTTTGACATGTAAGTAGCAATAAGGGTTCCTATGGAGGTCGACACTGCTATTGAAAGGTCATTCCTGCATATGAAGGTTGGGTTAAGCCATGGTTTCACTGCTATCGTGATGCCACCACTTGGTCGTCCCCCGATATACGGCTGAAGTAGCACAATTATCAAAAGTGTAGAACCCAAGAATAGATGAGGGCTTTGTTTCAAAAGTTTCACTTAACGTAAGAATGTCATGGGCTTTGAAAATATCCACCTCCTCTGTCTTAGTTAATAGAGACTTTAAACCCTCCACATTCCAGAGGAGCATGGATACAGTCTTCTGTGTATATAGGAGAGGAGGGTAAAGTGATTGTAGCAGGGGAGGAAGAGAAAGTTGAATGAGAAGGAGGTGGATAAGGTGAATGAGAATAAGGAGGGGAATACGAAGGAGAATATGGAGAATAAGGAGGGAAAGAAGGGGGAGAAGGAGAATAAGAATAAGGAGGAGAAGGAGGAGATGAAGAAGGAGATAAGCCTAGTCACGTTCCTCCCTCCCTAGCTCCTCGCTCAATGACTTCTCCATGTCGGATGACCCAGTTCAGCTCTGGCTTATCCTTCCTCAGTTTTCTAATTCGAACTCTGAGATGATACTCTTCTTCCGCCTGCGCTCTGGTTAAATCCGGATTTATATACACGTCTTTCTGGGAACATCTGAAGGAAAGAGACTTTCAGATCATAGATAAGGTGAAAACAACATACCTGAAGAAATGTTTGGGTCTACCTGCAAACACCAAGAATAGGCTGGTGCTGTCCCTTTGTCACGAGGAGCCTCTCACTCAGAACCTATATTTATCTATCCCTGCCTTAAAGCTCACTCCTGCTTTAGCCTCCCATTTCCATTCATACACTGAGAAGATTTGTGCCATCCCTCTTGAGTTTTTATCAATCGGTAGGCATGGTAAATAGGGAATGGAGTAAAGGATAATCGTCATGCAATTACAAGATACTCGTGTCATGGTTTCCACTTCAAATTGTGAATAAATTCTTCTTTTCATACTCCTCATCCAATATGTGTGTGTAAATTCTGTGGTGATCAAGCAGGATATATCACCTTCAAAATTGCACAGTTTCGCCAAGCATCTCAAAGATTGCTGTAGAATGATTGATTCTCAAACTTGCTTACACATTATAATATGTACATATTATTTTTAATTCATTCATTGCCCATTTAGAGGCACTGCTGCTGTTAAAATTTTTTTTATATTGTGCAGGAGAAGGTGAAGCTAAAGAGAATGAAAGGAGTTCATCGCCACCAGCTCCCATCCTACCTGGATGAATTTATGTGGCGGGAGAGAAATGGAACTACTGTAGCTTTAACTTATAATAACATATTAACAGAAATTAAAACCCAATATATATATAGCTACCCTGTTTGATTGTATTTGATATTTTTATTTGGATGATATTTCATGAAATTGGATTGCTTGAAAAGAGAAGACACGATTAAAAAGACTACCCCCTCCAAATTAGCATCACTCGAGCGTATGCAAAGGCTGCAATTCTTGCGTTTTGAAATGAACCCCCACCCAAAACGTGCGTGCGTAAAATTAAAAAAACGCGCACCAATTTGTTGATGGCTGGAGTCGTAAACGCCACTTGATCCAGCATGTGTATATACTACCTTGACAATAACTCCAAACTATATACATTGCCATGACTAACTAACCCATTTCTTAATTTAGCACCATCTATCTCTGCCGTTGCCATACCAAACTTCGTGCTGGCCATAATTTTACTATCTGAAGACTCCAAACTCCTTCTCTTGATTGAGCGAATAAATGACAGTTGGTAAAGGTCGTCTATATCATAAACCAGCAAGCAGATTCACGTTTTGGTTCCTCAGAACTTTAGGGGGAAATATTCGACAATCAGGTAACTATAACTATATACTTATAATATAATATTTATTGTTGTGACAATTAATAGAAATTAGTTTAGTCACCACCACATTCAACAACTGCACCTTTTCTTCCCAAGAAGTGATCAGTTGAAAGTTGCATTCAACAAAACCAGCTAATGCATGTCTCTTTTGTATTGTATACAAAAGACATGTATCTACTTTCGTAATGAACATGGTAAATAACATCAGTCTAAAATTAGTCCTGGTATTATACTAACTAATTTCTGGTAGGCGACTGCTTGACTATATAGAAAATAAATGAGACAAAACAATGTTAATATTTACCATGTGTTTATTACTAAAGTAGACACATCTGCTTTTGTATTGTATAATACACATAGACATGTGCAAAAACAAAGCAAATATGTTGGTCGAAAAATAAATGAAACCAATGCAGACAATTTACAGGATCATTTATCTAATGAAGGCCATATTTGGAGTTCATAGGTAAAGGGTCCTGTAAACTCTTGTCTACATTGGTAAATTCTTGTTTGTCTACATTGGTAAATTCTTGTCTACATAATTAGTAAATTCTTGTCTACATTGGTAAATTCTTGTCTAAATTTTTTTTTTAACTTAGTCAATCCAAAACCTCGATTCTATTTGTTGTTGTTTTATATAGTCATGCAGCCACTTACAAGAAGTTACTCAGTGTAACACCAGAACTAACCAGTAGGTGATACACGTGCTTTTGTATCACGTAGACACATGCATTAGAAGTACATGTAGTTAGCTGGTTTGGTTGAAGTAACTTCCGCTGATCACTTCTAGGTAAGAAAAGTCAGTTGTATCATCTATAATTTAATTGATAATTGCTGAGCCTGTTAAGCCACCACATACACAGCATAGTGTGACATAAATAAAAGTTACAAATATATATTTTTGAAAAGTTGCATAATAACTAAGAATTAAAATCGCCTTCTCAATAATCAACTTCAAATTGTATTCACTCGACGTTTCGACTAGATGCTCTAGCCTTATCCTGATGAAGGGGCTAGAGCATCTAGTCGAAATGTCGAGTGAATACAATTTGTTGAGAAGGTGATTTTAATGTTATTATGTCAACTGAGAGTTCATTGAGTGATAACTAAGAATGTCCACCTGTTCGAGGAGGGGACCAAAGATCATCAGTTCACCATATTGCAGTTCCTTTCTCCTCTGCCACCACTTCCCTGCCCAATACATAATACTCACCCCTCCTCCATCACTGCATCACTTACTCCCTCCACATCTTTCCCCAACAGCAATTTTCCCTTTCCCACTCTTTCACATTTATCCAGCCATTGTCTAGCCCTAGTTCATTGAGTGATAACTAAGAATGTCCACCTGTTCGAGGAGGGGACCAAAGATCATCAGTTCACCATATTGCAGTTCCTTTCTCCTCTGCCACCACTTCCCTGCCCAATACATAATACTCACCCCTCCTCCATCACTGCATCACTTACTCCCTCCACATCTTTCCCCAACAGCAATTTTCCCTTTCCCACTCTTTCACATTTATCCAGCCATTGTCTAGCCCTACAATTCTGCAAACCTGATCCACCACTACCAGCCAATCCTTCTCAATTCCCACATCACAAAAAAATGTTCTGCATCTTCCCCTGTTCCACTATCACACATGACACCTCTCATCCCTCATCTCGTTATCCTCTAACAACCCAGCTGATGTCCTCAGTCTAAATTGCAACCTCACACCTTCCTGACCCTGCATGGACCTCACATATCACTACCATTCTTTGCCAATTTGTAGAACTTCATCAGTGTAGTCCTACTGTTGACTACCTCCTCCCAATCCTTCTCATTTCTCACTTCCATCTTTTCCTTCCACTTATGTACTGACCCAACCTCATTGTCTAGCTCGTATTTCCTCCTAAAGATCTCATCTTCTTCCCACTATTGGGTCCTCCATCCTCTCTTGGTTTATTTATAACTACTTCACCAATCTGCTCTCTCATATCTCTTACAAAACAAAACCTTCATCTCTTCCCTCCTCTCCTCCAGCTTCCTCCACTCCATATATCCCACTCCTGCTACTGTACTACTTGCCCTCAACAATCTCCTACCCTTACTCATCTGTACAGACTCCAACTTTTTGCAAGCATTATGTCTTGTCCACCACACTTTGGCTGCATACTCCATACTAGGTCTCACTAGAAGATGCCACACCATTCTTCCCTGTCTACTTCCACCTGCCCATTCACTCTGCTCATCCATGTCATCTCTCTTCTGCCTTCTTTGCCATCTTCTCTAACTGAACATTACACCTTAGCTTCCTATCAAACCATACTCCCAAGTACTCGAATTCTTCTACCTCTTCCAATATCTCCTCACCAATCCACTCCTTCTTCCCTACTACATGACCTTGCTATTAAAACTCACCCACCTTAACACATAAGCCTGTACCAAATCCAACATAGCTTGAAGCTCCACCCCCAAGTCTCCAAAAGAACATCATCTGCATACATAAGTGCCCCATACCAAGAGCCTTACCTTGATTCCTAGCTCAGCTCTCTACAACTCCTCTGTCATATTTTCAAATATTGAAAAGAAGTGGAGACAAAGGGCATCCCTGCCCAAGTCCATTCTCCACAGCAAACCACCTTCACCCCCTCCATTCAATACCACTGTTGTCTCCACCTACATGTACTATATAATCCTTCACACATCCTCACAAGCTTCTCCTCCACTCCACACTTCCTCAACTTGTGCCACAGTCCCTCCCTCCACACACTCTCATATGCCTTGCTTATGTCCAGGAAGGAACTCTTTTTCTCTCTCTTCCTCACTTCACAAACACCTCTTAACACCAACCACTGGTCCGAACACTCTTCCAACTCCTAAACCCTCCCTGCACTTCCATCAAAATCCTATCCTCAGCAAACCCTCCCAACCTCCTCGCCAACACCAAACACCTTTGCCACATATAACCTAACGCAATCCATCTATAATTCCCTACTTGGTTGTCGTCGCCATACTTGTGGTGAGGTACTAGAAAACTCCTTTTCCAATCCACTGGGAAGCACTCAATCCTCATCACCACGTCCATCACCTGCACCATCACCTCCACCAACCTTCTACCTCCATACATCAGCATCTCATTCAACATTCCATCAGGACCTGGTGCCTTCTCTTTAAACACTTCACTACCTCTACTACTTCTTCCCAACTTACTTCCTCACACACACCCAACCTATGCCCACTCACATATCCTATCTCTGCTTCTGGTACTCTTTTTTCCTCCCCAGCTCTTCCCAGTGTTTTGCCATCACCTCCAACACCTCGTCTTCCTCCTCCACCATCGTTCCCTTGCTATCTTTCACTCCATTTATCCTCCTCTCCTTCCTCTTCACTCTTAAATCAATCCAAAACAGCTTACAACTAGTCCCACCTGCTCTCTAACAATTCTCTTCCTCTATTCTTTCTTCTCTTTCCTAACAGTCTTTTTCACTTCCTTTCTTGCTTCTCTATAGTCATCCCATAGTTGCCTCAATGTAGCCTCCCTCAAGTTCCTACACTTTGTCTTCCTGACATTAATTAACCTCAACATCCTCCGACCACCATCCCTCTGACCTGTCCGTAATCTTCTTCCTTCTAATTCCTTTCTCTGCTACAGCCAAAACTTTCTCCTTCCATACTCCAATCTCTTTAACTATGTTTCCTCCCAACTCTTGCTCAAGTTCTCTCGCCTCTTCCCATCCTATGAACATTTCCACTTCCGCCCGATACTTCTCCCGTAGCTTATTGTCAACTCTCCATTTATAATGCTCTCTTCCCACTTGTACCTCTCTCCTATCCTTCCTGCCCCACATAATTTCTCCCCATATAAGGTTATGGTCCGACCGCACATCTAGCTTGCCGGAGTCCTCAACTATCACCCTAGCTACATCCATGGCTTCACTAAACAACATATAATCTATGACCGACTTTCTCTCCCCACATTCCCATGTCCACCTACCCTCACAGCACTGAAACTCGTTCCCTACAATCAGACCTCCAACCCTAATCAGCTCCAGCAACCTTTCCATTACTGTTTGGATTTTCTCCACTCCTAATTCAATCTTTGCATTGAAGTCCCCCATCATAACAACATTGAAACCTTTCTCTTCATATTTCACCACATTCTCTTGCTATTCCCCCCATTTCTCTCACTCTCGTTCCTTACTACCCCTACCATCATTTACCTTCCCCCTGCTCCACTCAACTCCACCCACATCAACCCTTCTCTTGATTTCCTCAAAACTCTCATGTACAAGCACTCCCACACCTCGCCTGCCCTCGTCTCTATTCCTACTGTACCAACTCAAAACCTGCCATGCTCACCCCCTCCTCCTTCTGCAGAAACGTCTCCGCTAACCCCAGCACATCAAACTTCTTCTTACCCAACACTACCTTAAAATCTACCTCCCTTGACCACCACCTTCTATAATTCGGCTCCCCATGAAACATACCCAGTAGCTGGGCTCCCCATGAAGCAAGGCCTAGACACCCACCCAGTAACTGTGCATCAGCCTAGAGCTATGCTCCCCATGAAGCAGGGCCTAGGCACCCAGTAGCTGTGCTACAAAGATGCATAGTAATAATAATAATAATTCTCTTCTCTTCTGGCTGTGTGTAGCTTCTCCTGATCGCCACTCTAGTATAATTTCGTAGTGTACCATATCTTGTCGAGGATCTTGTGGGATTCTTCTCTTGCTGCAAGCAGTTTCCCCTGAACACCACTTTAATTACTATTCCAAGGCTAGTCATCTATAATAGCAGAGCACTACACAGTTTTTGTTCTTGTTTTGGTCGCATTGGTGACGGGAGAAAAATTTGAAAAATCATTCACCTAATTTTGGCAGCTTTCCATAGATTCAATTTTGTGCATTAGAAACACCCGCGAAACCAAACTACTCGAAAATTCCAACTCTTATGATACATACATGCTTGAGAAAGTGTAAACCTAGCACCCCAGGGACTAATAGAATCAAATTTGCATTTTACTGCATCAGGAAATAGATGAATCAGAAACCATACAACAGAGAAAAAAATAACCATTGTCTTATCTTACATACTCTTATGCACATATAATAACTACATAGTTTGTCCTTCTGGTTAAGGCACAGTAACGGAAGGTTTCATGGGAGGCAGTCTTTCCCCAATACTAGTGCCACCACTTTGAGTCTTCCGTCCACCGCTGCCAGGAGTGCCAGATTCCCTGATTTTACCCCTTAGCCTCCCAATTTCCATTTTCTGCATTTCTATAATCCTGGACTCGTCATGGGGTTCCACCTGGTTCAGCTGACCCAAATGGGTTATATGGGGCTTGCCATAGATGCCAATGTTGGTGGCATTGCCAAAGCCTTGCTTTTTGGCAATCTTCAGGGTGGCCTCCAAGTCATGGGCCTGGGTACGGCTCCTCTTGAGTTCTGTGCGCAGCTCATTGATCTCCTTAAGCAGAATCACATTCTCCTATGTAGTTAGGGGATTTTTATGTTTTGTGTAAATCTTGCTCTGGCTAGCATGTAAAGGGAATATTCATATTAAGTACAGCAGAAACCTCAGAGACATATTGGCCTTCATGAGGAAGTGCCATTTGTACTTTTCGTGAATCTGAGGAGATCAGTGGAGACTGCAGGTTAAAATTCTCTCCTAGTATATTATATATATATATACGTATATATATAGCTACTGGCACGGGACCATGTCTCTAAACTTATAACTATTAGCATGGGAAATAGTTGCACATGCACACTACATGGCATCAGATCACATTTCAAATCAGCTCAAGCTGGTACTGGCTGCAATACAGTACAAAATTTGAACCTTTATAGAAGGGCTAGGGATGGTACAGGTACGTAAACATTGCTGTGCCTTTAAAAATTATGGAGAAATCAGTGCTTTTATGTCATTATCTTTAGCACTCATAGTCAAATCCATGCCAGTAGCAATAAAGATTAAACAGAAGCCTCAGCACACCTGGTACAGGAAACCTAATCAGAGGACACGTGACTACATCTCCAGTGTCCATTGCAATGCAATTATAGACACAGAAAATATTTCCTACCTCGAGTAGTGAGGATAGAGACACAGTCCCGTACTTGCAGCCGCAGCGATATATAATATATATATAACATAATATTTGCATGCCATTACCTGCATGATCCTGACAGTATCACCTCTGTGTAATTCGCTGTCCTTGCTGAGCTTCCTGCGGAGTGATGCCACGTTCCTTTCCAAGTGCTCCCTCTGCCTTGTGTACTCGGACTGCATGTCAGTCTCGGTGGCGTGATCTGCACGGGCAGTCTAGAGGAATGATAATTATGAATACTTATGGAGCTGTCTATAGTAGTAGTGCTGTTTGCTGGTGGGCAATCCATGCTCACACACATGGAATGGACTCTATACAATACCAATATCTGGAGTCTGATATGGGGTTAAATATTTATTGGGAGGTGGGGGGGGGAGTGATACAACACCACCCAGTTCTTTAGATCTATAGATGGAGGGATTAGTATTCGAATTCAAACAGCAAATATTAATAGTTATGGGTGTAGTTTTGAACTCCTAGTCCAAATAGTAACTGAATGGCGACTGTGTTTAACAATGAGTGGTTTGTGATTTAGCTAGTATATATCTCGGAAGTCTCTGTACAAGTTTTTCAAACATGTAGCGAGAGGGCTGACAACCTTTGATTTCACCAAGATCCGCTCTCTAATGATCATATCAGCATCATCACATCTCCCAAATGATGACACCCACTCCACAAATACCCCCCACCCCTCCCCCCCTTCCTGCTAATATTTAACCAATCAAAGATATTCCTCCGGTACAGTATACCAAGTCCCACACCCCACTAAAATAAAGCAACATGCATTTATTGTGAGTACACACGTACTCTGTCAAAGTCATGGAGATGTTTCTTGTAGAGGCCTTTGACGGCTTCCTTGAGTTCCTTGGGCTCCTGTATGAACCTTGAGGTGTTGTGGAGGCCGGCCTTCACATTCCTCAGCTCCACCTTGAGGTTGTGGCTCTGTTCTCTCTCCTTGATCATTTCCTTGGTGGTGGCTGATAGTCTGTGTTTGTTTTCCATCATGGTTAAGTCTAGGGCCTTCTTTTCGCGACTAAGGTCACTCAGCTCCGATTCCATCTGGGGTGAGAACAGAATAGTTATTAGTGCAGTTTGGAAAATGTTGGAGTTGGTTTTGCTGTTGTGTTTTGTGGCTTATTTTATTTATTAATTGGTGCTATAAGACTTTGTCCCTATAGTTGGATGTTTTATATAACTAGGGCTTAGCCCAGACAAGTAGAAGGAGGGTTATGTATACAGCTGGTATCGCAGTCAAGTTGAGTGAGGGTTTTGTATATAGCTAATATCCCAGTCAAGTTGAGAGAAGGTTATAGTATCCCAGTCAAGTTGAGGGAGGGTTGTGTATACAGCTAGTATACCAGTCAAGTTGAGGGAGGGTTGTGTATACAGCTAGTATCCCAGTCAAGTTGAGGGAGGGTTATATATACAGCTAGTATCCCAGTAAAGTTGAGGGAGGTTATGTATATAGCTAGTATCCCAGTCAAGTTGAGGGAGGGTTGTGTATACAGCTAGTATCCCAGTCAAGTTGAGGGAGGGTTATATATACAGCTAGTATCCCAGTCAAGTTGAGGGAGGGTTATATATACAGCTAGTATCCCAGGGAGGGTTATATATACAGCTAGTATCCCGGTCAAGTTGAGGGAGGGTTGTGTATGCTAGTTAAGTTTAAATGTTTGCCAAACCACTTTTGCTGTATGTTTGACCTACAGATATGCATCCTAATATCACACTCGACTCTATTTGTGATGTACTAAAGTGATATCCAGGATTATGGTAATAAAGAATGTCATACATATGAAAATAATGGGAAGGAATAATAAGTGAAAGGCTACAACAATTGGAGAAGAGCAGTTTGGATTTTGCTGGGAGGGGAAGAACAAACACGCTTTTTGCTCAAGACAACTTCTAGAAAGACATGGAGAAAACAAAAAGAGTTACACATGCTTTTTATAAACCTAGATTAAAACCTTTGACAGAATGCCACGGCACAAGGTATGGAGTTGTACGAGGGAGAAGGG
The DNA here is from genome assembly GCA_028752905.1 of Cladorhizidae sp. MBARI D1340-BT2. Lineage (NCBI taxonomy): Eukaryota > Metazoa > Porifera > Demospongiae > Poecilosclerida > Cladorhizidae > Cladorhizidae sp. MBARI D1340-BT2. The sequence goes on from JAQNBH010000011.1 coordinate 39,651,651, forward strand.
AGCATCAGAGAAGTCTGTGAGATTAATGCAAGGTATGTGTGAGGTGGAAAGCAGCAAGTTAATAAGAGTCGTGTGGGAGGATGGAGAAGTTTACTGCAAAGGTTGGTCTACATCAGGGATCCTCTTTAAGCTCTATATCTAATAATGTATACATTGAGGAAAGGACATCAAAGAAGCAGACCCCATGGTCCATGTTCTTTTTATCGTACTGGTAGACACCAGCAAAGAAGCCATATAACTTAGGTTGGAGCAATGGAGAATGGAGATTAGTAGAAAGAAAGCAATTCACGTGGTTCAATGGGCAAGATGAAAATGGAGAAATACAACTACTTGGTGAGAGACTAATATTAAAAAAGTGAATGAATTCATACATCTAGGCTCTCATATCACCGTGGGTGGGTGACTCGGTACAGAAAAATAAAAGGATACAAGCTGGATGGGAAAAAAATTGGAAGAAAGTTTCGGTGGGTTGTGCTATACAAAGATCAGTGCGAGAGTAGGTGTATAAGATGCTGATGAGGCCTGGGATAACTTATGGGGTGGAAACATAGCTGATAAAGAATGTGGCAGAATTGAAAATGCTAAGATAGATGTGTGCCAAGTGATGAAACTGGACAGGATTAGAAATGAGAGCAACAACTAAAGTAGTGGAGTTATCAAAGAAGGTTCAAAGAGAAGAGGCTGCAGTAGTATGGCCAAGTCATGAGGAGGGACGACAATTATGTAGGTAGGAGAATGATGGGGGTGGAAGTCGAGGGGAGAAGGAAAAGAGGTAGACCGAGGAGAAGGTGGATGGATTGTATGGAGAAAGATCTCTAAAAGAGAAAAAGAGGGTTGACCGGAGAAGAGGTCAATGATCGCAAGGAATGGAGATGGCTAGTGAGGAATACTGACCTCATATGAAAATGGGGAAATCTGCAGATGTTATAGAAGAAAAAGTGTTCATATTCTCAAGATAAGCACAAAGTAGCAACATTGATATACAGTGCTCAGTTCTATGATGAAGTCATTTGGGTAAGGTGTAGACATATAATGTTAAAGTTACTACATTCCCCCTTACTAATGAGAAGACAAGGCCAGTGCATGTCTTCAAGAGGTCCACGTTCCAGGATAATGACAGAATTGGGGTTCTATGTCAGTTTGAAGCTGGGGCAATTCAGACACTATTAGTTTCCTGAGATGCAGGAGAGGTGATGGCAACACCTGATCCTGCTGATAGGTACTAGCCTCAGGTTAAGTGAATATAGGCATGGCAGGAGTTGGAGAAGTGTTGAAGTCAACCCCAATGACATGGAACAGGCGAAGCAAACTCACTAGCAGCATTGTGCTTTATACACCAGGTATGTGTGTCACTGGACCTAATTGTTTGCTCCAGGAATCCAGTTTGCTCCACCCAGCAGGCTTCTGACCATTACCTACTAGTGAACCATTAATAAAGTCAAGAACATGTGCCATTGTTTTGGGGGGGGGCTTTTTTAATTTAATTTTTTTTTATTTTAATTTTATTTTTTATTTTTTTATTATTATTATTTTTAGCACCATATGGTGTGAACTTTGACATTGTTAGGAAACAACGTTCTTTTAGACCTAAACATTTGTATTACGCGCCCGTTTCTCAGTATGCACATGCCCAATAGACTGCTTTGTTGTTAAAAATAATAGTAGTAAAAAAAGAGTTATGGGCATTTTCAGAGTCACAGGGACAACCCCAGGTCTTGCACTGCCTGGAACTGCCGGGGGGGGGGGGGGGGGAATCGATGCTTTGGCAAAGGATGAGGATTGCGAGCTGGTAAGAGAGTGGAGGAAGGATTTGGTGAACCACTTGTACTGGTCATCAGCACCTACACCTAATGGAGGTGGCAAAATTGATCTCTCTGGATCATCACACAACACAAAAACAACAAATGTGGTGATGTTTAACCTATTGTAATTGCTGTACAGGTGGTTGCCATCACAATAATCGTACGTGTATAAGCTATTAGCTTATGTATAAGCTAATAGCTATTATATGTTGGAGACAATTTTTTTTTTACTTGATGGGTTGTCAAGTTATGGTGATTAGAAGAGGTGACCTTTGCAGATTTATCGTTAAGAACGCGTATTCACTAACGGCAGGATGCTCCACTCCCCCCAGTTTAGTTATTGCATTTTTGTCCAAACCACAGACCAATTTACAGCTTTTGGTTTGTAAGTATGGGTGAGGGGGAAGTGTTGGGGCAGAAGTGTTTATTTTGGGGGGAATGTCTTGATATTTCTGCATGTATCTTCTGAGAAAATATGCCTATAGACTAATCTTTTATATCATTGGAAAGCACATAGATCAAGGAACAATATGGGCATAATATTATTTGGACAGAGTAATTATAAAAAAAGAATAATGTAGATTACATTGATTAATGGAGCTTGCCTTCTCTCTGACCTCAGTGTCTAGTTGTAACGACGTGTGCAACATTTTGAGCAGTTGTTGTCTTCTGCAAGCACTTCCATGGCCACTTCTTCCTCCGCTAGCTCTTTGTGCTTATGTGCTGTGGATATGGTAGGTCCCCTGCCGCCAATATTGGAGGAGCATCGTTACATACCGACCATTTGCGACTATGGTACGAGATCCCCGGAGGCTTTTGCTCGCTTTGCTGAAACTTCTCCACTGAGCATGTTGACTATGACTGTCTTTTTGTCTTTTCTATATAGTTTGGGTGAACACTGTGCTCAATGTCAATGTCCATCTTCAATAAGCTCCATCTGGTGCATCCATCACCACTCGAAGGTGACCTGTTGTACTATGATCACCAGTCTGATCATGTAAGAAGAAAATTTTCCAAACAATGAATCATGGTTGATCCATCTCCTTTAGTATTCTTCATAGCCTCTTTGAATGTAATAGTGAAGACAAATCTCTCTGCTTATCTATTGGAGGAAGGGTACTATGGAGAACAATGGATATGTTGAATTCCAGTGGCCTTCATGAATTCTGTCAAGTCCACAGAAATAAATCGGGGTATGTTGTCAGATACCACTTCCTCAGGCAATCTTTCGAGACAAAGGACTATCATTACATGGCCCGTTGTGGTCTTTGACATTCTGATCACTTCCCTCCACTTTGAGTGCACGTAAACCTCCTCCACAAGAAAGGTTCGGTCAAGAAATGGCCTAGCAAGTCAATATGGGGTAACTACCATAGTTGTCTTAGAGGCATTCCCAAGGATGTAGTGAGGCTCTGACAGGTGCCTGCTTCATAGCCACACAAACTGTACTTGACTTACACATTGCTTCCAAGTCTTGTCCATCCCCAACCACCACACATGCCTCAAGCAAGTGATTTCTTACGAGAGACACACCCATGTGTTCCTCGTAAAGTTCCATCAAGACTGCCTTCTTCAAGGTTTGAGGAATGACGACTCTTCTTCCCCACATCAAACAGTTACCCTTGACTGAGAGCTCTGTCCACTTTGATGTAGGCCAAACCCTTCTTAGTATACTATCTGAGTATACTATCTTAGTATACTTGGAAAGAAGTGGATCCTGTCTGGTGGCTGTCTGTATTCGGACAGTTGTCACATGTAAGGATGTAACCTGCCGGATCTTGCACAACCGAGTCTCTGAAACTGGCAGGTAAGAGCATCAGCATTCCCACAAACTTAATTAAGTTGATCTTAACCTGATTTCATAGTGTGTGCTGACAAGGGAATCACCAGCATTGGGGCCTTGCACCATGAATGCTAGTTAAAGACTTATGGTCTGTCATCAAATTTCCTAATGCAGGTAAGTATGAAACTTTTTTTTGCACTCCATAAACGAGCAAGAGCTCATTCCTGATGAAGACTAGAGCATCTAGTCAAAACGTCGAGTGAATAAAAATTGAAGTTGATTATTGAGGTGCTTTTAAGGGCTTTCTTGCAATCTGTAAGTAATTTTGTTCACTCAATGAAAGTGTTCATGTAGCAAAAGCAATTGGCTTTTTCAGTACCATCTGGTAGCACATGCAAAATAACATCCCCATGTCTATTTTGAGATGTGTCAGCGCCTAACTTAATTGGAATGAAAGTATCATAATCCGCTAATATCGTAGCTTTGGTTAGTAGCTTTTTCATTATTTCCACTGCATTGGTGCAGGTGGACGTCGACTTCCACAAGTGATCTTTTTGTAGAAGATTGTTCAGTTGTTAACTAAACCAGGTAGGAACTTCCAATATGAGCCCAAAAATAATCCGAGCCAGTGACCAGTCTGTGGTAGAGGAGCCTCCAGAATGGCGATAATTTCCTCGGCCTTCTGATCCATTTTGTGTCCTAAATATTCAACAGATATCTGCATAAATATACGTTTGTTTTTCTTCATAGACTCTTCATCATTTTTCATAGTTACTAATATGTCATTGATATAACAGAGGGTATCAGGAATTCCTTGCAAGACAGTGTTCGTTATTTTCTGGAATAGAGCTGAAGCAGAAGACATTCCAAAAGGAAGAGGAGCATATCAACATACACTCCAATAGTGCAGTACATACTTCATGGAATCAATGTGTTAAATAAACCTGTGAAAGATCAAGTTCTGTAAACTTTTCTCCCCAGCAAGTGTTGCCAGGAGATCATCCAGACGATGAAGAGGGTACTGGTCAACAATGAAGAAAGGATTGATGAAATCCATACAAATTCACATAATTTGGAGCCATCCAATCACTGAGCTCGCTTTTCCAAAATCCCGTCTCTCTAATCGATCAGTTCATCTTCAACGGGTCCTACAGCATATAGCACTGACCTGGATTCAAAACAAAACTTGGGGGTTTTCTCCTGATCTGACATTCTGTTTGGCGCCAAAGGAGCTTATTGTTCCTACTTGGTTTGGGAAAGTTTTTCATGTTTGCGACCAGATTTAGAACAGACCATATTATAGCAAGATCATTATTCCCAATTTGCACATTAATTTTTATTTTTCTGCAGAAAGTGTCAGAAGAAGCTACGCCCCAAAGAGAAAGACTAATCGTTGTATACTCACTGGATTTACGGACTGTTTGCCAAGAGACCTGGGAAAAAATTTACCAGCAGTTCTTCTGTCGATCCTGCAGCTGTTGTTTAGTTAGTCTGCCTTGTCTTTGCCATGAAAAGATACAAGAAGGGCACCACCATCACTTCTTCCTCGAGGCAAAACAACTCATTACCATGTTGCGTGATACAGTACCTAAATAATTTACAGAGGTTGAATAATTATTCCTTAGCAATACCAGTTTTCTCTGAATTACGCAATGAAGTGGGCGTGTGAAACTAATGATGATAATATCATGAAGGTTAAAAGTCTAATTAGTTTAGCACTTGCAGGAATTATAGTTCACACATCTTAGTTACCATATAACATAATCCGAGTTTTTAAAAAAAATTGCTATATGGTCGGTTTTCGTAAATCGAGTTACATTTCCAAGAGTACTAGATGCTCCATACTTCATGAATAGAATTTTCCTCCAATCCAGGTGGACTGTTTAAGCCAGTTCCTTCTTGGTAGGCTGGGGCTATCTCCTTCAATGGTTAGAGTCATCTTCTGTTGTTTATGCATTGCTTGGGTATGTAGCTCACCTATTTTGTGCAGTTCCTCCCCAGTGATGTTGTTAACAAACGTAGATGACTTTTTAGTGCCAGATCTTAAAAGTTATTTATATGTGGCCTTTGAAATGATGGATATGGCCATCATATGTCAAACTCCATAGTGATCTCCAACAGTATGCTACTGTAGATACTCTGAATCTGGTCCTTTCTCACCGGTTGAAGGTCAGGTTAAGCAGCAACTCTGTTGGTACGAAAGTACTCTATTTCTGGTCACGTGTTTTTGAAGATGATGGTGGCTTTGAACTTTTGCCATTCCACAAACATTGCAGTCTGCTTCATGAAATTGACAATCTTTCTGGTTATGAGAACTCTTTCCATATCGAAAACAAGCGATCTTCTGGGAATATTTTGGACCTTCTTTAGTTGCAGTTTCAGTGCCTTTCAAGGCTTTGACATTTTGCTCTGCTGCCCCCATCCTTCAATGACTCTGGCTAAAATAAGTCTGCTTCAGCCGGTAGTCCTCTCTGAATGCTTTCATTGCAACTCAATGAAAAGACTATCTGCATAGTTCTGCTAATTATGCAGCAATGCACTCGCCAATAACCTGGTTGCACCGGTGAAAATAAGCTATGACAATTGGCTTTGACTCGAAGTGTTTCACGAGAACCTCCAAATGCTGAGCGAAGGTTTTGTCCTTTGGTCTATCTGGAAAAAGCAGATTTAGTAGTAGAGATTATGTATTTCTTCCCAGAATGCTGGAAAAATGGATGCCTTCTAATCGTCTACAGTAGTATTATCAATGAACAATGTGGACGTTCTCATTGAATGCTGAGAATTTTTCATGATTGGTCCTGAAGTG